>CAJQZJ010032395.1:7353327-7383984 GCA_907164525.1 Lophiomys imhausi | reverse complement strand
GTGTGTGTGTGTGTGTGTGTGTGTGTGTGTGTGTGTGTGTGTGTGTGGTGGAGGGAACTGGATTTTTCTCTGGAGCCCTTCAACTTGAATACCAAGTGATACAGCAAAAGAAAGGAACAAGATAAATAAAACAAAAGACAGCTCGTCCTTTCTTCCAGAAAAAGTCTGAGCACCAATGGAAACCCACTTGTCCTGTATCCAGAGTCCTTGTCAAGGACCTATAGACTGTCAGTCTAATAGAACTTGGATTTACAGTCACCCTGAGGTGAGACACTGACAAAACACTGTGTGTGTAACTAGTAGAGGGAGTCCCCAGTAGTGATGAGCCTTGGGTGACTTCCTTAACCAGCTACCTGCCCCCAAGCAAGCAGCCCACACTTGCTTTCTCACTCCTTGTCAACTACCAGTGTCCTATGACATCTAGCAATGGCCTGTTCTTAGCTGGAGGAGTCACAGTGATCTCTGCATAGGGGGACAACATTCCTTAACACATAGTACCATTGGCCTTCCTGTGCCCTCTGTCACCACAAGATGGCTCACCTGGCCTCCAGCTTCTCAAATCAAATCTTAGCTTTTGAGAAGCGATCCCTGAGATTTGAGCTTATTAATAAGGGAAGGAGACTGGGGATACTGTGGGCTGGAAAAGTGAAGGCAGAGGCATGCTGAGAGAAGGAAATAGCTCCTGTGTGTTTGGGGTAAGGGATGAGGAAGAGAGTGGGGGATGTGACAGCAGACCTGGTTTCCCATTCACACACAGCATTTGCAAAGCTTCTCATTGCATGCATGGACTGTGTTCTTTCAGATGAATCATTCTCCAAGGCCAAATCTCATGGGATGCGATTTCATAGACATCACTCTGATGTTTCCAAAGCCAGGCTTCATGAGGTGGTGTGGGAATGTCCTGGTGATGTATGAGTACCCTATCCATAGTTAGTAAATATCCTGAACCACAGTCAGAGACCAAGATGGCAGAGAGTCTGAGACACCAGTAATTTCAAGGAATGGAAGGGGGAAAAAAAGCATGAAAAGATACAGGAAAGGGGAGCTTAATTAATAAGATTATAACAATTTCTACACAATTTCCTTTTTCATTGGAGTCTCAGCCTCTAAAACTAAGGATGTCAGTTGATCCAGCCCCTGGATTTTGGATAGATCAATTGTAGCTGCCACCTAGCAACAGAGGGATCAGAGATGCTAATAACGCTACTGTAGACACTCTGTGGCACAGAAGTCCCAGGCTTCTGTGTTAAGGACAGTGGTGAGCCTCTTCCTCACATAGCTGTCCTGAACCCTGGCCACGGTTGTTATTCCCTGGGAGCTTGGCCCAAATGTATGCCAATGGCCACCTTCAGGTGCTGATCTCAGTAGTCAGGGCTGTGACCTGGGCATTAGAACTGTAGAAGGTCCCTAGGAGGTCCCCGAAACAGAGAGAAGGCCATCCCCAACAGCGTTCCATGAGAGATACTGGTAAACACCGCTCCCCTTGTTTAAAGCTCAAACAGAGTTAGAGTCAGGGAGAAGAGAGACAGGGCACAGTCATGGCTGGACCTGCGTCTCAGCTGCCTCGGCTGTATCACCACAGCCGCCTCTTGCAGTCGGCTTTTCGAAAGTCTCACACACCCTTCTTAGCTGAAAACTTTAGATTTGCATGGCTCTGTTTCTCCCTGTCCTCAGTGCCTGTTCCAGTCTCCATACCTCGCCGAACAGGGTCTCTTCTATGCAAAAGCCTCTGAACTCCTGTTCAGACTCCATGCTGCGGACATACAGAGAGTCGCAGTATCAGCTAAGCCCGCCTTTCCCTGGCCAGAGTTCCAAGCTGCTCAGCAAAATGTATAGTCTCTGCAGCAATCCTAGCAATTCCATCTGTGGGCTTACCATCTCCTCAGAGCTGTCCCAAGTGGGCGGGCCACTCAATGTGCCCGCCATTCTTTCTGAGCAGCCATCTTTCTTTTCTAGACCTCCATTGGTTACCCACAGAGGTTTCTGCAGTGCACTGTTGAGCATGCTGTGAATACAACCTCCGCACATGGAAGGGATGTTGACTGTCCAAGCAGCTGAAGCTGTCTGTTCTCCGGCAGTGGCAGAGCCATGAGTGACCTGCAGAGGAAGAGAGACTGGCAGCCTTCCCCTCCACTGGGCCACTCCTGTTTCCTAGAAGAACAAAACCGGTCCAAAGTTGAGTAGGGTGTGGTCACCGTGGAGCCTTCTGTCTCTGTTCTGTGTAGAGTGTAGGTACAGTCTCATACACATATGCAAGATACAGCTCTACTCATGCATGAATGTACACACACAGTAGATAGATAGACTGTGCATAGGTGTGTATATTGATTTAGTGGACTCAAGGTGTCCAAGGTGGCAGGAGCTGAAAGAAGCCACTTCAACCCACAGTCTGCTTTGACCAACACTCCCTGCCATGGTGAAGCAGGGCTGTTCCCTCCGCCTCTCTAAGGAAAAATCCAAGAAAAACCTTTTTAAAATACAGCAAGTCTGTCCTCAAGAGATGCAAATGCAAAAGATGAACATCCTGCTATTAAAGAGGAAAACATGGGTATCCTCCAAAGAACCCATGTAGTGGAATGCTATGGACCATTTAAGGCATCTGCAGAGGTGGCTCAGAGGTTCAGAGTCTCTTCTGTTAGAAGCTCCAGGTTTAGAGTCCAGCTCACAGCTGTCTGTAACTCCAGTTCCACGGGTTCTGACATCTTCTTCCATCCTCCATGGTCTCCAGGCACACATGTGGTGCATGTACATACGTGAAATCAGAATGCTCATACAGGTACAATAAATACTTCTAAAGTTTTGAATGACCCTTTAGGGGATTGGAGAGACGGCTCAGCGGTTAAGAGTACTGAGTGCTCTTCTAAAGGTCTTGAGTTCAATGGTGCCTTACAACCATCTGTAATGGGATCTGAGTCCCTCTTCTGGGTGTGTGTGAAGACAGATCACTCATGTAAACAAACAAACAAAGGAACAAGCAAATAAATAAATACATTTTAAGATGACATTTAATTTAACATATTAAATATAGTGAAAAGAGAAAATGTTTGTTAACAAAACTCTTGGAGTATATAGTTCTGTTCACATTTAATAACAAGATAGAGTAATAGGAAAAAAGACAAAAAAGAACTGTGTTGATCCACAAATAGTATTTATAAGTGGTAAATAATGGTGATTTGTTTTTCCTTTCCCTCAAATTTTCATAATAAAAATCATTTAATCTGTTAATGGTCATCAAAGGAAGACTGTGTAGTTTTAAATCTTTTTAATATGGCATTTTAGGAGCCGGTAGCATTCATTCCTAAAAAGAGGGCAACTAAACTGAGAGAAGCAGGAACATACCCACAGGCTACTTTGATCATCCCATGACGCCCTAAGAGCAGACAGTGTTTGTTGATCACCCTCTGCTCAACACATCCAGGATGACAGGCCAGGATTTACAGTTGCTTGTTGATTCTTCTAAACTTGTGTTTGAGGCAGACACAGATACACAGATAAGGAAACCGCAGCGAGGCAGAACTGTGGCAGTCCAGAGCTGTGACACCTGGGTGGGAAGCCTTACCGCTGCTGTCACTGCCCTAGGTGGCTGACATCTTCAGAGCTCCCTAACTAGAAGACAGCCAGCAGCACATAGCAGGGATCACAGAGAAGGCTTCTTGCTAGGATTGAGAAGCCTGTCCCCTCTGTGGGCACTTGGGGCTCCCATGTGCCCATGCCCTCTTCTTAGGTATGCATCCCTTTAGGGATACTTCTCATCCTGTTCCCAGCACTCAAAGGAGAGACAGAAAGGTCTGGACAGCGGCCTTCAGCTCCAGATAGATGGCAGAAATTGAACTGGGCGGTGTCTCTCCTAGAATCCCGAGTCCAACATTCCAGCCAAATCGCCCGGTGCAGTCTGGGAGAACAAGAGGAATCCCACTGTCCTTGCCAGCTGGAAGCCTCCCACCCTGCAAGACCAAGGAACACCATCTCTCCCAAATCAAGACATCCTGGGCTTCCCTGCAGCTGCAGCAAGGGACATCACAGGCTCAGGTCTTTATTTTTTTTTCTGGGCCACATTTTGAAATTTCTCCAGACTGATGGACTAAACTGGAAATTATAATCCAATTAGTTCTGTCCAAAGCAGATGCCACATAATCACAATCACATTAATAAAGCTGGCAAGTGTGAATATGAAGAATTTGATGGGGTAGGGGAAGAGAA
This sequence comes from Lophiomys imhausi, assembly GCA_907164525.1. Lineage (NCBI taxonomy): Eukaryota > Metazoa > Chordata > Mammalia > Rodentia > Muridae > Lophiomys > Lophiomys imhausi. The sequence continues at coordinate 7,379,784 of CAJQZJ010032395.1, read as the reverse complement.
CAGTAACAACTTCCAGAATGCCAGCATGAGTACTCCTTTCTAGAAATAGGTTCCAGGGAAGCTGGCATCTGTATTATCTATACGTCAAATCGTATAAACTCTAAAATTTTTTTTTTTTTTTTTTTTTTTTTTAGTTTAGATGAAGGGAGAGAAAAGGCAGAGAAATGTTTGCTCAAATCTTTCTCCCTTCATAGCACTCCTGGTCTTATTTATGCACGGGTTTCCAGCTGCGCGTGACATAAGTCGCTGAAAACTGGCACATCCTTTCACCGCAAGCGCAGCACAGCCTCAAGTTTGGCAAGTGGCTTATGTTCCCAGATGCCTCTACTGTTTCTATAACTATGTTTTCAAGGCACTCCACTTTTTTTTTTTCTCTCCTTGCTGGGAATACTTTCAAAGAAGAACACAATGTTTTGGATTGCCTGGCCAAAGTTTAGCTGTACTTTTACATCTTTGCCAAACTTCCTGTTTTTAGCAAAACAATTTATTATCTTGCTATTTCTTTAGACCCCAGAGGATTTGCAGGCACAAATAACTACTTGGTTTCTGTGTCTTTTCTAAAAGAACCCCATTCCTTTTCCCATAATTATCTCATAGATGCGAGAACAGGAACATGCTTAACCTTTTGGGCGTGCTACCAAGGTGTAGAAAAGGTTTTAATTATTCAAACCTTTACAGTCTGAACTTTAAAGAACTGACAATTATTTTGAATGTGTGTTTGGGGGGGGCAAGGAAAATAATTCTTTTCAGGTGGTTTGGCAAGATCACAGCAGTGTGGCATGTGTATCATACAAGCCAGTTTGGCGTGAGTTTGCTCTGGGGACCTGAGGTTAGATTGGGAAAACTTGATTAATCAGCAACAATCAAAGAAAAAATTCAACCAGACACTGTGTGTGTTGTGGGGTGGGGTGGGGGAGTACTTGGACAGGGTCATGCTGTGTAGCACAGCTGGACATCAAATGCATGATCCTCCTGCCTCAGTTTCCCATAGGCTGTGAGTATAGACCTGTAACATCACAACTGGCCCAATCACACATTTTTATGAAAAAAAAAATCAACTCTGTTTATTAATTACACAGCCCACCTCTTTGCTGTGGCCAGAAAACAAAACAAAACACAACAAAACAACATATTAGAACCTTTCTCCTTCCTTAACTATCAGCAACTAAGCTGACTACCAACCTGCAGATACAAAGAAATTTCAGTACCTTACTTGATTAGAGATAGCCATAGGTAATCTTGGAATTTTCATGAACAAAAATGTTCTCAGTAAAGACAGAACCCGGGTACAGCCATTCACACGAGTGGACAAGAACCGCCAGTCATTGCAGGCTTCCTAACAGTGACCTAGAGTGGAGCAATTCTGAAACAATGCTGCTGTTCCAGGTTAGGATATGATTGAACTTATGGAGACACAGTCCGCTGCAAAATTACTTCACAGTACCTGGGAAGAAGACCAGGAAACTGGTGCTCTTGATTTCCTGCATGCACCACAGGTCATAGAAACCACTACAAAATGAACAGATCTTTCAGGTGGAGGACACTGTGAGTAATACTGAAACAGGACAGTGTGGTCTGATGAGAGACGGGCTTCAATGCTTTGGGGGAAAACACAACTGATTTAAGCAACAGAGGGCCATTTTGTGTCTTTCCAATTAGGTAGGTAGGTGATAGATCCCTAGCTAGAGAGAGATTAAAAGAAATTGGGATGCCTATGTCCTGCTTCTCCCCTCCCCCTTCCTCCTCTTCTCCATCCCCATCACCTCCTTTCTCCTCCACCTTCCTCATTTTTTCCCTTCCTCCTCCTCCCCCTTCCCATCCTTCCTCTTCTTCAATTGATACTTTGTGATTCTCTTGAACAAAGTCTGGCCAGAAAACAAGATTTAAGAAAAGTTAGCCATTCACCAGGCTGCAGCACACACATAAAGGAGAGAATTGAAAGAGAAGATTTTGCTAAGGAATTTGCTCCATTCAAGACCTCTCAGGCATTGCAGAGCACAGGACTGCAAACTGCCCTGAAATTTCCAACAAACTTTTCTGAAGGTGAAAATGTGCCTGCCTCACTAGCCTTACGGCATGTGATTTTAAAGGGTTATTTTTAACATTTCAACATAAACAATGTCAGTGCTAAAAATAGGATCAAAGAAATTCTGTTTCCATGCAGAGTTGCCAAAGACCAGAACCACGGCCAGCAAACATCAACCATGGCCAGCAAGTACCAGTTTCCTTTGAAGGAGATATTACTCTCAATATTGCTTACTCAGTAGCCCACTAATATTCAAATAAAGTGAATGTGCTGTGTATGCATGCTGTGTAAAGGGTTCACCTCTCCAGCCCTTTAAAACAAACTCAACACCCCAAAGACCTAAGGACTCCTACACTAGACTTCTTCTCCTCAAATGAACACATAACATAATGCTGGTAGCCTATGCTATCAGAATTTACTTCTACAAAGTTAATTCTATTTAAAAAGCCTTGCCTATGTTAAGCTTAATTTGCTAAATTGTGCTGCTTTTGAAATTTAGGCAAAATTGCTGCTCTCTAGAGAAATCATTACCATTCCTTTGTTACTATGGCATAGTTTTTCTTTTCTCTGCAATGTGAATTTGTGATTTTAAGTGAAGAAATTAAAAAGAAACTTTGTTTTGGGTAAATATCTAACATAACAGGGTGTTTCTGACATTAGGTTTGAATCCAGAAGAACATATTCTTTATATTAAAGATAAAAATTCTCTAAAGCAAATCAGTGAGAAAGCAAAGAAGATTGCTAAGAAATTGTTGTGGATATGTACTGCCTTTTTGCAAATGGGCTCAAGGCAATTTAGAAAGATGTACAAGATACAGATACTCTGCTAAAACTAGAAGTGAACAAAAAGTATAAAAAGAAAAACATCACAATAAAGGTATAAGAGAAAACCTACAATACAGCACATATTGCTCATAGACTTCTGTAGATGAAACAGACTCTTGTTCTTGTTAGTTTCATGGTAAAAACAAATCTTGCTTAAGACTATATGACTGCTGAGTAAATCATCTTATCCCGATGATTTAAAATGTTTCACAAATTATTTTTACAGGGTGGTTTCTGGTCGTCTACAGGGAGTGCTGTAGTGGTCCATGAAGCAGAGTTTGACCACAGTAAGTCTGTTTTTCAGTGTTGTGGCAATGCATCCAGTTCCTTTGGAGGAACTGTGTTTGTTCTGTTTTATGTGGAAGCCTTCTGTCTCTATCTCTCTGGAGCTGCTGATTAGTCTAATCTGACTCTCTCCTTCTAGGACACTGAAACTTCAACTGCAGTACAGGACAGGACAAGAGGCTGGAGCAAATCCCACTATCGCCATGGTTGAGTACTACTGAGAAAGTAACAAGTTTGTGCCACTTATCTGGTCTCTGTCCTTAGAGCTTGGTTCCCCCACCTCCACATCTATCCTTTCAGCTTTCTACCAATCACTCAATAAATTTTTAGGCTTAAGGTCTACTGCTTACAACCACAGAACACTAAATGACACACCATGGTCCAGGCAACTATGTCAGGATTCTCCAAAGGAACACAAGAGAATGAATATATATGTATTACAATAGGGAATTTATTAGATTGATTTACACACTAGGGGCTGGGTAGTTAACATCCACCATCTGCATGCTAAGGAGGCTAAGAACCACATATCACTCAGTCCACAGAGCTATACATCACAGCAGTCAAAATCTGATGCTGAATACCTGGAGGATCCCTTGGGAGACACTGACTTTCAGTCCATGTTGGAAGGTGGATGAAACTGAGTTCTGACAGCAGTGATGGTGGCCCCTGCAACAATGAGATAGATGTACTCACAAAAACAAAAACAAACAAAGGCAGGCAAGCAGTGCTGGGTTTCATCAGACATTTCTCTATCTGGGCTGCCATGAGAAAGTGATGTCCACTCTTGGGATGGGTCTTCTCCCTGAAGTAGATCCTCCTTGGGAATATCTCCAGATGCCTGCCCAGAAGTATGTCCCCCAGTTGCTTCCAGATGCCATCAAGTAGCCAATGAAGATTTACCATCACAGTAACATACATGCTATGGATTAAATGATACATCTGGAACCCTTACAGATGTTAGGCCAAGTTCATCTTGGAACTCTATGATTGTATTGTCCTTTCTACCTTTTTATCCCTTTAACAGCTAATTTAATAAATAGTTATCAATGGGGAACATTTCTGTCCATCGAAAAGCTCTACTGCCATGGTTCTTAAACTTCCTAATGCTATAACCCTTTAATACAGTTCCTCATGTCATAATGACCCCCAAGCATACAATTATTTCGTTGCTACTTCATAATTGCAATTTTTCTACTGTTATGAATTGTAGTGTAAATATCTGATATTTAGGGTATCTGATCTGTGACTCCCCCCGGATGTGATACACAAATTGAGAACCACTGCTCTGCTGGATGATATCTCCTGCCATGATTGAAAATTTGAATGTCAGCTTCTCTTTCCTGTGTTGGACATAGATGCATTCAAGACATATTCATTAATATTGCAAAATCTGCTATTTGTCCTAATAATGCCTAATGTCAACATGCTAAACCCAGCACATAAGTGATGTTTCATAGTATTATATGTTTCATATGTTCACATGTTTCATAGTATTGTAATTGTGTGCTTGCTGATGAGAATGGTTTCTCTCTTAGAAAATTCTAGACTCAAGGGATGTGGCATGTGGACTCCAAAAGATCCAGAATGATCCTGAAAGTCCTTGAGGGCCATGGGAGATGTGTTTTTGTTATTCTAGCAAACATTTTACAAACTGATTCTCCAAAAATAAAAATGAACTGATAAGTAATACCCTGGTTTGAACTTGGAAATGTCCACAGTAGAATAATCCCAACACAGAACAAGGAAGAGCATACACAGAAGACTCTTAAGCTGGTGCAAACTGGCTGCATCCCCACCTGACTCATGTTCTGTAACTGGGCCTAAAGTAGCCAGTGGTATTTTATGGTTGTGGCTTCTGACCTTCTGTTAGAAGGAACATTTGCAGCCTCCAGGGTGAGGCTGAGCTCTGTAATCAATCAACTAAGTGGTGGGCAGTAGAAGCCTCATCCTATCAGAGAATCTTCCTCTGAAACATCCAAGGGACCAGAAATGAATCATCGTGAACAGCATGGATACATAAATAACATTCTTTAGTCTCCATTCAAGAGAATGTTTCTACTCAATGACAAAGTGATCGTCTTTATCTATAAATAACAAACAAGGTGAAGAAAATCTCAGTGTTTGTTTTCAGTTTTGGGGTTTTTTGTTTGTTTGTTTGGTTGGTTGGTTGGTTGGTTGGTTTTTGTTTTTGTTTTTTGGAGAGAGAGTTTTGGTTTTTTGGTTTGGTTTGTTTGTTTTAAAGAAAGTGACTACAGCTCAAAGGCAAAGTGTATTAATGTGGCCGATGAGGAACTCGGGCTGTAAATCCACCATCTGCTTGTGAACACTGACTCAGTTTCTTACCAGATGTATCCATCCTTGGGCAAGGAACCTGGGTTTCAGAGTCTCAGCTCACATGTAAAATGGAAATGACAATAGAGCAAGTGCTCAGGAAGATCCTGGCCCATGGCAAGCCACACTGCCATAACCCCCAGATTTGCCAGCCTATCCATCATAGAACTCAGTGGATTTGGTTTCTCTGTTCTATTCTCACATCTAGCAACTTCTTTCAGTCTATTCACCTCAACATAAGGCTCTGACAAATGGACATCTGAGGAAGCTTAGCCTTGCAGGGTGCTTCAGATGGGTCAGAAGACATGATGACAGGTACTGATGAGGTACCTTCTCTCCTTTGGGGAAAAGAGCCCAGGCCTTGATCAGATGTTCTGAAGGGGCCTGAGGAGAGGATGTTCAAGAGAACAGAATTTCTATTACCAATGTTCAGCTGAAGGCAGTTGGGCTGACTTCTGTTTCTGTGGAGCCCATAACTGCCCATTCATCTCACATGCCCTAGTTTGTGTTATCACCATTCCCCACCACAGAAAAGAATCCTGCCACTGAGAGGAGGTCCGTTTCCTTCCTTAAAGCTCTCAGAGCATTAGGTCCCTGCATTAGAAAGTACATACATTGATTTCTTTTTAATGACCATAAAGGGAATATTAAGGCTGAGAAATGAGATGCAAAGGTGCCAGGAAGTTTCAAAATAAGCATTCTCCCAGTGTTCCTCCTTCAGTTACCTTTACCCTAATGAACCCTTTCTGATTCCTGAATGTTCAGAGACATTCCTCCCTCATATGGACTCTAGATACTTCAGTAAATGGGGGTCACAGGGGGATAATTAGTCTCCTTTCTCCTCCTTCCCACTTGCCCAGTTCCTGAGAAAATCCTGACTAGGACCTTTATACCAGACCCTTCAAAAAAGACAGGCATGGCAAAGCACTTCCATGAACTCAGGGAAGCGACTCAGCCCCAGGAAGCTGGAGCAGGTCTCTCCCTGGGCTCCTCCCTGACAATCAGAAGGTTTATCCTGGCCCCAGCAGCAAATGAATCCGTGCAGATACCCAGGATGCATTAGTGGTTCCACTCAACTGATATGCTCAGGCACCTCCAGGTACATTAGTTGAAGTGGTTATGGCAGCTGGTGGCTCCTCTTCGGGCATAATTTATCTATTGCACTTTACTTAATGTGCAAAATTAAATTTATGCTGAATCCATGTGTATTACCTACTGTGCATGAGTGGCATGAAATATACCATAGAGAAAATCAGTGTGGAGCCATGCTCTTAATTGCTAATGGCTTTCAACACACTTCATTGTGGTCTAACCCAACTCAGAATCCATTCTACGGGAGAATCTTGCTCATATCAGGGTTAAAAGTGCTTATCCTAAGGACCGTTGGGACAATGAAGCATACAATAATGAAAACTTTTAAGTAAAATTTTCTAGGGTTCTTTATGTGACAAACTCTACACTTTTCCCTAACATGATCTGTACGTTTTGTTTGTCTGTTTTACAGAGGTCATAAGTGTGATGAAAATAATAAGCAAATCAATGAGAAATATTTTAAGTATACAATGCAAAATAATCAGATTTCTGGTTTCATGCATTAAAACAGGAATTAGGATGACCACTTTCTGCCCTTACCCAAAAGAAAAATGGATGTAACCAACTGAAGTAGACTTCACAAACAAATCTCCCAAAAGGAGCTTTAGGAAATCTGCAATGGGCACTTTCTCAGAGTTCTGTCTAAGCTTGCACAGAGTAGAAATTAATTCAGGTTTGGAACCTGATTCCAAAAAGGAATTTACTTTAGGAATCAGAGAAAGAGAGTAAGGACCTGGACAATGGAGGAACTTAAACACAATTATGTCTCTGCCAACAATAATTATTCAAAGTGTTTTCCATATTCCTTGTAATTTTGAAGTATGCTTTGTATAACTACAGAGAACATTGTGTGTGTGTGTGTGTGTGTGTGTGTGTGTGTGTGTGTGTGTGTGAAAAATAAGTTGTTTGGCCTGCAGTTTACATTTGTGTTGGAAAGTGCCCATCTGTGGGACTGTCATAGTTTTCTCTTTAAAATAATTTGTAATTTTCCTCGCTTAGAGGGCAGAAGAAAACCAGTGACCACATTCCTGTTTCGATTCCATTACTATGTAGTTTTAGTGAGAGAGATTAGTATAAGAACTTAATATTAGATTAGTATAAGAGAATATATTATCTTTTGAAAAATAGGATTTCTACAACAGGAAAATATTATTAAGAAGTAGAGTGGTAATTTTGCTTCTTACTCTTTTAAAAATGAAAATCAAGACATTATCCTTGGAGGATAAAAATCTGACATTTGCAATGTTTTGTTCATTCTAGGGCTTCTGAATTTTGTGTAATTTGTGGCTGAAAAACTAACGCGTAGATACAAACTTTGGTTTTCACGTATAGATACACACATGTGCATACAAACATTCTTTTTGCTATACTGTTGAATTATAATTAGTTGAATGAATATACATGTAGAAATGTATCACTTCCAGTTCTGAATGCATCCCGCTGCCTTACTGACTTGTGCTAATAAATATGCTTCTAAAGGCAAGGCTCATAGTTGCATCAGATCATTCCCTCTTTCCGAAGAGATGCATCATGTCATACTCCATGTGAACTGAGCAATTAGCATAATCCTCAAAGCTGAAAAGGGCCACCTTACCAGAAACCCAGTGATGGGCATCACGCAAGTGAAAAGTGAAGCTGGCAGATACACATGAACCAGGCTGTGATGGTCTGAATGTGCGATCTCCATTGTAGGCTCATAAACTAGACACTTACTCTGGAAACAGGAGGTTGGATCTACTTGGAGGCTTGTTCTAAGAGCCTAGACCTCGATGAGACTTCCTCCTGTGTTTCTTGCTTCTCCGCCTCCACATTGTCATGAGGAGAAATAGTCTTCTTCACATTTGTATCACATAGGAGTCACACATCCTTAGATTGAACCCTTCAAATGGTGAGCCAAGATAAGCTCTTCCATCCTTTTAGTTATTGTTCTCAAGTATCAACTACCATGGGGTGAAAATAACCAGCAAGATGGCAAATCACAACATCTTAAGATGGGTTGTAAGGGTGATGAGTTCTACCAGGGTTTTAGAGAAACAGAGGCTAAAATGTAATTTGATCTGGGTCTTGGGAAATGATGAAAACCATGGCTAGATGACACCTGGCAGTGAGGGGAGTGAGGAACACAGCAGACAGTGGTCTAACCTAAAAACCAATCTAGATTAGCAAAGGAGGTCCAAGTCCAAGTTCTTTTTTTTTTTAATAATTTATTTTTTATTTCTTCAAGTTACATCTCAATCACAATCCCCTCCCTGCTCCCCCCTCCAGTCCCACCCTTCCACCCTCCTCCCCCTCAACCCCCCCCCCTCCTCCTCTCTTCTTTTTTTTTTTTTTTTAGTCTAAGGTATTTCTTTTTCCCCCCAACAGCTCTCCCTTTCAGTCCAAAAAATGGTTCTTTTTCTTATAACTATAAATACAATACAAAACAACAGAAATAAATAGGCCACAATTATAAGAGTTATATGGCTTAGCATACATTCCCAATGTCCAGTCCATATGTATTTGGTACCTGACTTTAACATTCTACTATCTAACCATCTTCATGTGTTTAAAGTTCTATATCTAACTCAGCTTTCATACTAACTTGCCTCATAATTTTAAAAATATCTCCTTAGATCCAGAACACCCTCTTGATTCCTAAACAACTGAAAATTTAACTATGAGACTCTAGCTCTCTATTCTTCAACCACCTCAGAGACCTGAGAGGGATAAATATATCTGATTATATAGGAAGTGCAGGGCCTGCAGCTTCCAAAACTAAGAAATGACATACCAGTGGCTGCCTGGACAGTTCCCATTTTCTCTCCATACATTACAGCATCAATCTTCAGCCATTTGGCCCCATTTCTCTGACAGACATTGATTGTAGAGCAGGAATTATGAAGGACTTTCCTACCCTGTCTTGGCAGAGCTAGGCTGTCGACTTATCTGCTTCCAAGTTTTGTCCTTTTTGGACAGAAGTCTGTCTACAGTTGAAGCAAGGGGTTTTTCTTGCCAAGAGAAAGGCTTACCACCAATTCAATCATCTCCCACTGGAGATTCTTCGATGCTCATCTTCTACTTGGAGTAGAATAGGGGGTGCTGTCAGGAGCTGACATGTCTCGATATCAAAAAATCTTAAGTAAGAAAACATCTTTGAATGCCATATTCTGCAGATCTCTTGAGGTTTTTAAAGATGCCCTATCTATCTCTTATATTTAGATAAGCAAATATTGCTTGTCTCTTAGCAACTTGATTTCTGAGTAGCTTAGAAAATAACTGTGATAGACTGTCATAGTAACTAACAAAATGACACGTTTGCATGACTATTAGTTTCCAATTCTTAATTATCCTAAACAGTTTATGTCGGTTGGTAGCAAGAGGTCAAAACTTGACACTTCGTTTTTAAGTATTACTACGAATACCTTTAAGAAGCGTTACCCTTAATTTTGTATCAATATACAAAGATCAATACCAATGTGGCCAAATATAATCTTAATTTTGTATCAATATACAAAGATCAATACCAATGTAGCTCAATACAATCTTAATTTTACATCAATATACAAGGGTCAATACCATTGTGGCCAAAAATAATCTTAATTTTGTATCAATATACAAAGATCAATACCGATGTAGCCCTATACAATCTTAATTTTGCATTAATAAACAATGATCAATACCAATTTAGCCAAATATAATATTAATTTTGTATCAGTATACAAAGGTATAAGGCCATATTCAATAATCTGTCCTTTTTTCTTGATCTCTCCTATACTATGTCTATGTCCCATTTTTCTTAAGTCTGTTCACTCCTATATAGGAGAGAAAGAAGGATACAGAAAAGAAAAAGAGAGAAGTCCCTGGGTCTAACCTCCAAAACCCATTTAACAAGACCATGTAACAGCTTGTAGTCTTTTCCCCTAAATAACAAAATTTTCTATTATCTATCAAATAACCAAAGTGGGGGCAACACCCTCCCCACCTTCTGGGGATGGGACGTTGTTCTCTTAAAATGACTTCCTGCTGATTTGGGACGTAGTAAACCTGTTTGGGGCCCAAATAAGTCCAAGTTCTTAACCAGCAGCCGTATCCACTCTCACATCTTCTCCTGTCTAGCTCAGAATGGTACTAAATTTAAGCTTGCATGCACAGCCACAAAGATCACTCAGATCTTCATAGTCATGGATTTACTCTGCCCAAGAAGAAAAGCTTCCCGTCCTAATCCACAACCGTGATAAGGTCTTAGCTAGTATCTTAACCTCCCCTTCCTGTTTTTATGTGGCTTAGTTGCAAGCACGGATACAAGAGAAGCAGACACTGTCTAGTTGGTTTTAAAATGACAAATGTGAAGTTTTAGCAGGAGTCTTTTAGATCACAGTATTACTTTCTTTTCCCCAAAGAGGAAAGTTCTCCCTCTCCCTGCCCTTGTCCTTGTCCCTATCCTTCCCCCTTTCTCTGCCTTGCCCCTTCCTTCTCTCAACTTCTCTCTGCTCCTCTCTTCTATCTCTCTCTCTCTTTCCCTTCCTTCCTTTTCCCTTTATTTTTAGCCACAAAATAAAGCTAAATGGTACTTTCATGTTTAATATATGTGTGATATAGATTTTAACATATAGAGTTCATTGTCTTAAAACCCTGATTTCTCCTTGTTCTGTCTTTTTTTCCGTGGCATGATGATTACTCATCAGGGTGCCCGGGCTTGATTTCTCATCTCATTCAACACCAAGGCTTTGTCAAGGCAGCGATCAGCAGCCTCTGTGAATCTTTTGGAGGTTGACAGAGCCCTGGCACTCATTCCCACAATGAGGTTATCTGCTATCTACTGGGGTTGTTTTCCTGAATGATATCTGATCAGACTATCTTGAAGTTTCTGTAAGTAAGCCAGGGTTGGGGGTGGAGTTAGGGTTGGGATTGTGGGGTGTTCACTAACTCTGCTTTCCATCACTCAACCCAGCGAAGACAGTATGTGATACAAATATTTTTAAGTGTGAACAGAGACTGTAGAAGCTGGGTCTCTGTTTAGAAAAACCTCACTTACATTTTCTAACCTAGCTCACTGTCCCCCATGCTGGGACCCAACAGGAGTCCAGTGAGTTCACATCCATTCCTTCTTTGTGATTTATTCCAGATATCTTATTCATTGAAATTCAAATGATAAGCAAAGGAAACAAACAACCCTGGAAACTGGCCAGTTCTCTGGATCTCTGACCTTGCACTGAAGTCTCCAATCTCCAAATAGTGAAGGAGCTCTGAAAGCTGGAAACAATGCAATGTCACTAACTCTGCAGGAGAAAACCAAGTATTCCTACACAACAAAAGGAAAAGACCACATTAACAAACAGCATTATTTGCATATTTTCCATTCAGATGGCTAATTCTTGTCCCTTTATAAAATTAAGAATTACATCCTATTTTCCTTTAGATTTATGAATACCGTGTGCCCAAATGTTACCATTTAATCTTTGACATGTTCCAAGATCCACTTGGCTAAAGTCACTTTATCCTTGATAGACAGTAAGGAAAATTTTTAGCAGGTACCTGGGTCCCCATCCTTCCACATCTAACCTGAAATGGACTCAGTCGTTTTCCTAGATTGCCACCAGCCATGAGACCCATCCTTTGACTTTTTCCCACACAGGACCTATCTTGAGGTCAGCAAGTGCATTCCTGTCTCAGCCCTTCCTTGCAAATCATCACAGTTCTTTTCATCAAGTTAATTATAGGACCAAGAAGCTGGAGGGACTGGGGGCAAGGCACCAGTTCACTCCCCCTACACATTCAACCCTCCCAGCTTTCTGACATGGTCACATTTAAATCATCCCAGGCAGATGTAAATCTAGCTCATTTTAAAAGGCCTCCAGAGAGAGGAGATTCCACAAGCTCCCACAGTCAGCAGCTCTGCTCCTTAGCAATCCCTATTGAGAAAGCCATCTCCATCTCTAGCTGAAATCTCACATGCATTGTACTTTAAGACAATTTCATCTTGTTCTGGGCAGCAAGCCTTCACAGATAAGGCATCTCTAACTTCTCCTCTCCAAAGTGATCAGTCCCAGGTCTCTCCATAAGTCTTATTTTCTAGCTTGTAATTATCTCTGCAATTTTCCACTGAATGTTGACCCCGGAGTTTCTGCAGACATAGGTAGTTAGTTATTTATACCACTGAGCCAGCATTCTCAAGCTTTTTTTTTTTTTTTTTTTTTTTTCTGGGGACCCTTTTTTTAGATTCTTAAAAGTGAAGGAGCCTAACCAGATTTTGCTTATGTGGTTTATATCTATTAATACTGTTAAGTTAAGAATGAGTCACGAATATATGCTGTCCTTTATCCAACAGCACTGGGATGCAGGTACCACATGTACATGGCCTCCTGACACCTTCATTGTGTGCCCAAAAAAAGTAAGAGGACAGTTGGTGTGTTCCTTTTATTAGCCAAGAGTGTATAGATTTTGAAAACTTTCTGAAGAATCTTGGGGATCCCCATGAGACCAGAACTACACACTGAGATCTACTGATTTGGGGGAGCATAGCTTTGTTCTTGGTATAGATCTGTGCCCACAGGCACAGCCTGTTCTAACACAGCCAAATGGAATCATATCACTCTATGGAGCAAAGTGAAAGTACCGTCAATGAATTTTCTCAGTCAATCTTAGAAAAATGAGAGAGAGTGATCTGAGAATAATAAACTGATTTTTATGATTTTCCCCCATGAGAATGCATGAAAGAAGAGGAAGTTATACTTGCAGGGCTTTGACAGCAAAAACTGATTCTCTGATGTGCACCCTTCTCAATAACACAAAAAGCCATTCTGTTTGTATACTATTGATTTGGGTGCACACAAGTTGTCTGTCTGTGGAGAAAAAGATGTTCATTGTAATGATAAAGCCCCTTCAGCAGCGCCTTGCTTTTCTGCAGTTTCTATAGCTGGAATGACCCTCAAGCACTAGAACCCACCTGGGTCGCAGTCAGCTCTCAAAACCCCCAAAAAACAGAATAATAGGAAGGAGGAACATCTGTGAAGACCCCTTCTGACCCTATTCTAAACTAAGTCAAATACTTAATGTCTTTCTTTGTCTTTACAGGCCCTTCTTGGAGTTTGGATTATTGTCTTGTGCTCCTGAGACACTCCAATTTTTTATCTCACAACTTCAGGACTTTGGGTCTTATTCAACTTATTTATAAGACATTGTATCAATCAAAAAAAAAGTGGTACTTATTAACGACTCTGTATTCAAAACTCTGCTAGTCACAGTGGGTCCACACCACGATGGCATAAGACCTAGCTTCTGTCTGTTGGGACTTGCAGTCTGGTTGGATACAAAATAAAATTTCCCACAAAACAAAAGCACTTTGGACATAACAAAATATAATCCAATTCTAGACTGCAAAGTATAGACCAAGTATCATGAGAATGGCCAGAGGGTGTTTCTCTCCATTAAGATGTGAAACACACTGGACCAATTAGCAAATGGAAATATTTCAGTTGTGTGAATTTTGAGCTTTAGAAGAAAATGTCCTACAGTCATCCTTCCAAGCATGACAGGTCCTACAGTTGCTCCTCACCTTCTGTTCTCCACCCCAGCCTGAGGTCAGACTCCATCTCCCCTCAACTGGGAAAGACGCGCATTTAAGAATAAGGAATCCTGGCATGCAATACAAACTCAGTCTACAACAAAAAAGTTACTCGATGGACCAAGAAGTGAGCCCACCAGAATTCTTCTCATCCATGGGAAAGATAAGATGCTGAGAAAAAGCCTAGAAGTAGGCTCTCTCCCTCTGTGTAGTGCTCCAAGGCCCATGAATGTCAGATGCACCTGGAAAGTGGTGGTCCAATCGAAGTGATTCTTTCGGACCGCTTAAAAACCTCTCCATGGAAGGAGGAGGACAAAGTACAAGGACAAAGACAAAATAGTACTAAAATGTGAAGGACCCAATGCAAGAACTCAGGCCTAGAGCAGTTACCTTTAGTATGACGGAATTCTTTCCAAATAACCATTTGTCTGTCTTAGGGAAGCCCACAGAGGTACATGGCTCTAATCCCAGGGTTCAAGAGGTCCAGTCAAGCAGAGCTCTGTGAGCTTTAGGCAGAGACCCTCTCTGCTCCACCCCTAAAAACCCCAAACAAACAAAACAAAAACAAAAAAAACCCAAAACCTTATTAGAATTCCTCCAAGTTACTTCTTATATTAAGTTATCTATTTTATCCTTTATTGAAGAACATTTATGCTTTTGATTATATTTTTTAAAAAGCTAGCATAAACCTTATTTTACATTAAGTAGCTCTAATTCACTATTTAGTATCTAGAAAATATGGAAAGTATCAATGTGCTTTCCCAGGAAGATTTCCGGTGTATGTGGATTTAAAAAAAATTAAAAATGAAGAGACAAATGTAGAAAAATCAAGGTTTGCAAGTCAAGTGATATCTTAAGGACACTAAAGCTACATGAATACAATTTTTTAAAACATAGTTGGCCTATGTTTTAAAGAGTAATATATCTCTTTATATGTATGCATCACAATGTAGGGGAAATAGTTCTTCAAAGGCTCATTTTTGTGGGACTGGATGGATGGTTCAATCTGTAAGGGGCTTGACTTGCAAGAGCTTGCATCTGATTCAGTCTCTAGAACTCTCATAAGATGGTGGACTGGAGGCTTGGAATCTCAGCTTTGGGGAAGTAGAGGCAGGAGGATACTTGACTGTAACCAAACTTTTTAATTATTATTGTTTATTTACTAACAATATTCACCTATAACAAAAACCAACAATTTCTTAACTATTAATCCTACAAATTCCTACAATCCCTTTAACCTGAACACTAATCCTATTGACAATTATTTTCCTAACCTTTTAGAAGGATAGAGTCTCTGGGGCAGGTCCTCAGTCATCAGGAACACAGTCTTTGTTGTAGATTCTTTAATGCACTTAGCAGTCCTTTTTCTGGATCTCTCAGACGTAGATTCATCAAGGTAAGTTGGTTATTGCAGTCTCACTTTAAATAAGGTTTGATGCTTCTCTCTGGGAGACCCCAGCCCCTTCACATCAGCAACTCTGCCACTCCACCTCAGAGTCCTTAAAGCCAGGCACAGTTTCCTTTAGGCCACTGTTCAGACAGATCAAACCCCTCTAGGCAAAAGCTGAGCCACAGGGTTTAGTCCTTGGCCTTTTGGTGTCTCGCTCAGGCTTTCTTTGCTCACCAGCTTCTTTCTGCCTCAGGGAGATCTGACCATCAAATGATGGCCAGCACTTTTTTCAGCAGGACTCTGGGAGCTCTCTAGCATCAGGGGCCTCTTCTTCTTTATGGGACTCCATGCACTGTCCTTAAATAGGAGGAACTCTGTTTCAGCTTAATTTGGGCTCCGCCCACTTAGCAGCTGAAAACAATGTCAGGCCAGATACTTTGTTTCTTTAAGTCCATTAAGTCTTTCCTGTTTTCCTGACTTCAACCTTGTTTTTCAGTCCATTAAGTCTCCTGTTTGTTTCTTGTTTTCTCCTGACTTCAACCTTGTTTTTCCACAAGCTGATAAGCTAAATCACTCACAGCCAAGTTGATCTTCATGCCCCAAATTAAGAGACTGTATCAGATACCCCTATATATTTTCTAAATCTAATTTAATGATTCTAACTCCATACACTTGACAGTCCTTGCTAAGCAAGTATCTCCTAATTGGTGAACTCTATGCCAGTGAGAGATACTGTCTTGAAAGAGATGAAGGACATTTCTGAGAATGACACCTGAGGCTTGCATGTCTCCCACACTGATGAACACACAACACCAACCTGCATGTAGGCATATACATGTGTGTATAAAAACACACACATGTACCAACCAACATACAACATGCATGTACATATGCATACAAACAAATTTAAATAAATAAATATGCTCATTTGGCAATGGACAAATGACTTGAGCAGACACTTCCCTCAAAAACATTTATAGACATGAGTAGTCCTTGCAAAAGTGTTGGCTGTCACTACTCACTGAGGAAATGCAGATGACTTATTCAGATGGCTAAGGGAAAGACATTTATAATGTCAAATGCAAACAACTGAGTCTTTCACACCCACTAATAGGACTATAAGACAGCACAGCCACTCTGGAAAACTGTGCAATTGTAACTTTATGCTTTTCTCCTGAGAAGATGAAAGCTTATGTTCACACAAAAGCCTTTACATGATGCCCACAGCAGTAGTACCTGTGATAGCCAAAGACTAGATCCAACCCACTGGTCCTCTGATGAGCAGCTTAGTTTTATAGTGGGATGCCACACACCAATGCAAAGGGCTAAGTTGTTGAGATAAGCTTGGATGAATCTCAAGAACTTTATGCTTAGCAGAAGATCTGTCTCCAGGGGTTATGAACTGCATAGGTCCATTCATATAATTCTCAAAGTGGTAAAATTATGGGATGGAGATCAGACTGGAATTGGATCAGGAGAATTAATAAGGAATAACTTATGAATACTTCTTCAGGGTGGTCAATCCCCTTCCTGCAAAAACTGTTCCATGCCAAGAAAGTGGCTGATAAAGCTGTAGAATCTCTTGCAAGGGAGACAGAGGGGTAGGCACCAAACATTAACCCCAGAGACTTTCCAAGAGAAAGTCCCTGCTTGGTGCATCTGCTTTACACAGTTCAGTCACTGTGCTTTGTCACCCACGGCAGACTTTGAGGTTGGGTAGTTACAACAGTGAACAGATGAAGAATTCCCAGGCTCCTGGACATTTACTATATGGCTATTCCTAAGTGTCACCACTCAGCTAGACCCCAGGTAGGGAAGGGGGAAGAGAGAGCACTGCTCAGAACAACTATCCTTGCATATTGAAGATAACAATCCTGAGACTGCCTAGTCTAGGCTTTTCTCATTGAGCCCTTACAAGGAATCAGAACCTGCCTTACTCTAAGAAGGAGCACACAAGTACAGTTTTTCATGGTTCAGTGTAAGTATATTTTTACTGCTCTTGCATTTAAAGGTGTGAGCATCCTTTTTCAACAGAAGCATACAACCAGTGCCAGATGTAAGACACATGGTGTTTTTTTTCTTGATATGTCAATGCATAGTGAGACTTTTCTCCTGTTCCAGCCACATCCACCTTAATGTCCAAACAAATGGCTCTCAACAGATCTGGGTGGCCGCCAATAAAGGGTGCATTCTCTTGTCTATTTAAAGTGCCCTTGTTATTCAAAAAGATTACATTCTATTAATAACAGGTGCTTGGAATCTTCCTTCTGCAATATACTGTAATTAACAATGCAAATGTGAAATAAAAATCTCATTATTTATCAGATAGACATGAGCAGGTGATTATGTACTTAGAAGTCTAAAATGTATAATGAAAATGCACATAGCTAATTGTTTCCTAGGGCTTCTTCTCTTGGGTGCCAGAAAAGTTAAATATAAAGCTTGCTTGCCTCTTTCCTATTCTCTAATCTAGTGCTGAGCATAGTATAATATCCTCCCATTCCTTTGGCACTCATCTTAAATAGGGTAAATTTTCTAGCATCAGGGACAACTGAGAAAAAGTGTTAGTTCCCCCTGTAGAAGTGATACATTTCTGTTCTTCCAAAATGCTCATATAACTCAGGAAAATGAGGCAGACCCATTTTATTAACCATTTTGAAAAATTCTGTTTGAAAGGAAAGCACTTCTGGATAGAGCGCTTGTATATCAAATTTCAGACGTAAGTAAGCTTTTATGGCCGAGCTGTAAAAATCATCATTTACTATACAAACACTGCCAAATTTTTAACCATAACCCTGCCAAAGAGAGACTCTAATAACCCTACAAAGATCATTGTTATGCAATAAATTTGCTGCAAGAGAGGCTGTTGTCCCCCAAGCTGGGCAAGTCGTTCCCTCAAATGAGGCTGTGTCCCTCACAGAAAGCCTAACACATGGTCAGCCAAGGCAGATGGCTGCTTCTTTTCTGCCATGACTGGATTTATGTCACCTTGACACAAGCTGCAGTCATTTTGGAAGAGGGAGCTTCAGTTGGGAAAATGCTATCCCCAGACTGGCCTGTGGTGCATTGTCTGGGTTGGTGATGGATGTAGAAGAGCCTAGCTCACTGTGGGTTTTGTCATCCCTGGGTTGGTGGTCCTGGATGCTTTAAGAAAGCAGGCTGCTGAAGATATTTTCTGGTCCATGGAGGTGGGACTCTTCTCTTTCTTCCATTCCTATTATTCTGAGATTCCGTCTTTTCATTGTGTCCTTGATTTCCTGAAGGTTTTGTGTCAGGACTTTTTAGATTTGACATTTTCTTTGACAGATGTATCCATTTTTTCAATTTTATCCTCTGAGCCTGAAATTCTTTCTTCCATCTCTTGTATTCTGTTGGTGATGCTAGTGTCTGTAGTTCCAATTCTTTTCTTAAGGTTTCCCAGTTCTATGGATGTCTCCGATTGGATTTTCTTCATTGCTTCAACTTCCCTTTCCAGGTCTTCCATTCCTTTAAGCGCTTTATTCATTTCCATCACCTCCTTTGCAGTACTTTGTTGTTGCTCTCTGAGGTATTTGATTTCCTCCCTTAGGCCTTCTATTATTAATATAAGCATAGGATTAAGGTCATTTTCCTTTGCTTCAATTGGGTTCAGCTGTCCAGAGTTGTCTGTAGCATTATTGCTAGGATCTGGAGACATCCTATTGTTTTGGGTTTTTTTTTACCATGTTCTTGCGCTGACCTTTTGTCATCAGATGGACCCAGGTGTTATCTGTTTGTTTCTTTTGTTACCTGACCTTGGTGCTCAGGAAAACTCCCTACCCTGGGGGTTGGCTGATCCCGAGATCCTGGTGTTTACCTCCAGATGGCGGGCAGGTTCCTGTAATAGACTGACTGGCTCAATCAGATATATTTATCCCTCTCAGGTCTCTGAGGTGGTTGAAGAATAGATAGCTAGAGTCTCATAGTTAAATTTTGAGTTGTTTAGGAATCAAGAGGGTGTTCTGGATATAAGAAGATATTTTTTAAAATTATGAGGCAAGTTAGTATGAAAGCTGAGTTAGATATAGAACTTTAAACACATGGAGATGGTTAGATAGTAGAATGTTAAAGTCAGGTGCCAAATACATATGGACTGGACATTGGGAATGTATGCTAAGCCATATAGCTCTTATAATTGTGGCCTATTTATTTCTGTTGTTTTGTATTGTATTTATAGTTATAAGAAAAAGAACCATTTTTTGGACTGAAAGGGAGAGCTGTTGGGGGGAAAAAAGAAATACCTTAAACTAAAAAAAAAAAAAAAAAGAAGGGAAGAGGATGGGGGGTTGAGGGGGAGGAGGGTGGAAGGGTGGGACTGGAGGGGGGAGTAGGGAGGGGATTGTGATTGAGATGTAACTTGAAGAAATAAAAAATAAATTATTAAAAAAAAAAAAAAAGAAAGCAGGCTGTGGGTTCCTCTATGGGTCCCACATTAGCTCCTATCTCTAGGCTCCTGCCCTGTTGGAGCACTGTCCTCACAGCCCTCAGTGATAGACTGTGATGTGGAACCGTAAGATGAAGGGAGCCTTTTCCTCCTCAAGCTGCTCTTGGTCATAGTGCTCTACCACAGCAATAGAACCCCTGGCATGCTGGTATTCATCCGGGGACCAGCTCCCTTTGCAACCAAGGATGTATAAAGATGTAATTCTCCCAAGCAACTGTATTACTCTCTGGCTGAGATGTTTTTTCCTCCATCTTTAGCTCCCTCAGTCTGAATCCTCAGATAGGAAGCCCCTCTCAGGTTTTCAACTTTGCAAATGTCCCAAATAAAGGAAAGGAATCTCCCTAAGGCAGCCTAAGTGCAGAGCTGATTGCAGTCCTGGGAACTGGTAGCACTGGTAAGGCAAATTGCCTCCCTCACCAGCATTCTTGAAAGGTCAGCATCTCAGGGGTGTGCCCCACCCTCCTGCCCCAAAGCCTCTTGGTGCCTGACCAAATGGAGAGTCAGAGTGGAGACAAACTACACTGAGATCAGACAGTCCTATGAGAAAGGCCATAAAAGGTCTTTGAAGGCGGCCGTATCTATATTTTTGTGCAGCAAACCCAGAATCACTAGCATAGCAATACACACCCAAATCAGGCAAATGGGGAACAGGGTCCTCATGGGTTGCAGCACCATTATAATTATGTTAGAGGCTATTTGAGGAAATGCCCGTCTTACTTATCTCGAAAACCTCAGACCTAAATTGTGGTCTAGCCATGCTGATAGTCTAAAGGTCATTTTGTGCCTAAGAAATGTAAACACACTCATCAGTTTATATGTTATTATTGAAACTTTGAAAGTCCTCAAAAGTAAGCCTTTTCTCTTCTTCAATGATTGATATAATTTTGAGCTAATAAATGCTCTTTTGGAGATTTATTTTATAACATTTTTTAAATAATTTATTTTTTATTTCTTCAAGTTACATCTCAATCACAATCCCCTCCCTACTCCCCTCTCCAGTCCCACCCTCCCATCCTCTTCCCCCTTTTTTTTAAGTTTAAGGTATATCTTCCCCCCTCCAGCAGCTCCCCCTTTCAGTCCAATAAATGGTTCTTTCTCTTATAACAATAAATACAATAAAAACAACAGAAATAAATAGGCCACAATTATGAGAGTTATATGGCTTAGCATTTATAAAATATGTCTACTTTGTCAAAACTCATGGAGGTTGATGAGGAAGGATGTCATAGGCCCAGGGAGAGAACTGAACATTGTTGTTTAGCTAATTGGCGTAGTACCGTAGTACCAAACTCCCTTCTGACCTGCCTTCTAAATCTCTGTGTTTATACCTAGAGCCAAATGCAGTGTCAGCCTAAACCAGAGAAGCCCTCTCTCCAGTGAACGGTGGCTAGTGAGAGACGTGTGCCTATCTAAGGGGCTGAGAGCAAGTAAGAAGAGACCAGTGCTCAGCCCAAAATAAGACTTTTAAAGACAGTGTCTCCGCTAAGACTCAGGGACCATGGAAGCATGGGTGGAAGATCAGATAGTGGGGACAATAGCTGAGAAATGTGACCCTCTGGGCAAGGTACTGACAGTCATTCCAGTCACAAACTCATTGTAGCAGCAGTTTAGCCAACCACGCTAAGTCCACAGCAGAGTGAGCACATCCACAGCCATGGGTGGAGGAAGGCGGGGGGCTCGGTCCCTTCCAGCTGAATTACTTGCCACTGATAGATTCATGGAGAGGAGGGATCAGTCCTTTCAGTTGTGTGTCCCCTGGCAATCCCACCAGATGGATAATTCTGATTCAGTGTTTATACAAATGGCCCTGGTTGAAATAAATGGATCACCACAAATAATAGTAACATAATAAATAAATAAATATATGTTTATGGACAACATGAAAATGTTCCTTTTTTTTTTTTAATGCAGACCAGGCTGGCCTTGAAGTCAGAGATCAGATTGTTTCTACCTCCTGCATGCCGGGATTGAAGGTGTGCTTCACCAACTTGATTTATGATTGATTTAGAAAACATGTGTGATAAACTACGCTAGCACCTAACAAAATGACATGTCTGAATGACTATTAGTTTGCATTTCTTAATTATCCTAAACGGTTTGTGACAGTTGTTATCAAAAGGCCAAAACTTCATGTTGTTTTTAAGCATTATAGGTACAATATCTTAAAAAGAATTAACTTTAATTATGTATCAGTATACAAAGATTCATAATAATGTAGCCAAATATAATCTTAATTTTGTATCAATATACAAAGATATACAAACATATTCAATAACCTATCCCTTTTTCTTATCATTCCTATATTATGTCTATATCCCATTGTTTTTCAAGTCTTTTCAGCCCTACATAGGAGAGAAAGAAGGATAGAGAAAAGAAAAAGAGAGAAGTTCCTGGGTCTAACCTCCAAAATCTATTTAACAAGACCATTTAATAACTTACAGAAAATTCCCCTAAATAACAACAAACATCTATAACCTATCAAATGACCAAGGTGGGGGAGGGAGGGGGAAAAAAGGTGTCCATCACCACCTAAAAATGCTCCTTAAAGCATTTTTTTATATTATATATTGTTTTTAGTCATCTAACAAAAGAATTCTGATCAATGCTTACAAAATAGTTTACTATTTTTTTTAAATTATATGATAGATTATTAAGTAATACCCAGTTAAAATTAAAGCATAAATTTCTGCTGGAAAACAAAACAGAACACATTTCTAGAACAGAGTGTGGTGATGTGCACTTATAATCCAGAATTCCCAAGGTCAAGTAAGATGATAGCCCAGGTTCAAGGACCTGGGCTGCATAGCAAACCCTTGTTTCAGTAAGTAAGTAAGTAAGTAAGTAAGTAAGTAAGTAATAATAATAATAATAATAATAATTTCTTAAAGAATAATGCATGAATTTGTGACATTTACCTTTTGATATCATCATTAATAAACTCAAAAGATGCTAGCATGGCAGTCTCATAGCTGCATGCTCCATGCTGGTGGTAGGGGAAACTTTAGGGGACAGCATTCCAGGCCTATGAAAAAGTAGCTGGGATGAATGAAGCCACTTTGACAAAGTAAGGGAAGCTGCCTGGTTAACACTGAGAAGCTAAGGTTACCCATTTTCTGCTGAACTAACCAGTGCCTGCTTTTCTCATAGTCACAAATCGGAGGAGCCAGGGCAAATGCTTTTTCTGAATGGAAAAGGGACCTGAGGCCCAGGACGACTGACATCTGGACAGTTGTATTCCTGCCCTTTCCAGTGACTGTGTAAGAGTGGGGAGATCACCCACATGAGAATCACTGACTTTTTCTCCCGACTCTTAGACTAGACATAGACAAACCATGAAGAAAGAAGGGCTCATCTTTCAGGGCTCTGTTGCACACCAACCCTCTGGAGAAGGGAGGTGCTGAGCTGAGGACAGCCTAAGGGACATTCTTTTGACCAACAGTTGGGCCTGGAAGGGATCTTTGAACTGGATAACTTCCTGGATGCCCTTAATGGTGAGGACCACAGGGACAATAAGAAATCTGAGAATAAGGGTATAAGCAGTGTCTTGAAGAAAGTGGGCTCTTCCATTCTGGGGAGGGACTGACTCTGTGTCTGTGACCTCTGTGAGAAGTGTTACAAAAACCCCCCAGGCCTGTCACCACCATGCCCACATCACTTTGCTGTGGAGGAGGATAGGTTCAGAGAAGTCTTCCAACGGCTCACCCCTACTTCCAGAGATCTGAGCAGCAGAAATCAGTTCTGATGAAGGTGAATTGCCCCTGCCCAACAACTACTGCAACTTGTGCCTGGGGTACTCAAAATCAACCAGAAAAGGCAGTTAAGAGACCTCTTGATTTTCTAAATATCTGAGTTTGATTCCCAGCACCCACATTGGGCTGTTCACAACCACCTGTAGTTTCAGCTCCAGAGGAGCCTCTGGCCTCTGTGAGCACTTGCAATACACACATACACACACACACACACACACACACACACACACACACACACACATACACAAACATACACACATGCACATACACACATACACAGAAACATACATACAGAAACACATTAAAAACACATACATATACACATATACATACATACACACATACATATACACATACAGACACACACAGAAACACATACACATATACACACATACACACAAAC
This sequence comes from Lophiomys imhausi, assembly GCA_907164525.1. Taxonomy (NCBI): domain Eukaryota; kingdom Metazoa; phylum Chordata; class Mammalia; order Rodentia; family Muridae; genus Lophiomys; species Lophiomys imhausi. Next base: position 7,355,675 of record CAJQZJ010032395.1, on the reverse strand, counting down.
ACACACACACTTCCCACACCACACACACACGCACACACATACATAGGCACACACTCCCAACCTCACAAACACATACTCACAAACACACATGCACACACACTTCCCACACTACAAACACACTCCATATGATAAAAATAAGTCTTTAAAAATTCAACAAGAAAACAGGATGACCAGAGGTGCTGGTCCTATTCTGACTCAGTTCACCCTGTAATGCCTGCAGAGGTGAAGGCCTACTCAGGGTTGAGAGCAAGTGCTGCAGGCCTGAACCTTTGGGAACCATCGCCAACTGCTCTTCTGCGATGACGAGGCCGTGCCTACATGCACCATCTTATTCTGTCCATGTGTGAGTCTCCTGAAGGAAGCAAGAATCAGCTTTGCCTGTAGCAGCAGCACGTGCAGGTGGCATCTCTGGTCTTTTCGGGTGCCATGACCTCAAGGACTAAGAAGGAGCAAGATGCCCCCAGGGCAGACCTGTGAGCACAGTGTCTCCCTGCTGATCATGCAGTGGCATTCTCCTTGCTTGCCTTGGGTCCAAAGCGCAGTGACCACAGGATTCAGGCATTGTTTTCCGAGAAAGAGTTCAAGAGCAGCTTATGTGTCTTAGCCTGGTTGGCCCCACTCTGATCCCCAATGTTTCCCACCCTGAGAGACAAGCCAGGCCAGCCCTCCGCTAGGATGGGGTGGGAATGAGCAATCTGAGGTGGGACTTGAGATGACCTTGTCATGCCCCCTGGGCTACTTCACCTTGCCTCTGAACACAACAGCTCTGGTTGGTGCTGTCTGTCCTGATACATACAGTTTTTTGCCTGAGCCAGGATGCTCTCAGGCAACCTTCAGGCTCTATCTTTCTCTGCTCCAGCCCACGCAGGGATTTACAGGCTCGCCTATCCTTCCCATGATTGATTGGCACACTCATGGGTGGTCTTTGGTGGCCAAACAGTTCCCCATTCTCAGAATCTCCTGTCTTCTGCCTAGTTCCTTGTTCCCTTTGGTTTTGTGGAGAGAGAGTATGTACCAGGGTTCCAGGGCAGAAGCCTGAGGGCCACAAAGAGATATTGGATAATTTGGCTATTTCTTTAACTAGATAAAAAAAAAAAAGCCCACCTCAAAATTGCCTTTTTGTTGTTTCTGACGTGGGCTTTCAGATTCATACCCTGACTAACGGGAGCCTCTGCCTCTTACCTGTGTTTCCCAGCTCCCAGATTACAGGGAAGCCCTTTCCCTGTACCACTTCTAGTAGCTGGGAAGGTCTTTACACCTTGATTCCTCGGTATTCTGCTTAGTGGCACTGATGTTAATTAAGGGGGACAGTCCATGCCAGGGCACTCTGGAGTGACCTTTCCCCTTGGCTGTGGGCATGCCATAATTGCCACTTTGGACAAAGTTGAGGCACTCCCCCCACACATACTTTTCAGTTCCTGTATTCTAAACATTAGTACAAAATCAATACTATGATGCACACACACGAAAAAGCTACTGTTTTCTTTTATGTACCATTAGGGAAATACAAGGGAATTTCCATAATTATTCATTTAGTTTCTCTCCATTGCTTTCTCAGATTGAGACACTGGAGGAAAGTAACAGGAATTCCTTAGCAGTTAGTTCTTTCTTGTGGATGTGTCTATACACCAAGCAGCCATTGCTAACTTCTCAATGCTCTGGAGGTTACCATCAGTTTGGGGGAAGCCTGGGACCCAGTGACCGACGCTAGCACAGGTACAATGTCTGCAAATCCCACTGTCCACAAAGTCTCACTCTCAGAGCTCATGCCCTGATTTCAGTCTGATTTAGATAAAGTGCCTTTTCCAATTGGTACTAATTGGGGGAGGACCCTTCCTAAATGTAGCACACGTAGGTGCACATACATACACACACAGGCAGACATACGCAGACACACAGACAGACTTCACACACACACATACACAGATACCACACACACAGACAGAAATACACACATGTATACACAGATACACACAGAAACACATACATGTGTACACAGACCCACACATACATGCACAGACATACACATACATGCATGCACAGACATACAATAGATACACACACATGCACAAAAAGAGAAAGATATACACATGCACACAGAGAGAAAGATACACACATGTGTACACATACACAGACCATACACACATAAAGACACAATGGGCACACACACCCACATGCATACACTTCTATATAAGCTGTGAATCAAAGGACACTCTGCTATGTGTCTATTTTCCAGGTGGGAAAAAAATCAAAAACAGATTCTTCTTCTGATACAGTATCCCATCGTGTGACAGTCCATAGTGTAGGGGTTAGATAAATTAGATTTAGAAAATATATAGGAGTTTCTG
>CAJQZJ010032395.1:7333627-7352927 GCA_907164525.1 Lophiomys imhausi | reverse complement strand
GTTGAAGTCAGGAAAACAGGAAAGATTTAATGGATTTGAAGAAACAAAGTATCTGGCCTGACATTGTTTTCAGCTGCTAAGTGGGCGGAGCCCAAATTAAGCTGAAACAGAGTTCCTCCTATTTAAGGACAGTGCGTGGAGCCCAGAAGAGAAGAGGCCCCTGATGCTAGAGAGCTCCAAGAGTCCTGCGGAAAAAGGGCTGGCCATTGATGGCCAGCTCTCTCCCTGAAGCAGAAAGAAGCCGGTGAGCAAAGAAAGCCTGAGCAAGACACCAAAAGGCCAAGGACTGGACCCTGTGGCTCAGCTTTTGCCTGGAGGGGTTTGATCTGTCCAAACAGTGGCCTAAAGGAAACGGTGCCTGGCTTTAAGGACTGAGGCAGAGCAGCTGAGTTCCTGATTCAAAAGAAGTAAGTTGGCCTGCAGACAGCTGGGGTCTCCCACAGAGAAGAAAGCATGAAGCCTTATTTAAGGTGAGACTGCAATAACCAATGACCCTGACGAACCTGCATCTGAGAGATCCAGAAGAAGGACTGCTAAGTGTGTTAAAGAATCTACAACAAAGACTGTGTTCCTGACGACTGAGGACCTGCCCCAGAGATTGTATCATTGTAAAAGGTTATGAAAGTAGTTGTTATAATTATCAATAGATTTAGTGGATAGGTTAAAGGGGTTGTAGGAATTTATAGGATTAATAGTTAAGAAATTGTTGGTGTTTGTTATAAGTGAATTTAGTAATAAATAAATAAGGGTTAAATAATAATTTAAAAGTTCGGTTACACCATAGGAACAATATATTTTCTTTTCCAGTTCAGGCATCACTTGTCTGATTCCCATGCAAGAAATAAATCAAGATTCCATGGCAATTTACAAATCTAGACATTTTGTAGGCTGGGGAAATGGTACTAAGAATTATCAGTCTAAGTACTCAATAGATTTAATAACATTGTTGTAGACTTCTTTAAGATGTGGGTTTCATAGAAGGCGTCCCCTTGCCAGCTTCCTGCTTCCACCACAGTTGCCTAGCAGATGCGTTCCTCCAGAGCAGTCCCCGGCCTTGCAAAGCAAAACAAGGGTCCTGAGGATAAAAATTTTCCTCAGAGTAATGAAGTGTACCATTTGTGGTTAAAATTTTCTTAAAGACAGGTGATAGTCCATCCTTGTACATTTTCAACTAAAATTCTAAGACTTCTTGAAACTTCACATGCCCTAACATGATTCGTTATCACCTCTAGACCTTAAGAGTTAGCAGACAAGCTTTAACTAAACCAGAATGCTGTTTATTGAAAAATCAATCGAGTAGAATTCCAGATATTAGAGGAAAACATAAACTGGAAAAGTTTGCTATTACAGAGATCAATGTGTGTTCAAACTCCAACAAAACACAATCAGAATCATAAAACGGAGGGGTTTCAAAGGTGAGAATAATGGTTAAACTTGAGTAATGTGTGACCCAGAGAAATGATGGAACAACATAAAGTGGGCAGCCTTGAAAATGTCACCATGGTCCCATCATGTGGCAGTCCATAGGAAAGATATATTTTCTTTTCAAGTTCAGACATCACTTTTCAGCTGGTCTGTTTAACCTCAAATTCTATTCTCAGAATAGTGTAGAATCTTAACTTTCCTGATGTGTGACTTGGGACTCAGATCTAACTTCAAATGCTGTGGTCCGATGGTCGAAAGTTTTCCCCCTACCTTCAAAATCCATATATTACAAACTAAACCCTGACATGATAATGTTGAAAGAGAAGAAATGGAGAGGAGTGGGCCAGGGCCTTTATGAAAGAGGCCTAAAGAGGAAGCTTCTAAATGCCTTGTTCCTTCTATGATGTGAAGATACTGTTCCAGGCACTGCCTTTGGAGCAGAGCTTGAATCCCCACTAGACTAGAATCCCCAGTGAATCTACCAGTTGTCTGATCTATTTATCTGCCTTCAGAAGTGTGGTATTTATGTACTAGCCTGTCTTGTGTACTCCATTACAACAGTGACAGCAGATTAAAGCAGTTGACATTTAGCTAATTAAAAAAAAAAATGTGTGTTGAGTGGAGGGCAGGCACGTGTGCCTATACGCATGTGCAGAGGTCAGAGAAGGAAGCTGGGTATCCTGCTGTATGACTCCCCACCTTTGACATAGTGTCTCCCATTGGGTCTGGAACTAGGCTGGCAGCCAGCAAGTCTTTTTTCCAGGGGATGCTGGGTATTTTTGAACTTTGGTCCTCACGCTTCTGCTGTAAGCTATTGTCCGCTGAGCTGTTTCCTTGACCTCCTACCTCATTTCTTGATGTGTTTAAGTCAAGTCTTAGATGTGAAATAGGCCATGTAGAAAGTCTTAGTAAGATGTCACCCCTGAAACTTGTGACTTGCCCCCCAGAAGTCCTGGGAAGAAATGGCTAGCAGGTTGGTAAAAGGAAAATGCAGAGACTTTGCTTCTCAAAAGTGAAGGATTTCCAGACGGTGGCAGAGAGCATTAATCAGCAGGAGCCTGCTGGGACTACGCAATTCTAGCGGATTTTGAGGACAGTCTTCCTCTAGCACCTTAGCGGTTGAACCACAGGATAAATTTGTCTATTATGTTAAGAACTCCAAGATGTTTATAGACTATACACACACACCTACAAAACACACACACACGCACCCGCACACACACCCACCTACAACACACACACGTGTGCACTCACACGCGTGCACACACACGCACACACGTGCACACACGCGCACACACATTCACAGACACACCTACAACACACACATGCACACACACACACCCCATTGTCTTCTTTCAAGGCATATAACTCTACAGGACACACACACTATACAGGACACACACATACACAGACACACCTACAACACACACATGCACACACCCCCCCCCCCCCATTGTCTTCTTTCAAGGCATATAACTATACAGGAAACATTACTCTGTATTTAGCCAATGGTTCGGTCTTCACCTGTAGTCGTGAAGCAACATGTTTAAGCCACTTACAAGTCTTCACTGAAAAAATGAGGAAAGTAACACTTTAGGAGGGTCATTCTAGCTTTGTTTGAAACTCCGTTATTCCAGGGCAATACGAGGTGTGTTTATGATTCAAATGCAATTTGAGGTCTCCTCTGTGGATGCTGAAGTGTGAGGTGTAGCTTCATTACACACAGGTACAAACCAGTGATGGTTCTCCAGCATCACCACCCACCTGCGCCTGCCTGCAGCCATTTCCACAGGTGCACGGTTAACGGTGCATCACCAGTTACTGATGGATCTTGCTGAGGACTGCCTGGGGTTCCTCCTATCATTCCACTTTGTGTTTATTTAAAATTTTTCATAATAAAGCTCAATTAGAAGGAAAAGCTAAAGGTGATAAGTGTTTGGATCCCACCTTATCTCCCAGTTATCTGTATCTAATCAAGAGAAACAGGATGGCAGAATAATTCCTGGTGCCCAGCAGGGAGCTCTCAAAACCATGACATAGCTCTTTTCTCTGTGAACAATCAGTTGTGCAAATGGCCAGTTTTTCCTCCAAAAGAGATCTGTTTTGGCAAAGCAAGAACAACACTGAGTTCTGTTTATCATTGGCAAATACTGCCTGAGGCTATCCTGAGGCTTCAAGTCTAAACTGAATATAAGCACAATCTAACAAACAAACAAATAAAAAGCAAACAAACAGATGGCAGAAAAGACATCACACTCACATTCTCCTTAAAGTGTCTGGTTAGGACACACCTCAAATGCTCATAGACAGACATATCTGTGGGTTGGAGCTAGGCAGTGAGAAGGCTAAGAATGAGCCTCAGGATAGCATCCAATTGGTCTTTGAATCTTTTATTCATATTTTTGTATCACTTACAATTATTGGCTTGTGAAATATAAATATTAGGATTATAATACAGTTTTATACTATATTTGTTGCATGTGTACTCTTTGATACACCAAGGATCTCAAAAGAAAAACAGAATATACAAGAAATAAGCAAAGAAACAAGAAAAAGGCAAGTAACCTGGGCTTCTCTGCCACACTGTCTGCACATTGTCCAATTATCTTCTGTGTTAATTACCATCTATTGCAGAGAGGTTGAGCAATGGTCAGATCTAGGCTATTTCCAAGACTACTGGTTGCTCTTCATAACTTGATGGTAAGGCCTATGTCTGAAGATAGAGCTATTTATGTCATCAAACATGGAAAAATCTAGCTATAATGATCTACTAGAAGCTTCATCTCTGTTGAATAGCATTCATAGAGACAGAAAGTAATTTACTATCACCCAGCTACCAAACTTATGAGATACAACAGTGACCTGCTTGCAAGATGTACTTGTACAATAGTGGCACAATGTTACAGGTGTAACCAACCACTTAAAATTTTGGATTTAAGGTCCACGTCATGACATTAAACCCATACCTGACAGTGTCAAATTGTATAAGAATCTGAAACTATATAGGTCAAAGGACTAGGAAAAACTGAATATTAATGTTCTGCTAAAAGAACATATTGATAAAAATGACCCCTAATGGCATACTGCTATCCCATAGATCTAAGAAGTTTCACTTAGAGAAGAGACCCTGTTCTCCATGAAGAAGGGTCACCAACATTTTCTTGGTCTTGTCTCTACTGTTTCCTCCTCTTGTTTATCATTTTGGTGTTTCCTTGGCACTTCAGGTCTCTAAAAATAAGTAACAGGAAGGAATATACAGTGGTCAGTGGGAACTGCACTGCAGAAGGAATGCAAATAAAATTGACTTTGCAAAACCTGAGTCACGGTAGAAAAATATTTTTTGAAATTCCAGGGAATTGCATCTGAAACTTTGTTAGCTTTAATATTTCCCAAATATGATGGAAAACAGTTGGTGGAAGATGGTTCCATAAACATGTTATATACATGCTTCATGAAATGTTTACCTGGTTGTCAACTTTCCCATAACCCAACTCTGGGAGCTATCCTGAGGTCATAGCTAGCATCTTTCATAGCCTGTCTTCATATCTTCCTTTTTCCTTAGAGCACACTAAAGGATCAGGAACCTGTGTCTGAAGTGCCTATTGTCTTCGTGGTAACATCAGAGTGAAAAGACAGGCAGATTTCTGAGTACAAGGCCAGACTGGTCTATAAAGTAAGTTCAAGACAGCCAGGGCTGTTACACAGAGAAACCCCCGAAAAAAACAAACAAACAAACAAAAATATTCCAGTAAAAAAATGAATTTAGGGATTGTAGAGATGACTCATCACATAAAGGTGAGAGCTGTTCTTGCAGAGGACCTGAGTTCTGAACACACATGTAGCAACCCTCAAAACTGTAACTCCAGCTCAGAGGATTTGACACCCTTTTCTGTCTCTTTTGGGTATCTGCAATCATATGGACAAAGACATATACACATTTTTTAATGTTTATTTATTACATCAAGTTACATCTCCATCATAGTGCCCTCTTTCCAACCCTCCCGGTTCCACCCTCCCTCCCTCTCCTCCCTCTCTCACCTCTCCCACTCCTCTGATGTGGAGTGTCCCTAGATATCAGCCCCTCTCAGCTCAACAGTCATATGAGGGCTAAGAGCTTCCTCTTGCACTGGGGGCCTATATGGTAGCACCCCTAGGGCAAATTGTCCCATTAATAGGTAACAAAGTCTATGTTCCTGATCCATTTAGTGTGTTGGTTGTAGGATAGTTATCCTGTACCATATGTCTAAAATCCAATTATAAGTGAATAGATGCCATGTGCATCTTTCTGAGTCTGGGTTAGCTCGCTCAGGATGAGCTTTCCTAGTTCCATCCATTTGGCTGTAAATTGCATGCTTTGTTTCTGATGGCTGAGTAGTATTCCATTTTGTAAATGAACCACAATTTTTTTTTTTTATCCATTTGTCAATTGAGGGACATCTGGGTTGTTTCTAGCTATTACAAATAGGGCTGCTATGAACATAGATGAGGATATGTCCTTGTGGTTTGGTGAGGAATCGTTTGGGTGGATATGCAGAAGTGATATGGCTGGGTCTCAAGGTAGGGCTATTCCAAGTTTTCTAAGATATTTCCAGACTGATTTCCACAGAGGTTGCACAAGCCTGTACTCCCACCAGCAATGGAAGAGGGTTCCCCTTTCTCCACACCCTGGCCAGCATGTGCTGTCATTTGAACTTTTTTTGTTTTGTTTTGTTTTTTTGAGACAGGGTTTCTCTGTGTAGCCCTGGCTGTCCTGGGCTCACTTTGTAGACCAGGCTGGCCTCGAACTTGCAAAGATCCACCTGCCTCTGCCTCTGCCTCCCAAGTGCTGGGATTAAAGGCGTGAGCCACCACCGCCCGGCCGTCATTTGAACTTTTGATCTTAGCCATTCTGACAGGTGTGAGATGGAATCTCAGAGTTGTCTTGAGTTGCATTTTTCTTATGATTAAGAATGTTGAGCATTTCTTCAAATGTCTCACTGACATTAGAGATTCCTCCTTTGTGAATTCTTGGTTTAGCTCTGTTTCCCATTTTTTTTTTTTTGATTGGATTATTTGGTTTCTTGGTGTTTAATTTCTTGAGTTCTTTATAAATTGTGGATATTAGCCCTCCATCAGAAGTGGAGTTGGTAAAGATTTTTTCCCAATCTGTAGGTTGCCGTTTTGTTCTAATGACATTGTCCTTTACCTTACAGAAGCTTTTCAGTTTCATGAGGTCCCATTTATTGATGGTTGGTCTTAGGTCCTGAGCTATTGGTGTTCTGTTCAGGAAGTTGTCACCTGTGCCAATGAGTTGGAGGCTTTCCCCACTTTCTCTTCTATTAGACTTAGTGTGTCCAGTTTTATCTTTAGGTCTTTGATCCACTTGGACTTAAGTTTTGTGCAAGGTGATAAGTATGGGTTTAATTTCATTCTTTTACATGTTGACATCCAGTTAGACCAACACCATTAGTTAACACATAATTTTTAATTGACTTTCTAATTACTGCCAATAAGCAGATCAAAGACTGAGGAAAAATTTTAAAAATCCATATACTACCAAAGAAATCACATTTTATTTTTGTTTTAAATTGCTCACACTAGAACCATTTCAAATCTCTCTACTGATACATAGGAAGTCTTGTTTGAGAAAAAAATGGTCAGGAATTCAAGGTATTCCCATTAGATCCAAAACTCCAGTGGACTGTTGAGAGGACTTAGTGGGTAGGAGTACTTGGCATGAAATTCTGATGAATCAAGTTTAATCCCTGGAACACACATATAAAAAGGTGGAAAGAGAACTGACTCCCCGAAATTTTCCTTTGACTTCCACTCACATGCTGTACACCCCATGCAGATGGAACACACACATGTACACACACACACACACACACACACACACACACACACTATAACAAAATGATAAGAATAAACCTCTAGTTGTATTGTTTTGTAAAGTGATACAAATGGGGATCCACCCCTGTAATCACATCCTGGAATGTTATCAGATAGAGGAGTGGTTAGGTTGGAGTGTGACTAGGGATAACAAGAAGGAAGATTAGTGCATCAAAATGGTGGTCCATTGTTGCATGTTACATCAAACACAGAAATATTTGAGTCTTCTCACAATGACAGAATTTATTGAATAACAAATTCACAGGGCATATCAGTTTTATTGGCAGCAATTTGTCAAGCAGTCCTGATTTCCTTTACCACTGTCCAAAGCATCACAGGTTCTTTTATTACAATCTTAACTATTAATACCACACCCTACGTTACATATCACACAGCATAGATATCTATACATGTAGCTTCCAGAATGGCTACATAAGATTAAAGGGACCACAATAGAGTTCAAGGAGTTTCAAAGAAGTATAACCGAGAGATGGACGTGGAAGTCTGGTAAAGATCATAGAAAGTGAGGGGCTGAGGGAGTGAACTTATGGATGAGTGTATGAGTGTATACTGTCACTCAAGGACCAAGGTCTAGGACACACAGGAAACTGGCAAACCCTTCTTCCCTGATCCAAGTATGAGTGTCCGCAAAAGACCGACCAGTGTCACGATCGCCTTGTGCCTGCGGCTTCTTCCTCCTGGGTCTTTACAGCCTTAGACTGCTCACCTACAGACAACTCCTACCCAGACTAGCTAGCTCTTCCCACTGTGCTGTATGTAATAAATCCACTGAGGTTCTGGGTTGTTCTGGTAGTTGATGCCACTGTATTGGAACATGTGCAGCCTACCTGATCCCTGCTTTTCTTTAGTCTCGTTGTCCTTCTTCATTTCTTCATCCCTCTTCACCAGGTTTCCAGGACTAAATGACCAGACAAGGTAGACAAACAGAAAGAGTCTCTGCTGTAGGGAAAGTCAGCTAACCCTGCTAGAGGTCTGCTGGACTCCCTGCCATCTCAAACCTGAGTCCTGTCTTGGAGTTGAGCTGAGCTACAAAAGGACATGGAGGTGAGGAGGGGAAGGGCAGGACCGGGGCCAGACAGATGGACAGGTATGCTAATGGACAGCAAGCTGGGGATGGACAGGTATGCTAATGACAGCAAGCTGGGGAGGGTGTGCCAATGCTGGGGCCTGAGCCCCTCAACAAACAGGAATTTTGTTGGCATGCATTTCAAGTGGTCAGATGATGAGCCAGCAGGGTATCCTCCTCTTCCTGGGGTCCCAATGATAATGTTTCCCTCTTTCCTCAGTCTGGTGTGTTTTGAAAGTTCTCTGACCTGGTGTTCATATTTCAGTGTTGGCCATGTGCTTTTGCAGTCCCGATTTACTTAGATAAATTTACACCTTTAGGAATACCTTACCAGCCTGTGCCTTGTGGGCCGTGCTGGACAGATGATGGGGTTGATGTGTCCAGCCAGGGACAGAATCACCCTGTTTCCGCATTTAAGCTTAGAGTGGAGTCAAGGGGCTAGGGTGATGGTTCAACCACTGTGCCTTGCAAGCACAAGGACCTCAGCTTGAGCGTCAGCCCCCATTTGAAAAGCAAAGCATCATAGTGTGCACCCATATCCCAGTGCTAGAACGTGGAAACGGGGACATCTGGGCTCGCTGGCCATCCAGTCAGGCTGAATCAGGTGAGCAGGTTCAGTGAGAGATCATACCTCCAAAGTCAAAGCACAAGGTGTAGAGGAACTGAGGAAGATACCAAAGTTGACAGCTGTCTTAGTCAGCGTTTCTATTACTGCAAACGAAATGCCACGACCAAAAGGCAAGTTGGCAAGGAAAGGGTTCATTCAGCTTTTGTTTTCACATTGCTGTTCACCCTCACAGGGAGTCAGGACAGGAACTCAAGCATGGATGGAACCCAGAGGCAGGAGCTGATGCAGAGGAATGCTGCTTACTGGCTTGCTTCCCTTGGCTTGGACAGCCTGCTTTCTTACAGAAACCAGGACTAGCGATGGCACCCCCCACAATGGGATGGGCCCTTCCACTTTGATCTCTAATTGAGAAAATGCCTCACAGCTGGATCTCATGGAGGCGGTTCCTCAACTGAGGCTCCTTCCTCTCGGATGACTCTAGCTTGGGTCAAGAGAATAACTGTCCTCCATACACATGTGTACACACTTGAGCCTACACGCAAACGTACATACACACATGCACACACACACACGTGTACACACACATACAAAATGGAGTTAGATGCTCCTTGTAAAATGGAATCTCTCAGGTCAACACGAAGCCTGAAAAACCAGTTTCATACAGTATGGGAAATACCGGGCAGGATCGAGCCTGACCTCAGCATCTTCTTTGTCCAGAGGTGGGAACTGTGAAGCTAATCATCAACCAAAGGCATGAACAGACCATGACCCCAGCATCAGAAGTCCAGTCCTCTACTTCCAGCATTAGCCCAAAATATAAGCTTTAAGCTTCAGACTTTGAAGGGTTCCCAAGCTGAATGGGTATTCTTAGGTATCATACACTATAACAAAATGACAAACTTCTGTATGGACAAATCCAAAAAAATACAGTGTTTTTATATTATTCTTATTTATCAAAATGTAACCCAATGTTATGAGCCTTGAGCCTACTAAACTCATGCCCCAAGCTACTACTAAGGATGAATTAGCACAATGGACAGTGAATTTAAAATATGAAAATGCCCCTCTGCCAGTGCTGAATGTTGGTCCTCACTATCCATCAGCAGTTCAGTGAGTTGATGTGGAAATGTTTCCTACTGTCACGGCATTACTGCCTAGCTTGCTACATCTGTTCAGGTTCCTGCAGAAATGGCTAGACACTTCAGTAAACCAGGGGTCTTGGAATTTTCATACAGTCCCCGCTGTACTAAATCTGTATGGAAAGCTTGTACTTTTAAAAATTTACAATCACACAGACTCGGCGACATCTGGATAGCTTTGCTCTGTGGCGTCTCCTGTTTCTTTAGATTTAGACTCAAGTTATGATGTGCATGAAACACTACAGCCCTCATGTATGGCAGGTGTGAGTCTGTGCTGACAAAGGCCGAATATTGCATTCAGTTAACCTTGACCAAGATTTTGACAAAACACATTGAACACCGATCTTTACCAAATAGTTTCAGCATCAAGGAAGGTAGAAGACCATGGGGAACAGGTTACTTTTAGGAATGAAAAGATAGAATTTGTTATCCCAGCAAGAGTCTTTGAATTGGCTATCTCTCTCGTCACATAGCTTGTTAGTTCACAAAAAATTCTGTCTGTCTGTCTGTCTCTCTTTCTGTTGCTTTCTGTCTCTGTCTCTGTCTCTCTCTCTCTCTCTGTGTGTGTGTGTGTGTGTGTGTGTGTGTGTGTATGTTTGTGTTTACATAAGACAAGGCCAATATCTTACATATGAGAAGAAATATCTACATTTCTCAATTATAAGAGCCCTTTCAAATAAAAATTTGACTCATTTCTCTACTATATTCTCAGAACTTTTCTTTCCATGCAAAAGAGGAAGAGAGAATGGAGAATACAGGAGCAAAGTAAAAACAGTGTGTTGGGAATGGTGTGCATAGGCCAATAGTCCTTAACAAAATACTCTCCCAGACAACTTCCTAGTTCCCAGGTGTGTTTGTGGCTCTCCCCTTAAAGCTACCCCTGCCCTCTTCCATGTGCTCATTAAAAAGTCCTGGGAGTTGGTGCTTTGCTTCAGGTAAGGTGGTCCCCCCCCCCCAGAACAGGTTAGATCAGTTTGAATTTTCGACCTGACCTACCCCTCACCCGTAAAAACTTCCTAGTTCCTTGGTCACAGGGTGATTTATGAGCAAGAACAAAGAATGATGTGTCTTTTCCAGCAGTGAGGAAAACCAGAAAAGTTACTAATGGGGGAAAAATGTGGAAGGAAAGAAGAGAGATGGGGTGCTGACGTGCTCAGCTGCAGAGAGAAGCGTCCGTGCAGCTGCTGTAATTACAGAATCACTGGACGCATAAAACTCAGAAATCCATTTTATAAAAAAAATCAATGTTTTAAACAATTTGAAGAGCACTCATAATTTTAAATCACTCACCATGCCCATGTTCAGAACCCTGTTCCCTTTAGAGTCGAGCACTCCTGTGATGTTCAGATGAGGTCTTCCCTGGGCAAAGCCCCATTCTCTTCCAAGTGGAAGCCATCTTAAACTGTGAAATAGTCCAGCCACCCATGTTAGACAGCTTTCTTGCCCCAACTTGTCTCTTATGCCTGTTCTTAGGCAGTTTTAACCTTTTTAAGTAATAATTTTGTCAATTTCAAAAATTTAAAGTTCACGTTTGCCAAATATCCCACAGTTAAGAAACCATTCCTTTCCCCTTTTTCTTAAATAAAGAAACATAACTTTTGTGAGCTTAAAAAGAGCATGGGTCTTTACTTGGCAAATGTCTCTGTGAATGTTTTTTTGTTTGGTGCTTGGAAAAAAATAATGTAAAATTAATGAATACAGATTTGATTATTTCTAACCTACAATTCCATAAGGAATATAATTTGATATCGAATTTCAGTCTCATTTACAAAGACCTTCCGTAATTAAAATGCCTCAATCTTCCTCAAATTAGAAAAGCAAATTGTTCATATCATAAGCAGGCTCTTCCCTGTTTAATGACAGTCACTCTGCTGATTTATGACACACATTGTTTTATATCAAAGCCCAATGAGATAAGTATTGCCACAGGTAATCTCCATAATGTCTGGGAAGGGACTGGAAACCTCAGCTCAACAGTGAACGCTGTACTTAAAATGCAAAACCCAAAGACATTAGTATAGTTTTGATTTCTTACGGCACAGCTTTGCCCGATCGGTTACATTACCAGTGCCGCACAAAGTGTGTTTGTGTATGAATGCAGCTAAGACAACAGACGGGAAAAATGAAATATAAAGTCAATTTTCATGCAGAAATTGTTATCAAAGGGATGATAAAGCCAAACTGTATAATCACAAGGAAAAACAATTGATGAAGAACAGTCTAAAACAGAGCATGCTAGTGATGTGGATTGGAAGCCCTGTCTCTCTTGAAGTGTATAGAAGTGTGAAGATACTGTATGAACAGATCTACCTGAAACACTGTTGATTACTCTTCAGACACTGCCTCCCACTTTGCAATTGGAATCCTGCCACAGCCTACGTGTGCGAGTGCCATGAATGGGAGCGGATTCCCATCTAGCTCAGACTGTAACCTTAATGAAAAAGATGTTAAGTGTGAGCTTTAAAACAACTCCTTGCTTCAGAGTAAAATGGGATTGCCAGGCAGCAAAGCATACACAGGCGTTCACACACACACACAACTCTTTCAGTATGCATGAGTACATACGCACAAGTGAAAGTCATAATGTTGGGGAACATCTGCTCCCCTGAACTTTATCCTTCTGGAATAAGAAGGAATTAATGAGCAAGCACACCATGCAGGGAAAGGCTACCCACCAGAAAATCCCCCCCCCAACCACCACACACACACACACACACACACACACACACACACACACACACACACACAAAGCAGTTTGCCAAGAGAAGGTAGCTCTTTCTAATTCTTTTTAAGTCCTTTAGCTTGAAACCCCAGAAATTAAGCAGTGAGCAGCAGGGAAGGAGTTTACTATTTAATCCTTCTGGTCGTAGTTTTTTTAATTAGCCACTGGGAAGATGAAGGCAGGTTCAGACAGAGATGAAAAGAAAGACTTGGGGGAAATATGGCTTTCTGCAAGGAGTCCACAGAAATCACAGGAAAGATAGTCTCCTGGGAGGGCCCGAAGGACAAGGAACTCAGAGGCCACTTCCTTGGGTTCCTTGGGCAAATCTAAACCTAGTTGTTTGAAAGCTTGAGGTTTAACTGGATTTCCTGAAAGATGTCTTGGCGTCAGAGTCTCACACATTGGGAGGGGGAAAGTGACTGGGAAAAGGCAAACTGCTGTGTGGATACAAGTGGCTGGCTGATCATGGGTATTTGGGCCTCTGGCCTTGCATCACAAAAGACAGGCTTCAAGAGGACCCTGCAGCTTGCTCAGCCAAAGCTTTTGCCCATTTTTAATCTCTTATGCTGTGACTTAGTGTGGTTGTAGGGAATGGTAGAGATGACAATGCATACAGCACTGAAGATCCTGGAAAAGGCACCTGCCTTTGCAAATGGCCGACAAGAACAAACCCAAAGGTTGGTCAGCTGAAAACCCCTTGTAAAGGCATTTCTGGTACTTAACCCCTGCAGCACAGGGGGCTAGTAAGTGCAAATTCTCAACATCAGTGTTTTAAAAGGCGTATCCCCCAAGATGAAACAGAAACTGTATTTACTTAGATTGTGGGTCTTCTAGTGATTTTAGGTACTATGAAATCTGGCTGAAAATAGTGAAATGATATTAACAGATGGGTTTGAGTACTTTAAAAAAATAGAAATAGAGAGTTCTCTGTGTTTTATCATTTATGTCTACCCTTTGGTATTTCCCATCTTAGCAACGGCATTGTTCATCCATTCACTAAGATGTGGTCTTGAACTTCATTTCCATCTAATTACACACAAGATCTCATTTATTAAATTCTAGCATTTTCTCAAATCCCTCCTCCACCCAGTGTGCACCTCACTGCCTGGGCCCAGCCTCTCTCTGTCTCTTCCCCTTCTCCACACACACTTAAGGTGGCCTCACTCAGCCTCCAGACCGCTTCTCGTCCCAATTCAATCCAATATATCCTTCATAACAAGAAGAATTTTTTTTTCTAAGATTGTATCTGGTTACACAGCAGTTCTTATTTAGTAGGTTCAAGGGAATATAGACTTCATATATATATACATATATATATATATTTAACATTCATGAAATTTCTAAATCAAAGACAGGAAAGCTATAAGAAACCAATTCTCTTCAGCCAACTCTCCAAAATCAATAGCTATCAACATTTTCTCATAGTCCAGCAACTTTTTTTAAAGAAAGAGATCCCTCCTACCCACCATTTTTTTTTTTTTTGCTGGAATATTTAAAGATAAATCCCACACATCTTATCATTTAATCCATATAACCTAGAATTCATATTTGTATTGTATTAATCATATAATGTTTTCAGATTTAGTTTAGAATACATGTGTTGAAAACTATCCAGGTGGCTGGAGGTGTGGCTCCATGGGTGAACATTTATCTGGCATGTGCAAGGCCCTGAGTTCAAACCCCAGAATGGTGAGAATAATTCTAGGATTTCTAAAGACCAGTCACTATGAGTTCTAATGCCTGGAGAGCTGAAACTCTCCAGCAAGGCACAGATCTTGGAGCTCCTGTTCCCACCACCCTCTTGCTTAGTTAGGACTCACCCACCCAGCTTGAATCCACTCTTCAGCCCTTCTCATTACCTCCTAAGGATATCATTGTGCATCTTCACATCCCAGCATTTGCTTTCCTCTTCCCTCTTCTTGGTAATAGTGTTTTACTTGGAGCATACTTCTGCTCCCTGACGCAGAATGCTCACCTTCCCTCTAGAAAGGGTGTCACTCCTGAGATTATCATGTGTACTTGGGACCAGACTGTCTTTGGAAGTAGCTTAACATCCTAGGTTTTCAATATAAACTAGGGGGGGAAATGTGATTCAGTTATGAGAGAGGAACTACCATTGAGCACAAAATCTAGAACTGAACTGTAGTAACTTCATGGTGATTCTGTACTTTATTATCTGATCTGACATCTGAAAGAAAGGATCACTGTTACTAATTAGCCTAGATATAAATGACTAATGTCCCAGTTTGCATGTGGAATGACCCCCCCCCACACACACACACACAGACTCAGGCATTTCAACACTTTGTCCCAAGTTGCTGGCACTGTTTTGCAACATTGTGGAATCTTTTGTACAAGGACCTAGCTACCAGACACAGGGCTGTAAAGACAAGCCTTGAGGATTATGAGCTGGCTGCCCTAGTTCCCATCTGGCTTCCAGCTTCCTGACCCACTAAGATGCAGCCACCTGTATATAGGCTTCTTCTACCACAGGAGTCCATGCTACCCTGCCCCCCCCCCACCATGATGGACAATATCCCTTTAAACTGTGAGCCAGCTTTAAACTTCTAACTTGCTTCACCAGGCATTTTTGTCAGAGTGATTTGTAAAGTAATTGAAGCACCTGAAATTGGCCTGTGCTCCAGCCATGTGATCACAATATGTGTCTCAGTTCTGTGTTTTTAAGGGAGAAATGAAGTTTTCAAAACTACTCAACATCCCCTCTCTGGGATTGGCAACACTTGATAAGAATTAACTTCTACCCTGTTAACTCTAGCAAAAAAACAGCTGAGATGTTCATCTCTCCAGGACAGGCAGCAGAGACATATGCAGGTAAGCCTACTGCCACATACATTAATATACTCTTTCTCTACAATGAAAAAGATAGATTCAGTGTCCTGGGACCCTGGAGGATGTAGATCACTCTGGGACAGTTAGAAATTGTGGGGGTTACTTTCCTCTTTCAGAAACGGTGTACCCTTCCTCTCAATCAAATATTCAGGGACTATGAGATGAGGATATCCATTGTCTATCATTCACGTTAGTCCTTATCTCCAGACAAAGAATGTGGGCCAAATCTGCCTTTGAAATCACATTGGTACCAGGATTGGTTTCCCATGCCTTGTAGCTCCTGCCCCAGGTGGGTACACCTGGTACAAGCTCTTCCTCATTGCTAGAATAGAACAGGGATGGAGATGGATAATTTGAATAAGAGAAATTGGGTAGTGTTACTGCAAAATGTATCCAAATTGTCTTGAGCTTGGTTTAAAGCCTGGCATGTCACAGGCTATCCAACTACAAGCAAAAACCAGTATAAAATTCTACATATTAGTAATCAAAAGCAATATATTAAAGTATTGCCAATATTTGGGTTTGCTTGTATTTGTTTTTCCTTCTCAAAGGTCTGAATGAGACCACTGGTAATAATCTTGCTGTGGTTACTTTGAGATGGAAAAAGTAGATGGGTGTTCTTTGTTGGATGTTTTAATAATTCTTATGTTTCTTTGAGACATTAATTTTAATGGTTGCATCTCAAATGAGCTCTTGTTTCTGAGTCCCAGGGGATGATGTATTGTACAACATTCTACTGCACTGTACAACATCACATTAAAAAAATAAAGAAAAAAATTTCCATGGTAGGGAGTGGGGCACAGAATGACTTTGGATTATGGGTAACAGACACAGTGAAAAATAAGCACTCATCTATTGCACTTATAGCTCACAAAAACTGAGCATGAAATAAATACCTGAGATGGGGGACTCAAAAGCTCCAAATGCCAAGTAGTTGATAGGAAGTAATAATTATTATAGAGTTGTGAGATACTCATTGTGAACATATATCAAACTATCAGACTATACCCTGAAAATATGCACAATTAAAATAGTAATTTAAAAATAAAGATTGTATTGTAGAAATTTTCAAGTATTTACAAAATAAAATAAGGTTCCTGTATTTTTGTCCCTAAGAATAACTACATTTTATACTTTCTGTGTCATCTTTCCAATACTTTTCCTTTGAATTACATCATAGTACTTCAGCATACATATACATACATGCATACACACATAAATTATTTGTATATATATATGCACACACAATATATATTATTAGAAAAATATATATATATTATATGTGTGTGTTATATGTACTTCTCAGTGTGGATGCACATGTACAAATGCATGTGTGTGTGCTGGTGCATGCCTGCCAGAGATTGATGTGTGGTATCTTTCCTTGATCTCTCTATGCTTTCCCTCCATTTTTTCTTTTTTTTAAGAGTATAATATAGTTGCAACATTTCTTTCCTCCATTTCTCCTTCCAAACCCTCCCATATACTTGTTGCTCTCTTTAAAATTCATCTCCTCTTTCTATTAACTGTTGTTACATTCATACATGTATATAAGTATATATTTCTAAATATAACATGCTCTATCTGTGTAATGTTACTTGTATGTATGTTTTCAGGGTTGACCATTTGATATTGGATAACTAGTTGGTGTGCTCTTCCCTGAGGAAGACTCTTCTATTTTCAGCATTCCTTAATTGCTTGTAGTTCTTTGTGTAGGGTTGAGACACCATGACCTTTATCCTGTCCACTTTGCTACATCTATTGGTGTTGTCCTTGTTCAGCTCATGTTTGGCAGTCATGTTGTTGAGACTTTATGGGTGTTGTTTCTACCATGACATTGTGTTAGGAGACACAGTTTCACAGCACACTCCTTGACTCTCTGGTTGGTACAATCTCTCCACTCTCCTCTTTTTGCAGTGTTACCTGAACTTCAGGTGCCAGATATTATGCATTGGGACTGAGCTCTACAATTGTGCATGTTGCTTAGTTGTGGTTTTCTGTAACTGTATCCTACTGTTGCAAAGAGAAGTTTCCCTGATGAGCAGTGAGGCTAGGTATAAGGACAAACATTTAGAATGTAGTAAGGAATGATGCTGGTTTAGTAAAGTACTGGCTGTAGGTCCTGCCACCCCCAGATCCATGATCAGGAGCCCTGAGTGATTAGCTTGGTTTCCAGTAACAGACACAATTTCCATCTTGTCTAGTGGATATTAAGTCTAATTAGAGAGCTGTTGGTTACCTCCAAGGTATGCATGCCACTACTGCACCCTTAGGTGCATTAGGACCATTCTGGTCATAGTTGGGCTTCCTGTTACACCTTTGTCGTTTGAAGCAGTATCTCTATTTGAACACAAAGGTCATCAATTCTAATCTAACTGGGCAATGAGCTTCAGGGATCCACTTGGCTGTGTGCCATTAGTGCTGAGGTTACAAGTTCATGCCATCATGTCTAGCTTTGTACATAGGTCCTAGAAATCAATACTGGAGCCTTCATGCTTCCATGAAAGACATTTTACCAATAGAGTCATTTTCCAAGTCTGCATATGTACACATTTGTAAAGAAAATGCATGAGTATATGCTCCTCTTGAGGTCAGGGCATGTTGCCTTATATGGAATGATATAGTTGATAGTTATTTCCATATTGTACAGTTAGGTTTTCTCCCACATATTTCCATCACCACTAAAGTGTGATGAGTGTAGTATACATGTATCGGAATCCTTTCTACTCTTCCCGTAAGGATGAAACCTAGAAGTAAATGTCTCTTGGACAATTTAGTGTTAAACTCTGTAGTCATTTTTTGCTCCTCCCAAGAGAAGGTGGAGAAGACTTGACTGCAGAAGTCTCCTGCTAATAGAAATGTTGTGCTACAATAGAGCAATTACAGGACTCTATCCTTCATACTTAGTACAACACTGCACTATGAAAGCATTGCTCATTTTTGAAGCTGTTGCTGTAACTGAAAGGAATGACAAAATGAAAGAGAAATATAGATCATGACTGGCCTGAAAGAAGGTTCACTTTATGAGCCACGTCTAAGCAGTTGCTAGCAGCTGCTTCACCTTCTTGACCGAGAAGACATTCATGGGCACAGCCAGGCTCTGGTACAAGACTGCCCTTTCTATACAATAACAGCCACAGATTCTCATGGGGAAAGGCCATTAAGAAAAGCCATTAATACTTGCCCTTGTCTGTGCACCTATAGGATCCTAATCTCCTAATTTAGGGATCACAGAGACCACTTAGTTAAACAGGATGTATGCCCTGTTTTTACTGGATCATAGAAAAAGTGTCAGTTGTACATTTTTAAGCAATTGAAAGGAATATCAACCAAGTGTTGACTGTGTTTGATGTCAAAAGTGAGCTTTTGATTTGAGTAATATTTTGGTTACCTACAATTCTTTAGATGGTGAGGGGGTATCAAAAGACTCTTTATTGGGTTGTTTAAAAGCTTGACATGTGAAGTGTTTGGTATAGGGCCATCCTGTCTCTAAAGAGGGCATAGGTGAAGAAATGGGTAGGGATCATAGGTAAACCTAAACTTTCTTACCGCATCTGAATTTCATTTCTTCTTCTTCTTCTTCTTCTTCTTCTTCTTCTTCTTCTTCTTCTTCTTCTTCTTCTTCTTCTTCTTCTTCTTCT
>CAJQZJ010032395.1:7312395-7323743 GCA_907164525.1 Lophiomys imhausi | reverse complement strand
TCTCTCTCTCTCTCTCTCTGTGTGTGTGTGTGTGTGTGTGTGTGTGTCTCCATCTTAGGGATGAATGAACAACCACATTACCAACACAACCTTGAGCACATCATTTGGATATTCTGGGTCTCAGTTTCCCCATATGTAAAGCTAAGGGGCTCCCCTAGATTCCTCAAGTTCTGCACAGTTGTGTGACTTCAGGAGAGGAACAAAGGCAGCTCAGAAATCAAAGGGGACAGTGGCACGGATTTGATATTCCTGTCCTCTCTCAGCCTTCAGAATCACTGTTGTTATGCAGAAAGGGAACCCGAGCATGTGTGTCAGTCTGTAAATGTTTAATGACACAGCTAGCTCCCTAAGTGCAAAGCTCTTTTGGAGAGGCAGCCACCTGTTCAGGTGATGTTGCGCTGTGTGGGTGCTGGTCCCCTTCCTCAGCAGATCTGGGGTTGTCACTAAGTCCACCGCATCTTCTTTTAACTTGGTACTTCAGAGCAGTGAAGAGGCCAAACAGAAACTCCGCTCAATCATGTCGTGTGTTTTCCTTGCCGAATCAGATCAGTAGAGGCTGCCAGTGACCCTCTGTAATGGTGACAGGGAAGTCAACGTTTACATGAAATAAAATGAAAGTTTACAAGGTCTACAGCCTCAACTCGAGAGCCTCTTTTGTGGCTTTTTCTTTTAGTGTATTATTTGTCAGATTTTTATAAGAACATTATTGCTTTAAGAAAAAAAATTAAACCCTGAGAAATTACTCTCAGCCTAACGAGTTCTTTTCACTGGCTTCAGACATCATTAGGGGAAGGCTGTAGCCTAGGGCTGTGCATGAACTTTTTCTTCTAACTGTACACTTTATGTATAATTTAGCTTCCTTGCCTAAATTATTCAAGCAAATAGTGAGTAAAAATAATGGAGTTCACTGAAACCTTGCAGAGTATTAAAACAGTTTTTTTTTTAATGTTGGTTTGAATTTTTAAGCTTTTTAATCATGGATTTCAAATGGAATGCACATTTCTGGCTTTTCCTCACTCATCCCCTGCTTCTTGTTCAGAAGGAGAGAAGAAAGAAGATGAAGTTCAGTAAATAATCCATTAATTAATCACCAGTGCTGGTAATGGCTCAAAATCGAAGGAACGGAATTCGAAAGGGGCATCTCTAGTGCCTAAAGATGTGGTTAGCCCACATTTTAAAAGAATACTTCTTCCCCTTTCATGAGCAGGACAGAGGTAAAGCTGAGTCATGTGACTGAAGGAGAGAACTCTGGTTTAACAGGACATCACAGTTGCTGGATTTGTATGCCAATCACCCCAAACCAGTTTCTTAAGGAACAAAGCACATTCTAAGTGTGACTGTTTGGTGTTTCTTTACGTGGACTGAATACCTTATCTTTAGCCTAGATAACTTGCAAGGAAATTAAGAAGTCATTGGAAGAATGTGTTGTTTTCTGTCGTATTTAATATATCCCCCCAGCTTGGGAATGTGGCTAAGGGTTGAGCATTCAGCCAGAATCTGGGGGATTCTCAAACAGTATCTTTTTGTCAGCGGGAGGTCAAAGCAGCATCTGCTCCGAGTGAAAGAAAGGAGGTCTTCATCACAGCACATTGTCTCTGGGAACAACAAAGGCTGTGCTAACAGATCTGTGGACTGGGTTCTGAACAGCCAAGTGAAAGTGGGGGGAGGGATGTGTGGATGGGGGAACGGCCAAAGCCTTTAGAGAAGAAAAAGAATGACCTAGAATAACAGACCCATAACTTTAATTTATTGACCTGATTAGACACAGGAAAGAATTACCACAAAATCAATTTTCAGCACATAGACTAGAACAGGGTATTAGGCAGAGAGCTCTACTACTATTATAGAGACTATTAAAGTCTCTCCAAACCCTGTATCTTCTCATCCAATGCCAGAAAATACAATAAACAGGTAGAATTGGAAAATGCAGCCTGCATTGGTTTTAATAATATTCCTGATTCTCTCCAACATGACCTTTTAAACAATTATCTGGAGAAATCCAGCAATTGTATTTGTATTAATTTAAGCACTGGTAAATACTTAGAATATTAAATGAAAATCTTAGCTTTACTATGGAAGCATTGCAGCCAGCTTACTTTATCTCTTGTACTGAATAACTGATTAGTAATATGGAAAAAGTTGGACATAACTCTTGGTAAGACCTGAGATACCTACCATTACCTGAAAATGCCATTTCTTGTGTGTATTTGCATAAAGAACAAAGTGCTTTCCTCGGTTAGATCCAATTTCTTTATCTAGACAGTGGGATGATAATGCCCATGGAGTGTTAGCAAGTACTCCTTTCTAGGTTTGTTAATGAGTAGCACAGAGTCAGCCTGTGGAGCCCAGTATCCAGCACCACTGACATTTCACCTCCATCAGTCTGAACAGTTTGGATGACACACCTTTATCACTGGTTGGAGTATACCTTCTGACTCCACAGGATCTTTGCATCACTTGCTTAGAAACCTCTTCTTGCTCTTCTTTGGTCTCCACCCCATCCTCAAGCCTTTACATCACATCTAGTTTTAAAGATGAATCTGCCATTTCAACGTGCATGGAATACTGGAAGAGCATCCAGTGCCCTTAACTGCTGGCTCATCGCTCCAGCCCCCTAAAACTCATCTATTAACCAACCTTCTCTTTTCCTGACTTTTTATTCACATTGAATGCAACCTTTATCCAGCCATTTGTTCAAGTCAAAAATTTCAAGGACCGGAAGATGGCTGAGCCAGTAGAATTGCTCGACACCAAGTCTGGTGACCTGAATTTGATCTTTGTGATCCACATAGTTGAAAGGGAGAAACAAGTTGCCCTGACCTCCATATTCATGTTGTGACACAACCATGCCAACAACACACATGTATGCATGTACACAATAATAAACAATGTAAGAAAAGTACCACAGCATCCTCCAGGCAGGTGCCTGGTAGTGGTACAGCTGGGCTCTATGGCAGTGGTGTGTAACTAGTTTTGGAAGGACATTCAAATGGATTTCTATAGTAGTTTGACTTAGTTACACACTACTCAAAGTGTTTAAGCGTTCCTTCCCTCTACATATTTGCCAGCATTTGTCCCTGTTTTCAGTGATATCCATTCCAACTATGGTGAGATGGAAACTATATGACCAAACTATTAAGGCCAACATGCATTAGACGCACCTGCATACCCGTGTTTATGCAGTACTATTCACAATAGACTCAGCCTAGGTGCCCACAAACTGGACTAATGCATACAGAAAAATGTCATCTACATGTACAATGAAGTACTATTCACCCATAAAGAATACTGGAATCATGTCACATATAGTACTATGGATATAAATTGCTGATGTTATATCAAAAGAAGTAAGACAAACTCAGAAAGACAAATATGTTTTCTCTTACATGCAAACTCTATATTTTTTAAAGTAAAACATAAAAGTATAAAAGCATATATTTGAAGAGGGGAAAGGAACCAGCAGAAGGAGGGGGAGGAAGATAAGAGAGGCCTCTGATGAGTAAATACGATTAAAGCATATTATACATTCATTCATGAAAATGCTGAGATCTCATGTCTTATATGACAGATCTACACTGTTCTACTATTTCTATTTAAACTTTATATCTCTTCATCATTGTCATTTCCCATCCAACAGTGGGTCTCATTGGCTGTGAATCTGGCCACCTTCTACAGGATCTTTCTCCAAGTTTCCATTCTCCTTACTCATACGGTAGACTTGAGTCAGTCTTCTAAGCCCCGAGTCTCCTCCTGGACATTCCACAAAAACATCCTAAGTGACTCTTAAAACCTAACAAAGTCTCATCTCTCCTCTGCTAAATGCACCTCACAGCTTCACTGTACTTAGAGGGGGACCCACAATCCTTTTTTCACAAGAACTTCCCATGCAACAAGAACTTTCCAGATCTATCTTGTGGCTAGTTTTCTTATGTAATCTTCCATCTCTCTCCATCTCTCACTGTGGTCCAGCCCAGCAACTCTGATGACAACTACAGTCAGATGCCAATCTAAGGAATACTGCAGAGAATAGAGCAAGTATATACAATGCCCACGCTTCCTTTCAGATCTCTGTAAAGCTAACCAAAGCAGCATGCCTCGCACTCATACTAAAATGTCCACACAATTCCAAGGTCTTCAGCTTCTTACATTCTCCTGTTCTTGCACCGGCTTCTGCTGAATCCTTGTGTCCCTTGGATCCCTTTTCTTTTGAATGTTCTTCAGCCCATCCATATTGGACTGCTCCTGTAACAGCCATCCCCATCCTTTGCAACACCTGCATCAAATGTAATGACACAGGGCTTTGGTTCATGTGTTAGACTTGACTGAGAACTTGAACCTACAGAGGGATTTTTATATAACCACACTGAGTCACACTGGATACTATTGTCTCCGTTCTTAGGAATTCCTTAAGCCTCTGAGCTGATAAGATGACTCACTAGGTAAAGGACTGGTAATGACCTCAGTTTGGCCCCTGAAAGTCAGGTACTGGTGGAAGGGATATAACAGACTCTACAATAGTGGTCCCCTGACATTAACATGTGAGCCATGGCACACATGCCCTCATACAGTTCTCCTATTTTCCTACTTTCTGTTTTTCTTCATTATTTACAGCTCATATATTTTTTTTTACTACCGACATTGTATTCACCTCCAACATTCGCCAGTTACTTAAATGCTTGATACTTTGGCTAAGCTCATGGTAGATAAATTAGTACAACCTTGGAAAATGTTTAGTGAATCAGGCTATAAGGCATTCTTCATGTGATATGGGCACAGAGCACACATTCCTAGGAGGAACATGCAGTATGGGCGTACAGTAAATGTGATCATGCGCAGACCGTGTCTCGGGGCCTCAAACTCCATTCTCCATTTTTATGGGACACAGCTGTGGATTTGTTAATATATAAGACACTGGCCTAGGATAATAACTTTTATATGCCATTTAGAGTAGTAAAATAATAGAGAAATAAGAGCAAAGTTGTAATACCAAAACAACCTGGGTTAGACTCTCAACTCTTACCCTTTCCAATTAAAGAACAACCCACCTGTGCTGATCTGTGAGTAACCTATCTTGACTCACCTGGAAAGCGGAGTGAAGAATGGTACCTGTTTAAACATGGCTTTTGTAGGATTAGGCAATTAACAGATGAAAACCAATTGCAACCATATCCCCTCATTGACTGATTTCCAATAGGTAGCTACATTCTTACAATTGTTACTGGTCCAAAGCATATGTATAATAAATTATTGGGAAAATAACTTCATGACTGGCTATCAGAATTCCCAGTGAAGATGCCCACAGCCTCATTCCACCAGCCAGCTCTCAGCGGGATGATCACAGGAAATGCATGTTGATATCCATGCTCCTTTTTTTTTTTTTTTTTTTGGTCTGACTTAGCTTCAGGCCACCCACTTGCTGCAGACTGGCTCCCCTAGCTCTTTCACCATCTGCATCTCCACTCAGTCTCTCATGGCACCTTAAGCAACCTTCCACCTCCATCCTTATCTCTGCCAAAATGATATGAGGACTTTCCCTGGGCCCCATGACAGCCCTGCACCTTCATTCTCCTTTAGGACTATTCCCAGCACCTTTGCTCCTGTAGTTCCTGAATGTCCCATTTCTCAGCCTTAAGAAATTTTGATAACAGAACCTTTTTTCAGTGGTTCTTTGGTTCCAGGGACTGAGGACATGGCTCAGGATGCATTTCACTTCCAGACCCTTTGAATTCTCACTATTTCTCCACAAACTTTCCTCTAAATGGTCCATGCTATCTATTTAGAACTGTTCCCTGATCATGCCTGTTATTTTTGACATTCATGATTGAAACCAAACCTTTTTAATTATTAAACATTTATTAATAACTATATTCAATTATAAATATTCACTTGACTATTGACCCTACGAATGCCTACAACCCCTATGACCTAACCACTAAATCTATTGATAACTATTACAACTATTTTCATAACCTTTTAGAAGGATATAGTCTCTGGGGCAGGTCCTCAGTCATCAGGAACACAGTCTCTGGGGTAGACCCTTTAGTTCACTTAGCAGTCTTTCTTCTGGAATATCTCAGATGTAGATCCGTCAGGGTAAAATGGCTATAGCAGTCTCACCTTAAATAAGGCTTGAGGCTTTCTTCTCTCTAGGAGACCTCAGCTGTCTGTAAGCCAACTTTTTTCCTTTGTATCAGCAACTCTGCCACTCTGCTTCAGTCTTTAAAGCTGGCCACAGTTCCGTTCAGGCCACTGTTCGGACAGGTCAAACCCCTCTAGGCAAAAGCTGAGCCACAGGGTTTAGTCCTTGGCCTTTTGCTGTCTTGCTGAGGCTTTCTCTGCTCACCAGCTTCTTTCTGCCTCAGGGAGATCTGACCATCAGTCCACCAGCACTTTCTCCATCAGAGGATACAAACTACTCGTTGTCCTTTCTAGTGTGAGGACTCGCTAGCATCAGAGTTCTCTAGCATGGGGCCCCATGGGCTCATCCACTTGTCCTTAAATAGGATCTCTCCTTGTTCTACCTGCTTCAGCTCAATCTGGGCTCTGCCCACTTAGCAGCTGAAAACAATGCCAGGCCATAAACTTTGTTTTTAAGAGTCTCTCGTTGTTTCACCTGGCTTCCTTCTTGTTTAGTCCATAGAGACTCCCCTTGTTTCACCTGACTTCATCCTTGTTTTTAGTCCATAAGCTGATAAGCTAATTGCCCACATCCAAGTTGATCTTCATGCCCTGGATTAAGAGACTGTATCAGAAACCCCTAGATATTTACTAAATCTAATTTATATTAATCTGTCTTCCCTTACACACGATTCACTTGCTAATTCTGCAGGTACACATTAAGTTCTGACTGTATGTTACAGACATAGATTGTCCTCATATGACTAGAGCCCCTTCCTTGTTTATAACTTGCATCTATGCCCATGACTGCAGCTTCCAAGTGCACACTCTGAAAGTGCTCCATCAGATAAGTCTTCCTTTTGGCTATGGGTAGTCCATAATGAGAGCATCCCTGCTCCTCAGAATCGTGACAGCAGTACCAGCTACTTCCCATTTATCTCTCTTATAGCAGCTGCAGTGGCTTTGCAATTACATTTTTACCTTCCCCATCTCCATCCTCTCCTTACCTTCCCCATCATCTTCACTTTCTCATCTGTCTTGTTACTTAGCTGGGGCCCAGTGATCAGTGTGTCTTCCCGGCTTACAATCCTACTTATGCATCTCTGCTTTTGCTATGGAACTTAGCAAATATTTGTTTAATTGAACTGAATGAAATGAAGTTGGAAGACGAAATCCAATAATATGCACAGTAAGTGGAATACCAAGTAAAGACATTGCAGTTAGCAGTTCTCCAGGGTATTACAAAAACTATTTTGCTCATTGTTAAGTTTCATAGTTTAAGAGATGCATTGATCCGGTTGGAATGACTGACTTCATTCTCTTTCTCCCTCTTCCTCTGTCTCTCTTTCTCCTTGCTCATAGAGATCTAAGTTCAGAAACTTCCGTATGTTGCTTTTTCCTTCACTTATGTCCCAAAGACTTTACTAAGTCATTAAATGTTCTTTTGCAATATGATTTTAATAATCTCATGAAATTCTAGTGTAGGTGTTGTATTGGTTTTATTTCTTCAATAAAAAGAAACTTGAGAAAAGGTTTGTTTGACTCACAGTCCATCACTATGGGAAGTCAAGGCAGGAACTTTAATGTGCTGGTCACGTTACACACACAGTCAAGAGAAGAGAGAGATGAATGGGTGGAAGTGTAATACTCAGCTGGTTTTCTCTATTTTTATACAGTCCAGGGCCTAGGGCCAGATAATGATGTCATCCACTTTCAGACTGAGTCTTCTCATATCAGCCAAAACAATCAAGGCCATCCCCCACAGAAATGCCCATAAGCCAACCTGGTCTGGAATATCCCTCATTGAGACTCTCTTTGCAAGTAGTTGTAGGTTTTATCGACTTGGCAATTAAAACTAACCATCATATAGCTCTACAAAAACATGCTTCACCAACTGACACTGCAAAAACCATGCTTATTCAATTTTTTTAATGAATATAGCAATACACAATTTGCTTAGGGTGATATTTAGCTACCTAAATATCAAATATAAAGCTAAGTGAAAGGCCTGAATATTCTGCAGGTTGTTTTGTTGCTACACATGGAAATATATACTCAGCAGAACTCCAAGGAGACATGTCAGAAGGGTGGTCAGCAATGACTACCTTTGTGTTTGTGTTGGGTTGATGCTACTGCTTACACATGCTAGGCAAGTACTCTATCATCACTGTACACATGCTGGGCAAGTACTCTATCATCACTGTACACATGCTAGGCAAGTACTCTATCATCACTGTACACATGCTGGGAAAGTACTCTATCATCACTGTACACATGCTGGGCAAGTACTCTATCATCACTGTACACATGCTGGGGAAGTACTCTATCATCACTGTACACATGCTGGGCAAGTACTCTATCATCACTGTACACATGCTGGGCAAGTACTCTATCATCACTGTACACGTGCTGGGCAAGTACTCTATCATCACTGTAAACATGCTAGGCAAGTACTCTATCATCACTGTACATATATTAGGCAAGTACTCTATCACTGGGCCACAGTTGCAGCCCCAGTGTTAATATTATGTTCCCTTTTTTAATTGACAATCTCACTCACAGTTTGTCTTAGGATTTTTCTTTTAAATAACAGCTTTATTGAAATTAAATTCATACACTAAAAACCCACCCCTTGAGAATGTGCTATTGAACACATTTTAATAGAGTCATAGAGATGAGAAACTCTCACCACTGATTTCAGAACAGTTTCTTCACCACTTCAAAGTACACCCTGTGCCCACTGAAAGTCAAGTTTCTTACCTCTCAGTCTGTGTCCCAGGTAATTACTGAACGGCTCCTATATGAACAGACCCAGGCTAATTTTAGGAAATAAAAACTTTGTATTAACAAGTAAACAAATACATGGGTATAATTCACAATCCCACTTATTAATATTCCTTTATGACACCCCGTGAAGTTTTACAGTTAGCGTACACAAACAGATAAAACTTATTCTGTATAGTTATTCCCAGGCAATTGTTATCCTCATGAATATAATTTTGCTTCACTTTTTCTCAGCGTTTTCTATGATACTTGCAATTTCTTTTGTAAATCCAATTTTACTATAAATGTGATTCTTTTTTAATATATATGTTTTGGCTTTCACTTTTGCTCTTGCAGACACTTCAATAATTCACAGGTAATGATGCTTCTTATACTCTTATTCAATAAATAACTTTTGCACCAGTTTTATCTGTTACAGTTTCCAGAAAAACGCTGAACACCAGCAGTGACAGAGGGCCACTTCTCTTGTGACTCTGATGAGAATGGCCTTCTCATTTGCCTCACAGACAGCATCATCTGTTGGTTAGTGTTCAGTTTTCTACATCAAATTGAGGAAATTTCCTTCTACTTATAATTTCTAAGAAATCATTAATGGGGGCTGGAGAGGTGGCTCAGAGGTTAAGAGCACTGGCTGTTCTTCCCAAGGTCCTGAGTTCAATTCCCAGCAACCACATGGTGGCTCACAGCCATCTACATTGAGATCTGCCCAGGCATATATGTAGAGCAAATACTGTATACATAATATATAAATAAAAAATGTTTAAAAAAAAAAGAAATCATTAATGGGTGTTCAATTTCAGCAGCTGTTTTCAGGATCTGTGGGGATTGTCATTTTTATTCATCTTTGAACAATTATATTCATAGGCTTCCTGTGGCAAAACAATTTTAAATGTGCCTGGTATATTGCATTTATTCATAGTAAGCTACTCTTCAAAACATTACTGGGTTCTATTTACTTGAGTTCTATTCTAATTATTAATTCTCACTTCATGAGTGAGGTTTATTTGTGGTTTCCTTCTTATGCCATTTTTATGTTAAGGTTGGGTACTGGAAGCTATGTGCTAGCCTTGAAAAATCAATTGCAATGGATTGTTGTCTCTGCTTTAGTAAAGTTTATATATAATAAATATTTTAATTAAAGTTCTGAAAAAATCACTAGGGATAATAATCTAGACTCTTTGAAAAACAATGATTTGACTGCATTTTTGATTTATGCCTTGGTTCTGGTATTCTGATTTGCTATTTTTCTTGAGTTACTTTTGGATATTTCTATTTTTCAAGAATCAGAGAGATCATGAGATAATCTTGTCCCAGTAATAAAGTCACTTTGCCAAACAAAATTTCTCTTTCTGATAGATTCAAGTACAACATAAATCCACCAAACTCTTTCTTCCCCATTTTTATTTCATTTTTTAAATTTTATGTATATGGTTATGATGCATATGTATACACACACACACACACACACACACACACACACACACACACACACATGCATTCATCTATATGCACCATGTACATGCAAGTGCCCTCAGAGGCAAGAAAAGGATATCAGACCTCTTGGGATTGGAGTTACAGATAGTCATAAGCCACCACATGGGTTCCAGGAATCAAACCTGGGTCCTCTGAAAGACTGCTCTTAACCACTGAGTCATCTTTGAAGCCCATACAGTCTTTTTAAATATAGATTCAGTCAGCATACATTTTGTATTGTGTAGGACACATTCCTGTGCAGCTACGCAAATCCCCACCATCTCTGAGCCAGGCTCAACATTCTTCATGGTGTCTTGGTAAACCAATGTGATTCTGAAGTACTTTGTAAGCTCACTAAAGTAAAGAAGTGTCATGCATTAAATAATCCATGACTAACCACAAGAGCAGGTCATCCTCTATTCAGAAGAAGTTATTGACATGACAAATGAGTAAATCTATGTGTGACGTATAAGGGATGGGAAGGTACGCACAGACAGTGAATACTTGCTTTATTTAACTCAGATTGGCTTTGTCACATCTGAGCTCAAGTCCCACCTTTCCTACAGAATCACCAAAATGAAATATTAAGGTTCTATTGAACTTCCAGAAAATTCAAATGTTCCACACTGAACATGGCTCTGGGAAACAGAAAAAACAAAAAGAGCAACAACAACAAAAAAAAAACAAAACCAATCAAACAAAAACAGTGACAAACTCTGCTTTCCTATACATCCTAGAGTGTTCATCAGAGTCCCGGTCTCACTTACCTGAGCACTTTGCTTTGTCCAAAAGCTCATTCTGTGTGGTCTGGATAATGATCAATAAACGCCATACCTTCTGTTTTAAATGAGTGAGTTTATGAAATATATAGCAAGCCAGAAATAGAAGAATAAATACGAGATAGATAGATGTTAGATAGATAGATAGATAGATAGATAGATAGATAGATAGATGATAGATGGATAGATAGATAG
>CAJQZJ010032395.1:7297263-7311964 GCA_907164525.1 Lophiomys imhausi | reverse complement strand
CATATAAAGACTGAACCTAGACCCCCAACACATATGTAGCTGATAGGCAGCTTTGTCATCATGCAGATCCCTTAGCAAGTGAAGTTGGGGGGCTGCCTATGACATGGCATAGAAACTATTGCCTGTTTGTCCTAGTTGGGCTGCCTTGTCTGGCCTCAGTGGTAGAGGATGCTCTTAGCCCTGATGCAACTTGGTGAACTGGGAGGATGGGTGAGGGGCTCCCTTCATCTAAGAAGAAGGAGAGGAGGGAGAGGAGGAAGAGAGTCAGAGGGTGGAATCAAATGGGGAATAGAGAGAGGTCTGCGATCAGGGTGCAACTTGAATGAATGAATGAATGAATGAATGAATAAATAAATAAATAAATAAATAAATAATAGAAGGTTCAGACCTTTACTTGGTCTAGATCAGTTAAGAATGAAATTCCATTCAGTCTCTTAGTGTTTCTTGGACATAATGTGAGTTTGTCAGCAGCTGAAAGAACCAGGATAAGTCTCCCATCGCTTTTAGGTCCACAGTAAGAATGAAGGCAGTTTGCGCATGTGGTTTAAACTCTAGCAGACTCAGTTGCCACGTTTTTGAAATCGAGAGTCTGTGCTCAAAGGGGTTTGAAGTCTCAGTTGATAATCTTTGTTTTGAGTGTTTGTGGAGGTTCAGTGCGATGTTTCAGGTGGCACTCGGGCTTAGATTGCTGTTACAAGAAAGGATTTGAGAGAAGCCTCTTTCTATGAGACATGACTTCCCCTAAGCTTCTTTAGGGGTTAAATTGACTAGGGGAAAAAAAAAATCACCCATTTGATTTCACCAACAAGTGAAAACTTGCAGGTAAGTGTTCCTGTGAACTCCCTGGAAGCCTTTCTCCCTTTCTTGGAAGGCTTGTTTGTTATGAGCAGCCCCAGGGTTCAGGACAGATGAATGAGTATTTGACATAGCAGCCTCCTGGGCGGGCTCCAGAGGGGACAGGTGGAAGATGTAGATGAGAGGAGAAACAGCAGGGTCCTGCTTCTCACCCCTCCTCCCAGTGACCTGGGATGGAGTTCACTTTTTGCATGTGGAAGACTTTTTTTTTTCCTTCAAATTTCCCTGACTTTCAGTCAATCAGACAGAAGAGGGAAAGTAGGCATGCCAGCCACCAGGCAGTAAACAGAAAAGCGCTCCATGAAGCCAGCCCTCTCCCAGGACACCTCCTAGACCTGTGCTGTGTTACTAGCCATGAGGGTCTAGAAGTTTTGTTTTTCTTTTCCCTGAAGTTGCTATCGATCATCTTTTCTAAAGAAAATCCAAAACCCCTGAGGGAGGGAACATAGTGAACGTTTGTTTATTATGTACTCGAATGAAAACATACAATGTGCAATGAATATATGGCAGTTAAAAAGAAAACTCAAAAGCTGAAAACTGCACAGGAAGGAGACTTTTGGAATAAACCTTTTGCAAAGGACCTCAGATTCCTGTATCCATCCATTATTCAGTACTGACCTCCTGGCACTGTGAGGGGCTGAGGACCCAGAAGGAGAGCAAAGGGCAGACAGGATTCCCATCATCACAGTGCTCTCCTAGAGAATACAAGTGACAGCAATTTTAGGTCCTCATTCATCTGCATTGGAACTAAGACCAGTGGACAGCAGACTCGGAGGGGAGACAAATTAAATAAATATTCTCAAAGAAGACTTCTTTTAATAGTAGTAATTAATTAAGAGAAAAATAAAAGAACACAATTAGAAAAGGAAAAAGTCAGATTTATCCTTATTCTTTTATGATAAGATTATGTACTGTGCTGGTTAATTTTAACTGTCACCTTGACAAAATCCAGAAACGCTTGGCTGAAAGTGAAATTGTCTTCCCCAGGGAACAGCACACTTATTAGATATCCAAAACCAAATGGTCATCTCTAAAAACATGCATACAAGTAACATTATATAGACTGAGCAGGTTGTATTTACATATTTAGTAATATATATACATATGTATGTAACAAGAATTAAATAAGAGGGGGCCATGAATTTGAAAGAGATCAAAGGGCTGCTATATATGGGAGGATTTGGAGAAAGGAAAAGGAATGGAGAAATGATGTAATTTAATTATAATATCAAAAAACTAAAAAAAATAGTCTGAATGAGGAAAAAATAGTACTAGTAGTAGTTACCATTTTTTGAACACTTAACATATCATAATCAGGCTGCATTTATCATTTCAATCCATCTTTGCAGCAGCTCTCTGGGGTAAGAAGTGTTCTCCCCTTTTATAGATTAAGAAATCTAGACCTGGGCTGGAGAGATGGCTCAGAGGTTAAGAGCACTGGATGTTCTCCCAAAGGTCCTGAGTTCAATTCCCAGCAACCACATGGTGGCTCACAACCATCTACATTGAGATCTGGTGCCCACCTGGGCATTTATGTAGAGCAAATACTGTATACATAATAAGTACATAAATAAATGTTAAAAGAAAAGAAATCTAGACCCAAGGTCCACAGCTGATAGGCAACAGACCCAGGACCCAAAGCAAGATGTGTCTAATGGCAAAGCCTGACTCCCACCTTACCTGGCTCAGAGGAAGAATCTGTTGTTAGCTGTGTCAGCGACTCTCTCTGCACGTTGGTCAAGAACAGTAGTAGTTCTCGACCATTGTGGGGGGAGGAAGCTTAGGAATTTAGACTCCACTTGGTAGCAAAATTACAGCTATGGAGTGGCAATGAAAATAAATTTATGGTTGTGGGCCTCCAAGACTATTGGAACTATCTATTTTCTGATGGTTGAGACCCACAGGTTGAGAATAGATGGTCTAGAAGATGCTGATGCTGGATCAAACCTTAGCAGCACTTTCTTAATTGGTCTGGAATAAAGAAGTCTGGACCTTCTCACAACTAAAGGTGGCCCAGAGGGGCAGAGCTGAGAACTCAATTCACCCTAATGTGACGGACTCTCGGGCTCCATGAATGTGTTTCTGCTCTTCCCTTAGGAAGCCAGTTTGACTGTAAGTTATCCAGGCTTCTGGTGCATGACATCTTTCACAAGAGGCTGAATATTCCCAGCCAGTTGCACACTGGTGACCTTCCCTTTGAACAATGAGGAAATTCTAGCATAGATAGACTAGTAGTCTCAAAGTCACTCTGCTCCCTGGAAAGTGGCTGAACAGGAAGACAAATGCAGATCCATTTTCTTAAACTCTTGACAGCTAGTCACTTCCCCTTGGCTTCTGCTCAGCCTGTGATTTAAACTTGGGATAAGAAGATCCAAAGACACACCACCTAGACAGACCCTGGGTTGTCTACACTAGAATACTACAAAAGAGGCCCCTGTCTTCGCTTTTCCCCAGAGGAGACGTCCAGCCCTCAACCTGACACCAGAGCTGCTCTCTGTCATGAATTTTTTTCTCTCTCTGCCTTCAGACTCCCAAACACAGTTCTCTTGGTATTTGCATGTCAACCCTCTTCTTCCAAATCCACAGTTGCATGTTGAGAATAAGCACTCTGTACCTTTAATTTTTGGGACAAGGACTCATTCCGATGCACTGAAAGTGAGCTCTGAGCATGTGGCAATTCACAGAACACCTTCCCCCCCCCCTTTGGAGTGTTTTGTAAAAAACAAAACAAACAAACAAAAAAAAAAAACAAATTATGTCCCACATGTTGTCTCATGTCTAATCCCCCAGATACTGAGGATGAACAAACATAGTATTGTGGTTCTTGTTTTACAGAGAAACAAAGCTAAAAGTTCATAAACAAGTCATCAACGAGTCCAGATCCAATCCTGAGTTCTCTAACCTAAGATTAACCCCTATGTGAAAAATGGAAGCACAGTACTGATTTTTAAGGATACTCACATTCTGACAATTAGAACACAAACCAATAGTTTAGCACATAAGTTTTTCTCTTCCCATCACTTCACGTCACCCTCATTGGGAATGTGGAAGCCAGGTTTTCAGATGCTTTGGATTTTCCAATAGAAGTCTGAGGCTTGGTGTGGTGAAATAATTTGTCCACGGATTACCTTCTCAGTATGTAAGTCACAGGCACAGCCTTCTGTCTCCAACTCTTATGAGTATACAGACTAAAGACTCACACAAAACTGTTTAGAGTAATAAATTGTCACTATATTCATCTATTGTTTCAAAATAATGTAAACAGGCAAGCTTCAATTCCTGGCTTATGCACAAGTGACCGTGCTGGTCTGGCCACCCATTTTGTTGCCCAGTAGCTATTCACTCTCCCAAACCCTGTGACTTGATTTTGCTTCATAATAGATGAAGTTACATGCACTTAACTTTGAGTTTGACAAATTTGCTTCCCTGGCCAATGGGGTGTTATTGGATGTAACAGAGGTCAGAGACATGGGATGGACTCTTATCATTAAACTTGATCTTTCGGTGCTGTGGAACAGAACCTGACACATCTGTAGTTCTAAGCCTTGCCCGGATAAATAAAGCCAGCATAAATCAGCTCAATCCAAGCTAACCCACAGATAACATAAGTGAAAATAAATGTGAACCATTAGATGCTGCTAATATGTTTGCCTTGGATCCATGGGTCTTTTATTTTGGGCTATTTAATCATGTTACTAGAAATATTGATTTTTTAAATGATGAGTGGGGTGTGAAGAAAGCCCACCAGCCCTTGGAATGTGTAAATTGGAGTCTCAGTGTAATCTGCAGAGAGGTCACGTGGCTAATGAGCAGCATAGCTTTTGGAATATCCCATCTGTGAAGTAGCTTCACATCAAGAGCCATGGGGGTCTGGGTGTGGTGGCACATGCCTACCGTCCTTGCACTTGGGAGGGGCCACAGAAGTATCAACACAAGTTCCAGGCCACATCCTGAGTTCTTTGCCAGCTGGTGCTGTATAACAGGCCCTCTCTCACAATACTAAAAGCTTGTAAACAAATGCAAAAGTTGATTACAATGGAATATCGGAGGCACAGGATCCAGGAGGAAGGCTGTTGCTTTCCTGTCTCAAATGACAGGCTGACATCACTTGTTCAAGAGTGTTGAAAAAAAAAAAAAAAACAAAAACAAAAACAAGGTGTAGGTAATGCTAGAAACACATCAGTCTGAAGTTTCAGAGGAGACTTGTGAGTCAACGGATGCTTTCAGGGAAGGTGTCTCCCAGAGCTGATTCAGCTAGAGGAGGAAACAAAGGAGAACCACAATGGAGCTCCAGGAGAGACGAATGAAGATGCCAGAGATGTGGTATCCAGAATGTTCATCGTGGAATTAGTTAGGGAACGTGTGTCATCTAGAACCTCTTGCCCAGGAAATATGAAGACACAGATTGACACAGTAATTGTCACGGTGACCTTTCTAGATGTCTATTTCCTCTGTGCACCATCTTTAAAAGCTTTCCCATGTGTCCTGGTAAGCTTCCGCTGGGTGTCAATGTGACACACCCAGGAAGAGAGAACCTCAACGGAGGAGCTGCCTGTATAGGACTGGCTTGTGGACATGTCTTCGAGGGCATTTTCTTGATGAAAGATTGATGTGGGGGGCTCAGCCCACTGTGGGCAGTGCCATCCCTAGGCAGGTGGGTCTGGGTTATGTAAGACCACTAAGACAGACAGTAAGCAGCGTTCCTCCATGCTTTTCTGCTTTAGTTCCTGCCTCCAGGTTCCTTTCTTGGACTCCTGTCCTGACTGCTCTCAGTGATGGATTGTGACCAGAGTTATAAGATGAAATAATTGCTTTCTTTCCCAAGTTCCTTTTGGTCACAGTGGTGTTTATCACAGCAACAGAGAGGCAAACCAGGACTAAATCTTCTCTAGTAAATGTAAAAGAAGCTTGCATTTCTGAGCAAGATCCACTACACTGATGGGACAGAGTATATAGGGCTTGCACATAACAAAAAAGGGTATCCTGGGGGCTAAAAAGAAGGAACTACTGAGTCACGAAGGTCCATGCATGATTTATCAGCTATAAAGAGAAGGACTTTAGGAGTCGGTTCTGTGAAAATAAATGTTCTGTGTTTCAGTGAATCAGACACTGAGAACCTTTTCTTAGAAGCCAGGGGCATATTTTCATTAATGAAGCGTACATGTACATACACATTCAAGTAAAAGAAAATGAGAGAGACACCGTGAATCAAGTCCACCAGTGAGTTAAAATCTTGTGGTAAAAAATTCCGCCCGAGAAGTTAAGATGATATTTGAAACATAAATCCCGGGCGCTAACAACCCTCCTTATAAGTACCTGCCAGAGTCAACAGACAGTTTGTTAGCAAGGAGGTTGTTTCTGACGGCCAATTCTAGAGTATAAAAAAAGACAAACTCTGCAAGCGCAGTAGGGAAGGGTTAGGGGTGCTACAGATACTGTATTGCTTCATTGTAATAGCACACAGGTCCTAGCAAGGCCACAGTGTGACCTCACAGCTGCCAGCTCAAGAGCTCCTTTCCTAGATCCAACATTGAGGCCAAACAGTGGTAATCCTGAGGAGGAACCAGGCGAAGGAGCAGGGAGCCGTGGCCAAAACCAGACAGACTTGGAGATTCTTCCATCACACAAGACACCATTCAGGCCAGCCTTGTGGGCCTTTTCCACGAAACTTTCAAGCCAGTCGTCCCCTGGGCTTTCTCATTCTGTCTTCTCCTTCCGAAAGGAGCCTTCAGAGTCCAAAAGAAGCAAGCTGCCTTCCAAAAGAATGTTATCCCTGTAGTGGAAACTCGGAAATGCAAAATGCCATGGGATGGCAGGGGCCGCAAGCAGCTGGGTCCTTGGCATGGGTTCCAGGGCAGAGAGAACCGAGAACTTTAGTCCTGGGTAGGCTTGCCCCTGCAAGCGCATAAAACCCCTTTGAAGATAAGAAGACTGCCCGCAACCAAATGGAAAATGATGGGTGGCCAAGAAGTGTCAGGAGCTGTGGCAACAAGGAGCACCTGGAGGCAGGCTGTCTTCACTTAGCTCATGTTTCCACAGGGCTCCGGTTGGCCTGCCAGTGGCTGAAGCAGTTTAAATGTTGGCCTGAAACAGCTCACTGTTCACTGTGTGTTTGTGTGTGTGTGTGTGTGTGTATTCACAGTCCTGGGAACCAGGCTGTCTGATGTTAGTTTGGGGTCCTTCCGTATCAGTTTCTGGGGTACCTTCTCCCCTCTCCGGAGGTTTCTGGTTGGCACTCACAGGGAAGTGGAGGACGTTTTTCTTAAACACAAACAAACAAAAACAAAACACAAGGGCTTACATCAAGAGTGGTAGGAAGGCGATTGTGGACCCCCCAACAGCACATTCGCTAAAACCGGGGCAGTATGGAACAGGCTAGCCTGACTCCTAAGCCAGGCAAATTTTAGAACATTCCATAAAAAGAGGAGAAGTGGGAGGGGGTGAGAAAGAAAAAAAGAAAAGAAAAGAAAGAAAGGAAGGAAGGAAGGAAGGAAGGAAGAAAGAAAGAAAGAAAGAAAGAAAGAAAGAAAGAGGCCGGGCGGGAGGGGAGGGAGGGAAGAAGAGAGGGAAGGAGAGAGGGAGATGTGGAGGGAGGGGACTAAGAAAAGGAGGACGAGGAGGAGGAAGAGGTAAAAGAAGGAGAAGGGAGGAAATTAAAGAAGTTGCATGACTGCTAACAGCATTTCTAACAGGTGATGAGAATGGGAAAGCAGATATTCAAGTGGGAGTTCCTTTTTTTTTATTTTCAAAAGAGGCTTCATGGCACTTTGTCTGAAATAGGTCTGTGTAGGGCTCTGTAATCAGAAACCCACCTTATCACAGTTGTATTCAGTATTCTGAAGCAAAAACCTGACTGCCTAGGAGTGGAAGTCTCAGCACATACAAGAGTTCAATTGTATATGGCAGGCAGACATGAGTGGATGGATGGATGGATAGAAAGATGAACACAACATGAAACATCTGACTTAAAGTGTTACACTTCTCCAATACAACCTGTAACAGCTAGTGCTATTGCCCGGCCTGTTACAACTCCGGGTACAGTGTTGCCAAGATAAATCTGTTTGAGTTGTAGCCACCTGGGGAAAAACAAGCACTTTATTCAATGACAACTTCACCTCCATGATTTGGTAAATAGTTAAAAAATTTTTTTCAGCTCAACCAGTACTTTATTTATTGATATATCCAATGATACAAGAAATATGTTGTGCTACATGAAATATTAGAAAAAAATACAAAGAGACCTTTCATGGATCTTTTATGTTAGTGGAAGAGCTAGGTAATGAAGAAACAGTAACACACACACACACACACA
This sequence comes from Lophiomys imhausi, assembly GCA_907164525.1. Classification (NCBI taxonomy): domain Eukaryota; kingdom Metazoa; phylum Chordata; class Mammalia; order Rodentia; family Muridae; genus Lophiomys; species Lophiomys imhausi. The sequence continues at coordinate 7,303,797 of CAJQZJ010032395.1, read as the reverse complement.
CACACACACACACACACACACACACCACCCTTCTTAAGGCAAGAAACAACCCATAATTCCATATCATCATCTCTTGTGATAACTGCACTAGGATGTGGAAAGGAGGGTAGCCCAAAACCCCAGCTCTGGCCCAGCAAAGGTCCTTCTTGTAAAGTCCTGTGTGGAGAAACCCTCTGTGTCTCTGCACCTTTCCTTACCATTCCAGATCTGCAGTTAATGAGTCCAGTGCCTTATGTATGTTGCTATAATGTGGACCTTGAATGTCCCCCAAAGGTCCCTGTGTTGAAGGCTTGACCCCACAGAGCCACTGTTGGAAAGTAGGGACTAGTGACAGCCCCTTCTGCCTCTTTTTCCTTTCCGGCCTTCATCAGGGCTCTTCTAATGCAAGCTCATCTTCATGATGTCCTATGCCACCAGAGCCCCCAAGGCACCAGGGCCAAGAGGACAGGTCCCAAAGCTACTGCATGCTGCGGGACAAAATAAGTCTTTCCTGATAATAAAGTGTTTACCTTGGGTGTTTTCCCAAGCAACAAAAGGCTGGAATATCTGTGAAAACTTCTTCTGGTCAGTACCCATGGTTTCAGTTCTTTGCAAACACCCTGCAAGGGCATTCACATAGATTCCTACTTTCATGTTAAAGAATGTGAAGAATGAAGCTGAGTGGTTAGAGAGCACATCAGTTGTCATATGGAATCCTGCTCCAATCCCTTTCCAGTGGACAAATCATTGCACTTTTCTAGAACTGTTTCAGGTACCTGTTGGTGAGGACAGGGTGGTGAATCACAGTGCTCAGTCTGAATGACTCTCCAAATGTACAGCATTGTGTTGAAGCATTACTGTCAGGCCTATGATTTGAAAGTTAAACAAGAAAGCAGTCCTTGGGCTGGAGAGATGGCTCAGAGCTTAGTCGAACTCCCTGCTCTGACAGAGTACCAGAATGGATTCCCAGTACCTATGTGGTGGCTCACAATCTTCCATGACTCCAGTCACAGGAGATCTAATGCCTTCTCCTGACCTCCAACTGCACAAGGCACACTTGTACACAGACATCCATGCAGGCAAAGCATTCACATGTAAAATAATAAATCTTTAAAAGAAAAGAAAGTCGTATTAATGCATCTGAAGATAGTTGCCATTTTTATTAGAAGAACTCCTGGCAAATGTTTAATACTAAGAACCATTAACTATGGAAGGTCTGGGCTCTTGGGCTTTGATATTGGGCTGGATGTTCTAGAGGTGCTGATATTCTGTTGGGCCAGTGCTCTTGAACACAAAGAATTCAAGAGCAAGTAGTTTCTCTGCCTCCCTACATGGATACACAGCAAGGGACATGGAAGGAGCAGTGGGATCTGACAGGGCACAGAGGAGAGCCACGGTTGCAGCACTGTGCTGGAATGCTTGGTGTCGCGTGGATGATGCCCGGCTATAAATGAACCTCACTCACACAGCATTTGCTGAGCACCGTCCTGCCAGAGTCTTAATCTTGGCCTTCCAGGAAAGCCTGGAATCCATACTCACTCAGCACAGCCACTGCAGGAAAACCCATTGTGTCTCATCACTTACACAGAATACCTGGCAGAAACAACGGAATAATGGAAGTATTTATTCTGGTTTGTGGTTTCAGGGATTATCAGTGCAGGTCAGACCCAAACGATCTATCTATAGCCTTGCAAAGCAGCGCCATCGGCTGGAGATAAAGTGCTTCAATATATGCTCTGAGGGGGAACATTTCACATTCAAATGACAGAAGGGACCATATGTTGATGGCTACTGATGCTTTTAAGTCCCTTGAAGACCTTCATAGACAATGATGGGGACTTCTGTGTTTAAAATCACACCAGATTTTAAGACCTGTCCTGTGGTTGATTTAGCAGTGCACAAAGAACTAAAGGGAATTTATTCTTAGTGCTTAGAGCTTTAAGCCACTTCTAGAGTTTCATAATCTAATGCTTACTACTCTTAATCTAATGAATACTATCAGTTTTTTTTTCTCCCAAAAGGTATCTGCAGTCTATTGTAAACTCAGAAAACTTAATAGTGATGACATAGCATATTATCTTATCTCCATTTTATGGTTGAATTAACTGAGAAAGTTGACAGAAGAGCTGGGGCTTCAAACAAGACATTTGACATCTCATTTTGTTATGACATTCCTCTGTGGCACTGGACAAAGTACACCCAGGCATGCTCAAAACTCCACATGCTAAAAGTCTGGTCAAGGGACGTCCCCAGGAGCCACATATAGCTACTAAACACTTGAAATGTGGCTTATCCAAATTGGGATGCATTGGAGTACAAATCACACATGAGCCTTAAAGACTTGGTACAGATAAAAGACCTAGGATATTTCATTAATAACTGTATGTTGGGTCTGGGAATGTAGTTCAGTAGTTCAAGGTCTTGGGTTTAGTCTTCAGCACCACAAAACAAAACAAACCCATTTGTGTTGAGTACGTGTTGAAATGATGATACCTTAAACATTTAAGATTAAATAAAACATATCAAAATTAAGTTCACCTGTTTCTCTTTACTTTGTTGAAGGTGGATATTAGAAAACAAACTCACACATGTGGCTTGCATTACGTGTCTATAGGATGCTACTCATCTAGACAGAGAACCTAATATTTCTTAGGAGGGGTTGTTGAGGATATAACCACTCACTTTCTGTTGCAATGAAACTTTCCTAACAGACACTTCTGTGTCTGCCATTCTTTTGATTCTGACGCAAAGAGAGAGAAGAATGTGGTAGCCCACATTCTCGCATTTCCCATGACCTTGTCTATTGGAAGTCATGGCAGGCAGGGAGTTGTGTCTACAGTTTCCTTTAACAAATTAGGTAAAAATTATCAGAGCAACAGCTCTACTTTTTTTTTTTTTAATTCAATCCATTGCTGTGATCTCTTCCAGAATATTCTCTCATTAAATTAATTTTTTTCTTTCAACATGAAGGTGAATCCTTTTTGTCTATCTCTTGAACATCTGTGAGCCTCTCAAGGTAATGTCATGGATAGTGTCTATCTTGGGGACCAGACTTGATGGCAAGGAGAGTGCTGGATGCCCAGATGTTAACATCTGACTCCAAACTGATGCAATGGGAGATGCTCTAACATAACATTTACAGCTCAAATTTGTTTTCACTTCTTTCCTTTCTTTTCTTTTTATTTTTTTAAAGGCATATTGCTTCCAGAAACTGCATCTGCCGCCCAGGAAGCCTGCTGGTTTGATACGCTCAGCAAAATGCAGAAAAAACTCTTCAGCGTCACAGTGATTTGGTTAATTGGGTAAAGATAAGGGTTTCTGAATAGCAGAGTCAGTTTGCCATATTGGCCTGGTACCCAGGGATGTGTGATGAAAAAAAGCCCCGCTGTCTGGATGCATCTGAATGCTTGGTTATTTCATAAAGCCTGCACTGTGTATTTGGAATGCACATTTGCTCTTATGAATAACAGTAATTGTTTGGCTTGGCCTGCCTTTGTGTGACCGCCAGCTGGCAATGACTGGAACCGTGACACATGACACTCCAGCTGTGTCCACATGTTTCTGCCTTGCAGTATCCACTTATATAATTTGCGTTTTTGATCAACAGTTGAGCCATATAAGGGAACTCATGGTGCTACACACGCCAGCTTACTTTTCTGCAAATCTTCCTATCACAGTTTCAAAAAAAAAGATTTTCATTATTCCTTTATTATGATGATGCTGAGGCTTCATTAAACATAGTGAAGTAAAAGATACATTCCTAATTGAACTGGAGTATTTTTCCCTTGAATACATATAATTACAAGACAATGGCTTAGCATTTAATCAAATGAACCATTAAAATAGTAACTAATGATGGTCTTACAATGACTGACAGACCTGACCTAACTATCTTTAACTTTCCCCCCCTATTTTATTGGGCTTGCTATATTAGTCTTGTAATTAGGTTCTTATCAGGATGTGATAACTACCTGGGTTGGAATAAAAAAAAAATCTTATCTGCTTGGGTATTAAAGATTCTGTTGTGCTCCAATTTATTTTCTTCATAGAGATTTAGAAGAGGCAAGCAGAAATTGAACTTGACCCAAAATATACTTGTATTTTTATTACCTTTTCCTGTGAAACCGAAAACATTCACTTAATCCCTCCTTCCTGATACGGAAGAGTAGAGAACACACACACACACAGTCCTTTCAGCTCCTGGGAAAATTCTAAGTTACCCAACCTTGGTACCTTATGACCATCCAGTAAAACTGGACCATTGTTGTTGCTAAAGTGCCCTGTCCACTTCTTCCCTTCCTATGTTTGGGCTTACACATAGCTGAAGTGGTTAAGAAATACCCCCGGATAGCTGACCAAAGAACCACATGCTGACAGAGAGCAGGACTCTTCAAGATCATTCAAGCTAGCCATGGGAGATGTTTTACCTGGATGAGGGGAAGAATTTAGTTTACTCATTCCTTTGGTAGTCACACTGTCCTGACTCATGTAAGCAGGCAATGTTAAAAACATAAAAAAAGGAGAGTGAAGATGGCGGCGACCTACACTGACGCATTCTGAACGCGGGGAAAAAAGAGCCATAAAAAACACAGAGTTACTGGGCACTGTGCAAAAACCGGAGGGGCTAGACCCCCCCCCCCGGGAACGCTCACAGCTCCCAAGGGACTGTTAAAAGTCCCAGGGCAAGGCTCTCCCCATCTCTCACAGACACGGAGGCAACTAAACCGGGGACTCGGGAACTCCCATTTGGAGAGGCGCCTGGTAAGATCGATCCCAACTTACAGCAGACAGAATCAGGGTCCACTTGGCCATAGATCGCTGGCCTATTGGGCTCCCCACACATCAGGCTGAACTTATACCCACTTAGAAAAGGTTGCGAGATAGTGGAAGCCTTAGCAAGGAACAAACAGGGGGCTCAGCGGGTGGTCCGCAGCAGCCTCTTGTAAAGCGGAGGGCGGGAGGTTCCGAGAGAGCGCAGGAAGCAGGGAACACAAAAGCAGGCGGGAGCGGCCAAATCTCCCACACTCAGGATAGCGCAGCTGGGGAGAGAGCACTGCTGGCAGGGCCAAATTCCCGCCAGTCCACGGCAGGTCATCTAGGGAGAGAGACAGGCGTGGGTGGGACCAGGGGTCCGTGCACCCACGGCGGAGCTGCTGGGACGAGAGGTGCACTCAGGCAGCCGGAGGATCTGGGGCTTGGGGTACCCACGGGACCGTGGCGGTGCAGACAAGAAGGGAATTAGACACAGGGTCCAGCCCTGTGGCGAGAAGACTAGAGAGAAACCAGAAATCGGGACCATAGCTGTATCCTGGAAAATCCAGACATATCAGGTGTGGAGCCAGACCCTGTCAGCCTCTGGGACAACAAACAAAGCCCACAGAATCTGTGCCTGGGCAAACAGGCCCATATCATCAGAACCATTACAGGCTGATAACTCAGAGTGCAACATAGAGAAGTCTGAATTGGGAGCAGTGAAACAATCCTGGTTCATTACTCACAACCTGGGAATACGCTGCACCAGATCACAGTGCCTCTGGCCATTAAAATCACAGTGACCTTGAAATCCCCCTGTAAGCAACGACAGATAGCCAAGTAACTCGTCCCTTGCACCAAATCATCCACTGTGGTTCCAAACACAGAAAACAGACAGCTAAATGCATCCAATGGTGAAAGGTCAAAAAAAAAAATAGAAATCAAGGAATTATGACTGCAACAAAGCAGAACCACCCTAGCTCATCCAATTCGGATGACCACACACCAACAGAAACACATGAAAACATTGACAACTCTGCAGTATGGAAAGTGATAGAGTCCCTGCAAGAAGAACTTAAATCTATGAAGGAATTCAAGGAAACCACAATTCTACAAATCAAAACAAGGAACAACACCATTAAAGAGCTCCAAGCCAAGGTGACAGAGCTTGAACAGGAAAAGGAAAAGGCCATGAAAGATTTTCATACAAAAACAAGCAAGCTGGAGAAGGAAATGTACAAAACGAACAAAACCATACAAGACATGAAAATAGAAATAGAAACAATAAAGAAAACACAGTCAGAGTTAAAAGAGGAAGTGGAGAACCAAGGAAAGAGAACAGGAACTACGGATGTGAGTATCAACAATAGGATGCAAGAGATGGAAGACAGGATCTCAGGCATGGAAGATTCAGTGGAAGAAATAAGTACATCATCCAAAGAAAATGAGAAGGCTAAAAAATCTCTCACCCACAACATCCAAGAAATCAAGGACTCATTGAAAAGACGGAACCTAAGAATTATAGGTATAGAGGAAAGAGAAGACTCCCGACTCCAAGGTCCAGGAAATATCTTCAACAAAATCATAGAGGAAAACTTCCCAAACCTGAAAAAAGAGATGCCAATAAAAATCCAAGAGGCATACAGAACACCAAACAGATTAGACCAGAAAAGAAACTCCTCTCGCCACATAATAATTGAAACCCCAAATGTACAGAACAAAGAAAGAATATTAAAAGCTGTAAGAGAAAAAGGTCAAGTCACATACAATGGCAGACCCATCAGAATTACACCTGACTTCTCC
>CAJQZJ010032395.1:7247968-7292274 GCA_907164525.1 Lophiomys imhausi | reverse complement strand
ACACACACACACACACACACACACACACACACACACACACACACACACACTTCACAAATACATAAATACAACCTGATAAGTCTATTTTGATTGTTTGTATGTATATGGTTTCAACGCTGGCCATGTGTATTAGAGAACCAACCAGGGGACTCAGTCCTGACACACTAAGTCTTCATTTCTCAGTAGATTGGTTATCTGCTGTTCTGTCTAGGGGTGGGATCCATGAGATTTCTTCATTCAGTGTTAGTATATCTATTAATATTGTTACTATTCAGGTCTTGTTTATGCAGCCATTTATAATAAGAGACAGTCCCAAAACAGACTTCCTGGTATTCTGGCTCTTACACTCATTCCATCCTCTTTTCCATGAGGTTCTCTGAGCCACAGATACAGGAGTTAAAAATGTAGGGTGTGTGTGCGTGTGTTTATGTGTGCATGTGTACATGTGTGGTATGTACATGTGTTTTTGCATGTGTGTGTATGTATGTATGTATGTATGTGATACATATATCTATCTATATATAGAGATATATATGAATGACATATGAAATGATATATATAAAAGAAATGTCCTTTTGAATAGTTGGTCAAATCAGTCCAAATGACCCTTAAACAATATAGACTGTGGATGTGGTTCTTAGTTGCCTCTCGGGGATTGAAGATGTGCCCCTAGTGCTGAAAATGCAGCAACTTATGGCATGGGACTAGATTATTCAAGCTGGATCTAACTTGAAAGAGATCCAGCTTCCATAGTACCAGAAAGTACTATACAAGCGTCCAAGGGAGGGGAGCATTTAACAGCCCTACTTACCTTTTATACCTATGAACCACAACAATGACCAACATGGCAAGATATCTGCAAAGATGCAACAGTGGCACTTACATGTTGATGGTAACCAACAGCTGTTTAAGTGGGCTTAAGTCCCACTCAACAGAAAGAAAATCATGCCTGGTACTAGAAAACTATTCAACTTCCCAGGGCTAGTGAGATCATGGATTTCATATGAGAATCTACTACTTCTACTTTGCTAGACCAGCATAGTTCTAACTACCTTTGTAACCTTATCTTTGTACCCACAGATAAGTATAGCTACCACCCTCATCAAGGAAGCTCTTCTTTATAACAAATGGGAACCATCACAGAAAATCACACCTGGATACAATGCAGAAATAAACAGAGAATGTGAACTCAGATCTGTTTCTTCTTTCTTATCATACATACCTCATCCTGTATGAGACCTATATGTATTAATTCTGTTCTTCACTTTGTCTTTGGTTTACAAATGTGTATGAGAGAATGAGTATGGAAGTAGGTGACTCTATGATTTGTTCTGTGGTCTAAATGTCTAAAAGACAGCTCTACATCTCCTTAGGGTCATAAAACTTTACAAACAATTCTTGCTTTTTTTCATATTACTTAATTAATCCTTGATGTATATGAGTACACAGACATACACACATAAAACACACAAACATAACTCACACATGCAATGGAATACATATGTATGTGTGTGTATGTGTGTATTATATGTAAGCATATGGCTATTGTCTGACTTCCCCGATAGTATGTAAACTCCTTAAACTTTCAGATTTTGTCTCCTGTTGCTAATGTATACTCAGAACCTAGATATTACACATATATGTTTGTAGATTATAGGACGATTGGATTCAAAGCCTCTAACCTCCTCACTTACTTTCCACCATTCGCAAGAGACCTCTGGGAACTGCTCATGAGTACCATCTTTTTCTGTTATGGAGGAGAAAATGGAAAGCCAGAACATTCATCTAAGGCCACAAAGCCAGGCAGTGGCTTTGTGCTTTGACATTTGACATCTCTCCCCGATGAAGCCTTCTGTCTCATTTACTTGGGCATCAAAAAGGAAACAAGATTCATTTTGACAAGTTTGTCATTGGTATCCAGACTCAGAACACCCAATGTCCTCTGCTTCTAGCCTCATGTGAGGATCTAGGGTGAGATGTTTTCCTGGGTCTTTGTTTGGGGTTATTTATTTTCCAAGGAAGCCAGGAGCTAAATACTGCCCTGCTGCCCTGATGGAGCTGTTCCAAAAATTCCCAGCCCTCTCCCATTGCACTGGATCTCCATGGGCCACTGTGGGACAGAAGGATGACAGAGAAAAGTCTATGATGTCCCTGATGATGAAGAAATCTCCCAGATCATAAAGCCAACTGTTAACAGGAATGACAGTCAACATGGAAGATTTACAGAAACAGATGCCCCAAGCTCTCCACTCTGTGATTGTGAAGGGGATCAGGTGCCAGGGTACACAATTCAGCCTTTGCTTTCCTGAGAAATCAGACAGGCTGAAGGCTTAATGGAGACTGACAAGAGTGGAGATCTCCACATCCCAAAAGTGCTAAAGACCCAAGAAAAGGCTCTCAACTAAGAGGAGGAGAGAAGGGGGTTGGGGGATAAAAGAAGTTGCATTGCTGGGTTCTCACCAGGCAAGCTGGTTTCTATTTAAAATATAAAAGAGGAAAAACATGGTATGACAACAATGTCTGTTGTGACTGTTTTAATTAGAGAAAAATCAATAATATGTGTTATGGATGAAAGATGTTTTGGCCGTGTTTACTCCCACCGTCTGTTGCTCGTAAACATGCATGCACAGAGCTGTCAGTCCATCTTGTACAGGCTCTCTGTCGTTTATCAATAGGCCAACTAGGGAGAAGGAGGAGGATTGAGAGCTCTCACAAGGGTGGGAGGGGAGTCTGGGAGAAGCCAAATGTCTTTCCTGCCACCCACTGGGAACCCTCTTTTCATTTCCTTCAGCTCCCACTTTAAAGGGGTAACAGAAAGAGAAGGATGACTGGGAGTGAGGGCAGGATGCATAGACAGAAGAAGAAAATGGGAACAGAAAATTATAGTGGTAAAAAGAACAAAACCAACACAAATTCGTAGACAGGACATTGATGCCACCACACATAGCAGCTTGCTACTGCTTAGGCATTTTGGAGTTCAAAGCAAGCGACTTTGATCCAAAGAGACCATTTGCTTCCCATGAAAAGTGATATTACTATTGATTTTTTTTCCTGCTTTTGTAATTGTTTCTCAGTTTCCAGTTTTTCTATACTGAACATGACAGAAGGGTTCTGAGGATTATTAACTGCTTTCCTGGGTGGCTCTCAGAACTTCTGATCCTTTGTTGTCCATCCATGTAATAGGGCTAACCATGCCAAAAGGCTGAGGCAGGAGGAGTACAAGTTCAAAGCTATCCTAGGCTTCAGAGTGAGTTCAAAACTCACTTGGAAATTTTAGTGGGGCCTTATCTCAAGATAAAAATTAAAGAGAGGGCTGAGGACATATATCAGCAGTGGAGAGCTAGGCTACCATGAATAAAGACCTGAGTTCAACTCCTAGAAAAACCACATGGATGGAGGCCGGGGGCATAATACTACTGCTCTGTGGTTCTTAACCTGTAGGTCATGACCCCTTTAGGGGTCAAATGACCCTTTTACAGGGGTTACCTAAGACCATCAGAAAACACAGATATTTACATTACGATTCATAACAGTAGTAAATTACATTTATGAAGTAGCAACAAAAATAATGTTATAGTTGGGGACCACCACAGCATGAAAACTGAATTAAAAGGGTTTCCAGCATTAGGAAGGTTGAGAGCCCCCATTGCTACAGACAGTGTGCTTGAAGATATATTCAAGTTTTAGGCCTGAAGATAAGCTTAGCAGGGGAATAGAGTTAGTTGGAATCTGGGTCTGAATTATAGAAGCTCATCAAGGAAGCTGGTGGGAAGTTGAGAGACTCATTCTTTCTGATTTAAAAACTTAATACAAAAGCTACTGTGACTTTAATAAGTATGGTAATGTGATAGACACACAGGCTAGAGTTTTAAAAGTCTATGTCTCTATAGCTAATTGATATTCAACAAGGGTTTATTCAATAAGGAAAATGATCGGATGTTCATCAGAGGTTGCCAGGACAGCTAGATAACCACAGGCATCAGAATGAAGTTGGACTCCACCTTAGAGCATGGGAAGTTTTTAACTCTAAGTAGATCAAAAACAAATGAAAGAGCTAAACTCATAAAACTCCTGAAAGAAAACACCTGGGTAATCTTCATGAATTTGGATTTGGTAATTTTTCCTAAATTACACCTTAAAAGTGGGAGCAAAAATATTCACACAGAGTGGATTAGGTCAGACCTAAATCTTGTACATCACAGGACATGATCAAAAAGGTAGAGGCACAAACCACAGCATGAAATAAAGGAACTAATTTAAAATCACATATCTGATAGGAGTCTGAGCTTCAGGATGCACGGGCACCCTTACGGCTCAACTACAAAAAGTCAGAGAGTCAAATTAAAAATAAGGCTCGAAAAGGAAATTTTCCCCCAAACCAGGCACAATGTCCAATCAGTTCATGAGAAGATTACTAAGCATATAGGAAATGAAAATCAAAGCTACAGTGAGATCAGTTTCACACCCACTAACCTGACTAGAATGATATCTTTTTTTTTTTCATGAAAAATAACAAATGCTACTGAGGCTACAGAGAGATGGGAACTTCTATGCATTGATAATGGGGATATAAAATGGTTCAGTCACAAACTGTGGGAAAGTTTGGTAGCTACTCATAAAGCAAAGCAGAATCGTCAGGTGTCCCAGCTAATTCTGCTCCTAGAACTAGTAACAGGTGCTCACACAAACATGTGGTCCCAGATGTTTTATGGGAGAACATCCACCGTAGCTAACCCAAATGTCCATTGATGGGTGTTGGGGGTTGGTCCAGTGCTGCTATGCATTCAGATGCTAAATTCTGAACCCCACGGATTGGTTGCCCCTGGTGAACAGATTCTCATATATACTTGGCCCTTGCTGTGTAAACCTTGCTCCCCAATTTAAAGCGATTGGTTAAATTAAAGTGGCTACAACCAATTACTGGGAAGAATAGAGTTAGACTGAGTTTGGTTCCTGAGCTAGGGGTCTGAGAGAAGAACCACGAAGAGGAGAAGGGCTGAGAGAGGAGATGGAGAAGAAGAGACAATAAAGGATTGAAAGGGAGACCATGGCCTAATGGAGTAGACCCAGTAGACACAGGACAATTGATTGGCAAGTAACCCATGGAATGCAGAATAATTTAGGGGTAATTGCCTAGTAATTGTGCTAAGGCTATTCTAATAATTCTGTCTGAATTATTGGGATTGCTGGGAAACAAGAGCCAAATAGAATTTAATAAATAGCTATTTCATCAGTTGGGTTAACGGATGAGCAAATGATAGTGTATCTATAGAATGGAATTGGTTGAGCCATTAAAAGGAGTGAAACACTGGTTAATGCTACAATGTTAGTCTCATGCAATAGGCCATGATCCTACTTCTATTAACTATCAAAGTAGGTAACAAAATAGGTGAGTCCTCGGGGCAGAGAGTAGGTTAATCTTTACAAGACTGTGGGGAAGGAGAAATGCAATTAACTGCTTCAGGGTATACAGGGTATTCCTCTCATGTCATGAAAATATTTTGGAAAAAGATACAAGTTATGGTTGCACAATACCGAGGCTATGATATTTAGAGATTAATCATTCACTTTAAAATGCATAATTCCAGCAGTTGATCGTGGTACATACCTATAGTTCCAGTGATCTACAGGCTGATGCAGGAAGATTAGAAAATAGCCAAACTAAATCAACGAACTAAACAAAAAATGGTCGCCAGGCCTATGCTAGCTTGGTGGTAGAGTGTAGAACCTACCTAACATCCTCGAAGCCCTGGGTTTGACTCCTAGCACTACACAAAATAATTAATGTTATGTAAATTTTGTTTCAATAAAATACATTTGGGAACAATTTGAAAAGTCACTAGAGAGAGACAGACAGACAGACAAGCAAATGGGAGGAGGGAGAAGAAGACGGCAGTCAGTGTAGAACAAGGAGGAGACATTCAGGTGAACATTTCCTCTCTAATCTTTCCTTTACTATCCCTGAGAGTGCCAGGGGCAGTCCCCACAAGACTTCCTTTCTAGGCCACCATCCACCTTTACACTGGCCTGCCCTTTGGGTACTGAAGCACAAATGCAGTACTGAAAATGGGACGGACACAGGGGATCATATCCTCATTATCATCCAAACTGCCAGAACCTGCAGGACTGAGAAAAAGCACCAAGACAGCAGACTATGGAGCTAAGAGCTGGGTTTTTTAATCATTAGAATCACAGAATTGGTATTTTACAACAATTTCTGTAAAGCAAACGCACCCTCCTAACACTCAGTTTCTGTTAGCATAGTCCCACCCCACCCCCAAGCCTGGTTGCTATAGAAAGATTTCTATACAGAACTAGGAACTATAGAACTAGTTCTGCTCGGTAACATGTGCCTAAGGAATACACAGGCATTTCTGGCTCTAGACCGTGTCCACAACTGCCTCTGTGCCCAGCATGCTAAAGATGTCAGCTAGGCAGTCTTCCTACTGTTCGGAAAATTTCACTCCTGTGGCTTCTTGGCTGGTTTTGAGGAATCACTGTATGAGGCGAGTGAACTCCTCGGTGTGTTGGTATTTAAACTGTGGTCAGATGGTTTACAAAGTAATGAAAAGGGGGCTTAGCTCATAAAGGACAGTCATGGACGACCGTCTTCTTTCTTGTCTTCCTTGGTAGGACACAACACAGATCTGCTACTTCCCACAATAAAGACTGAGGGCTGAGAATTGTTTTTTTAAGGCTGCTGTCTTTGGGAAAACAAAACACACTAAATGAGAAAGATGCTTAAGACAATGTGGTGACTTTATTCCAAAAAACCATTTGGGTCCTTTCTCTGGGAATGGGGGTTAAAAGGTTGTCAGGGCCTTCTCCCAGGCTCTGGCTGACAGTGAACATGTGTTTCCTCCCTTTAACTAACTCACCAGTAGCCAGAAAGTTGCTTGTTTTCTGAGGAGCTTGTCAAAAATGATTTCAGTCTGGAGACGATGAATGATAAAAGAGGTTTTCAAACAGTTTTTCACTGTAGCATTTGCAGCCCCAGAGAGGAAAGATTGTATTACAATCTGGTTGCAAAGGGCTATGCTCCCCGGGAAGAACACAGAATCTCCTTCAACCTGCTTGATGCTTCCCGGTGTCCCAGGGACCTGAAGGACACAGGGCAATAGACTCAATTAAGCGGATGTTCCAGAAAAGCAAGGCGGGGCAGGCTCCACAAGTCTTGGGGAACACCCCAAAGGCTCTCCAGCAGCTCTCTCTACCCCTCCCCCACCCCACCCCCACCACCCGCACTGGTTACATGTCTGGTTCTGTTTAGAGTTACTTTCAGGGCCAAGGGCAGGGCAGACTTCAGAGCCTGGTGCAGCAGGCACAGCAGTAGCCATAGGCAAACAGTTTCTCAGTGACTACACAGCTGCACGTGGATCCTTCCATTTCCAGAGCATCACAGGATGGTGGGATGTTGGCTCTGTGATCTGCTCATTACGTTTATGGGCATCCCAAGCCATTCTTGGGGTTTATGCATAGAAAACTCTAAAAGTAAATCAGACACAGTGGCACACACCTATAATCCCAGTACTTAGAAGGCTGAGACGGGAATAAAGATAAGTTCAAGTCGTTCTTAGCTAAATAGCAAGTTCGAGGCCAGCTACGATCTAATTTGAGAAGCCAGGTGGCGGTGGCTGCTGCCTTTAATCCCAGCACTCAGGAGGCAGAGGCAGAGGCCATGCTGATCTAGAGAGAGAGAGTTCCAGGACACACACACACACACACACACACACACACACACACACGGGGGGGGGGGGGGAAGAAAAGAAAATCAACAGGTTTAGTATCACCTTTCCACGACATCATTTAAGTGTGCACAGAAAAGATGAGGCTCACTGTTCTCTGACAGTCCCATTTTCTCAGGAGAGAAAAAGTTAAAAAGCCCCAGTGATTTCAGCTCATCAGTTCCCTCCAGGGACTTCCTGTTTCCTGTTTCATTACTTCATTGTCTCCACTTCTGGGAAGCCTCACAAGGAAACCGTAGAAGATGTCAGCCTGGTGATAAACTAAGGAGTTATTTGCATTTCAGGCATGAAATTATATCCTTCACTTTACACATACCCAGGAGGATTCCTTGCAGGGTTACCTTGGCCAAAAGAAGAGCCCAGGAGCATGTACACAATTTAGTTCATGAAACAAAAACGTTGATTCATCTGCAGCTTTTTAGGAACACATCGTGGCCATAAATCAAGATACTGGGTACAGCTTCCCATAAGAACTTTGTGTTACATTTCTGAGCTGAGAAAGAAACGCCCAGACAAAATGTTCCCTAGAACCTAAGGCTGAAAACATGTTTCCACAGAAGGTTTTTATTATTACATTCTTAATGATATACATGGAGGATTTAAATCTCTTTCACTCTGCTTGCACAGCCAGATTCCATAACATCCCCCAAGCAGTCACTTGGATTTTTGTCTTTATTATTTCTGACGATACTTAAAAATATTTCAGCCCAGAGTGGCAAATATTTCTGCCACTGTGGGAAGATGAAGCTGATAGGTGACAACTGTGTCCTGTAACCCCAAGACCAAGGAGAAGAGACTTGCACAAGCTGAATTGGTTTTTGCATCTGATTCTAATTTCTTTTCTAGCTATAAGGTGTTATCACACACAATTTATTTTCTGGCTGTAATAAGAAAAAAAAGTGTGGATAGGGAATGCCAGACACTACCCAACAGGTGTACTGGATGAGTGGGGTATGTTTCAAACAACGACCCCAGACCCAGTCCTTAGACACACTGCTGTTTCAAGTGTTCACTCTCTAAACCAATGGCAAGTGTCATGGGCTGATGAATGTGACCGCTACAGGGAAGGACAAATTTTCAACCACTAATGTCCTCTTTAAAGTCTGAGCTGATGATCCCATGCCAACATATTTGGCCAGTATCAGAGCATTCTGGCTGAGTGGGCTCAATCAACTGTTTTCATCCTATTCTAGTTCATAATCCCTATTCAGGATAGCGCATGCCACAGCCTAATGAATGTGATAATGGAATCCGTGTGTGTGTTTTTCCACAGCAGGGCGCAGATTAGCATAAGTGTCATATTCTGTGGGCTTGCCTGCTCATTTCTCAGGCATTGTATATGCTGGGGATTTCTCAACTGTATAATAATAAGAGGAATGGCCTACATGTGCAGAGCGGGCACAGTGTTTTTTGTAGACAGCATGGGATAAGTCTCGCCTGGAGGTACACTAATGACAGATTAACTTTATAATCATTTTTTTTTAACTTTGTAATCTTTTAAAACTCTTGTTTTAAAGTGCAATAGTTCATCCCAAGGATCCTGTAATCTGAAAAACGAAGAGTTGAATTGAATTTCTTGCCAAATTTCAAAACATTGTCAGCTTTGACCATGGGGTTGAAGAGCTCTTCACCATCCTCCCAGCTTTTCACACTCAGGATGAGTTCAAAGCTCCAGTTGCCAGCTAAGATTAGGAATACTGGAGGTTTTTTTTTTTTTTCTTTTTCTCAGAGATGCAAATGGGAAAGGTGGGAAGGCTGAAGAAATTAACCCTTCTGCTTTAAGAATCCTCACATAGATGCAAAATGCTGAGGGGACCTACAGAGAAAATTCTCCCACAGCATCTTCCTGTGGTCCTTAGGAAAGCATACCTTGACTAAATACTAAAGATATCTTCTAGAAGTTTCCTCAATATACAACAATTAAGCATTCACGGGACTTTGCATTTCTAGAAAACGGTTGTTGACATTCAGATTCCAACTTTTACAATAGCCAAGCTTTTTGGAATAAACCTGTGTCCACCCAGAGATCTTGTACATATTCAAAATGGAATAATAGCTTTATTTCATACTATTGTCTCCCACTTTCTACTGTGTTAGAGAAATTATATCTGTGACTGAAATAGCATTTAGAAAGAAAGCTGTTTGCCAAGTGATTGTGAAAAAGCAAAGTGGTCATTTAGAGTTGAGGATTAAATATGAATCCCATTTAGCATTATTAATCATCATAACTCGAGGTTGAAACTTCATTGAAAATGTATCCAGTAATGGAATATCATGAGTCTCTTTAAACTGGCTCCAATGTGGGCTAAGAAAGTTTAAGAAGGCCAGCCCTTCTCTTTTGGTGTTGGGACACGGGAAGGACACACAATGAATAAGGCCTTGCAAAAGAAACAAACATACATCAGCCCCTGTCTCCATGTTGACCTGTCGTGTTGAGTCAGCAACAGATGGTACTGAGCTAGTTAACTCATTGGCATATCTGCAGAGGGGGACCATGCTGGAAACTACCCAACGCTGGCCTATGGTCCCCGCCCTGTCTCCATGTCATCACCCGTGCCCTCCTAACATGACGGAGGGACACTGGGTGGCAAATGTATTTAAGACTCCGAGGAAGAGGGCCATTAAGTCGACCTTGGTAACTTAACTGAAACTGTATATGTGTAAATCCACCGAAAATCCCTGGCCTTTTACAACTTCTGTCCCAATGGAAATCAGATCATAGGTCTGTTTACAAGAGACCATGACCATTTGGAGAAAGACCCATGACAGCGAGGCCCAGGATTATTTGAAATTTTAGTAACCTAAGCTTTAAAAATATTCTAAAAGCAAAATTGCAAGGGAGAGGTAATTGCTACGAGCTAATTACTTATGATATTTCATATATATAATCGGGGAACAATCTCTGTAAATGTCAGCTCATGGCACTTTGGCAATCACTTGTAATTTTTATTGTTTAAAGAAATGTCAACATTTCCATTTTCCCCAACTTCACTTAACCTGGGCCCAGCATGTAGCTGCTCGGGCCACCAGATGAGAGCATTGCATGCTATTGTCTCAGAATGCTCCATCGTTTTTTTGTGGATAAACAAGCCTTGATCTCAATTTAGTTAGAATAGTGTTGTTTTTAAAAGTAAAAAAAAAAAGCATAAAGTGTGCACAAAAGAATCTGCAGGTTAAGGGGAAAGGTGATACTTGTGCTCGAGACTTTCTGAACAAGTAGATTTCCATTCACATTTCAGTTAATCCTTCAATCGGCTTGGGTGAAACATTTAAGAGATTTAGAGATCTGTTTTGTTGGTTTGTTTCATTTTCTCTTCCTCCTAGCCACTTACAAATAATGGCTACTAGGCAGAACCAGCTTGGCAGAAGACAGCTTAAAGAACTGTGCAGAAGGAGGCAAGGAAGGCAGCTCACACAGGCTGCCCCTCACAAGGAGTGAAGCCCACCCCACTAGCAGAGCATTTTTTTGGCTCCCTTTTCCTAAGATGGAGGAGGGACACTGTGCTTGCCTGTGCTTCAGTGAGAGTCAAATAATTACCTTCCTTCCTTGTTCCCTAGCAGAGTATGCCTAAGTACGGGTACTTTCCAATAATTTTCCTAAGGGCTATGGAGAGGGAGCCACAGCATGGAGAGGAACCAAGGGGCCTGGAACAGCACCCCTGTACTAGAGCCTCATACTGCAAGGAGAAATGCAGGGCAGCCACCGAGCAGAGGTCAACAAGGAGCACAGGGGAAGACTATCATCAAGAAAGAATGGGGATGTGTCCAGTAAAGTAAGAACCAAGGTTCACCTCCTGACCTACCCTGTGCCCTTGAGTTTTCCAATTGGGTGAATTGCCTCATTGATGTCTTCTCTCCCATTTGTATTAAACCTTATTATCAAAATAACCCTCATTCCTAAACTCAATAACATTTTAAATTTATTTGTATTATTTTAATTATATTATGAGAGGGGTATTGTACATGAATGAAAGTGCCCACAGAGGTCCAAGGCTTCAGATTCCCCTGAATTACAGGCAGTTGTAAGCCTTCTGCTGGGAATTGAACTCAGGTCCTCAGGAAGAGCAATATGTGTGTTCTTTCCCAGGGAGTCATCTCTCCAGCCCTCAATAACATTTTCTTGGGTGGGGCTTCAAAGGAGGAAAATGTGAACCTATGGAAGAAAGCAAGAGAAGAAAATGCTGGAAACACTGCCAGTAGATTGATTGGGGGGATGCTAAACATTTGTATCAGCGAATTCTTACAGGCTCACAGTTCAACAAAGAAAATTAATAAAGACTGCCTAAAAAAAAAAAGAAAGTCATCAACATCTTCCTGAAGGGATCAGACCAAAAATAGAAATACATTGAAGTTTCAAGGGGCATTACCTTGAACTATGTGGACTATAAGATTAGTTCAGGACCATGTTCAAGCCATTCTTCAGCATTGTGAATATAAGGTAACATTCCATAAAAGCATTATACATTCTTTTGTAATAAATGAGATGTGATACCTAGTCTGTTTTGTTTCTGAAAAACCTGACTGGGGTGGTGAGAGAATGAAGAAAGGACAGACATACAGACATGTGTGCAGAAAAGCTGGGTCAAGCCGGCTCTATGCATACTAATGGAGTGGCACCAACTACCGTACAAACCAGAGCCTCTGCGTGTTTATTATGAACAGCACAAGAGGGAGGGGTTAGTCTCAGTTGTAGGTCTTTGTAGGTTCATGGTCTCAGGCTGTACGCACCTAGGAAGCTGCCACTGGCAGTTTTTGCACATGCCACCAACACTCATACTTCGACCAGAGGGTGGTTTTGCCTACTCGGAGCCTGATCTGTGTAGAGAAGGCTTCGACCCTCCAACCCCCCACCCCCCCATGGGTCTGAGGCCTTGGTTCTTGACAAGGCTGGCTCTTGTCAAATGATAAACATTCATTCAGCTGGGACTCCACTCACTCCCTACAATGCCATTCTCTGGAACACTGAAGATAAATCCCTTAACATTGTTGGGCCTTTCCAAAATGAGGTTCCTTTCCCCTTTAAGAGATCCATAGGCCATGAAGGTAACTGCCTGCCCTGTGGTATGTGCTGCCAGTGAGGTTCATGTCTGCATCGAGGCCCTGTTGCAAAGAAAGAAAGAGAGAGAGAGAGAGAGAGAGAGAGAGAGAGAGAGAGAGAGAGAGAGAGAGATTGAGATCTTCTTCATTTAGTGCAGTTCAGATGTGGACAATTTTTACTTAAGTGTGTAAGGCCCAAGGCTCGGTGAGAACCACCTCACGCCCTGGTCTAGAAGAAACATAGAGGGAACCCCAGGGGAACACAGAGGACGGCAGAACGGTGGAGAAAATCAAATACTAGGTGCTGTTTTGATAAAGGAACATAGCAATAATACGACTTCCAACAACATTGTGCTATGCCGGGCTCAGCCATCATCAGGGAAGCTTCCTCCTGCACTAGACGGGAACAAATACAGAGAGCCACAATCGGACATTATGCAGAGAAACGCTCGGTGCTAAACAGGGTGTCTCCATCAAATCCCTCCCCTCAGGGAACAGGGAACTCTGAAGAAGAGGAGACAGAAAGATTGCAATAGTGGGGGTGGAAGACACCAAGGAAACAAAACCTTCTGGACACAATGGTACCAAGGTGAATATGAACTCATTGTGGCCTGCATAGGTCTAAACCAGATGGGGCCCCAGTGCTGAGAGGAGAAGCAGACACGAGCCCTCAACCCAGCTCAGAAGCCATCTCCAACTGGTAACCTCTTGCAAACGAAAACTTGTTTTTTTTTTTCCAATAGAGTCTTAACTGGGCACACAACTCACACTTTAGGGCAGATCCTGTGCCCAGCTGTGGGTGGCCAACACAAAACGAACTAAGTGGCCTTTTTGGAGATTTTCTTTTCTTAAGTGCTTTTTCAGGGTTTTATTTTTGTTGTTGTTGTTTTGGTTTGGTTTTGGATTTTTTTTTCCTTACAGATATTTTGCTTATATATTACAGTTTGCAATTTTTGTTTTTATGGGGTCTCTGTGTGTGCAAATATGCATGTCTCAATATCTGTATGTATTTCTTGTGCATTTTCTTTGGCTCCCTTTTTCTGTTTTATTTTATTTTGATTTTTTTTACATGCCTGTCTTCTAATGAGAGAGAGAGAGAGAGAGAGAGAGAGAGAGAAAGGGTGAGAATTTGGGTGGATGGGGAAGTGAGGAGGAGCTGAGGGAGGGGAAGAGAAATCAGAAAATATTTTTTAAAAAATCTATTTCCAACCAAAAAAAAAGCTTCAAAAAATTAGAAGTAAAGACAAAAAAGTAAGCAAACAATAACAAAGCTGTTTAGAACAGAGGAAAGAACGGAAACTTATACTCTACTGGTGGGAATATAAGAGTCTCAGCTACAATGAAAATCAGTAGAGAGGTTCTCAAAAAACTGAAAGCAAATCCACCATATGGCCCAGCTGTAAAGCTCCTGGAAATTTACCCAAAGGACTCCAAATCATTATATAACAAACACCTAAGTGTTTACTGTAGCAGCATTCACAATAGCTAAATTGTGGAACCACCCTAAGTCTTCAACAATAGAGAACTGCATAAACAAGACACACACACACACACAAACACACACACACACACACACACACACACAGCAAACTAGAAAAACAAAATATTCCATCAGTACCACTGTTGGGTGTGTATTTTAAGAAATAAAAATTAATATATTGAAAAAACATCTGCACACCTATTGGCAGCATTGTTCACAAAGCTAAGATACGGGATCAACCCAGGTCTCCAATGACAAATGAATAAGGAGCAGGCATTTATTGACAGAATGGAATATTTTCAACCACGGAAGAAGATGGAGACCTGTTCTTTTCAGCAACACAGAGAGTCAGAGAATGTGTTAACTCCCATAGGCCAACTGCAGAAAAGTAACTCATGGGGAGGGGCTCTAGACTGATCTAGATGGAGAGAGCTTTGGGATTGAGGAGGGGAGAGTAGTTACTGGGACAAAACCACAGCTAAATAGGAAACATGGGTTCCAGTATTGTACAGCAAGGTAGTGTGGCTATCGTTTGTTGTTTTTATTGTATTTCAGAACAGTGAATGGCTGTAAAGAATTTCAAATGTTCCCATCATAGAGAATGATAAATATTTGAGATGATCTATATGCCGATACATAGAATAGGGAGATCTCATACACTGCTGGTAGGAACATAAGTTAACATTCCCATTCTGGAAAAAAAAAAAAAAAAAAAAAAAAAAAAAAAAACAGTGGAAATTCCTCAAAAAGAAAAAAAGACAATTTTCTCTCTGAGTAACGGAAATTGTAGGTATTTTATGACTTCAGAGGACAAGAACCTTGTCCAGCAGTTCAGCCACGGCGGTTAGGTGGTGGTGGTGAGTGACAAGAGCTTACCTTCGAAGGATGAGCAGGGTGTGAAGGACAGACAACACAGAGGCGGGACCTATGAGGGCCTGTCATCTCCAGTCAGGCCGAGGTAGATGTGTAAGTCACTTTTCATCCTAATTTTCCTACTCACTGCTCATTGGGTGCTGCAGCTAGCAGGTTTCTGGGGGAAAGGGAGCCATCATCTACGGTCGGCTCTTCACTAAATACCTCAGGTTTGGGTGTCACGTCTCTTACTTTCGCTGCTCTGAAGTAGGGCCAGCCATATGAAATCCCTTCAACCTTGGGGAAACACCCTTTTGAAGTCTGAAGAGCCTTCATCAGTGTTCATCAAAACACACAGAAGAGGCCTCAGGGAGGAACCGCCTGCCTGCTAACACCATTGCTGCCCTCTGCCCATTGCAAGGAAGCCCATAAAAGGGAGACGCAGTAAGATCTCTGTCGTATTGATTACTTCTCATGTTGCTATGACAAAATGCCTGACAAATGCAGCATAAATGGAAGAAAGGTTATTTTGGTTTCCACTTTCAAAGGACTGCAGTCCGACATAGAGGGAAGGCAAGGCAAAGGCCATGGTGGTCAGAGCCTGCATAGGCTAACGCTGACCCTTACTCAGATCTTAAACCAGGGAGCTGAGACTCTGACTGGAACCAGGGACACATTAAAAACTTCAAAAACCTGCCACTATTGGATTACTTTCCCTTAGTAGCGCTGGCCACTAACAGTATTCTACAGCCTTCATAAACGAGGCTTATGCTGTAAGCTGGGGAACAAGTGTTCAGGCACAAATCAATGGGGACATATCAGAGCCAGACCATAACTCTCTCCTGGGAGTGTTTCCATTGAGGGAACACGGTCTCCTGCTTCACTAACTGTGGGCCCCATTCCGCGGTGACTTCCTGAAGCCGTAGTTGCAAAAGTTGTATTCTTCGCCCTGTGAGCAAATTCACCTGGAGTGGTCCTTAATATAGCACTCCCCTTTTACTTATTCTCATAAAAAGAGTTTTTATTGAGTTTGCATGACACTGTCGGGTCATTGACCAAAAAAAAAGTCTTGGTTTGTGTTCATTTTAAAACTAGATATTCAAATTTGGCAGCTGGCCCAATCTGCCAAATGGCTGTTGCTTCTTGGCTGTATTCATACCACGGGAGGAAACCGCTGTCAGGGGAAGGGAAGGGCACCATGAGTCATTCTCTGAATGGCTTCTTTTTGAAGCCAGCTCTGTTACCACCAAGATGTACCTTCAAGTCTGAAAAGAAAATGAAAGAGCAGCCTAGCTTTGGAGCATATTAACGGCAGACCTGGCTCTATTTAACGCTACTTGATTTCACTTAGTTATTTAGGCTTAATTGTTTGGGGGGGGCAATTTGGATGTAAAAAATAACCTTTTATTTTTTATTTTATGCCTCCAAAGGTGTGCTCATTGCCATTTTGTTTTAGCAAGAAATTCTTTCGGCCTAATGCAATCAACTACAGCAACTTGGATTGTGCTTCTTTTAAATTTCAACAGAACTCTGATCCTAACTTTCAATCTCTTGTCTGAGATGCTGTTTACACATGTACAAGGGAATCTAATCATAACTAACCTGAACCGCCCAAGCTAGGGACCGGACGGGGCTTGCCATCACCCTTCCTCTGCGAAGCCTCTCGCGCCACAGCAACACCATCGGCTCTGACTCCAGATCCTTCCCCACTCACCTTTCTCCTCATCGCAAGGCTTCTTGAGGACACACCTTGAATACCGTGGGCTCAGGTCACTCAGTTCTCCTGTTGAACCAATCCTTTTATCAGATCAGTTCAATAGGATCCACTGAGCTGACCTCATACCGACAGTTTCGATTTTAAGACCTATCTCACCAGCCCAGCATATTCCTGCTGAGTAGAACATGTATACCTTAAAATTGCAGTGAACCCTTCTCAACTTTTCTGTTCACCACCATGAACGAACATTACCATGAAGAACCCCTTTCCCTTAGAAGTTCACTTTCATGGCTTCATCTCCTTTCTTTTTACTTTCTTTTTTTAATTTATTTTTTATTTCTTCAAATTACATCTCAATCACAATCCCCTCCCTACTCCCCCCCTTCAGTCCCACCCTCCCACCCTCTTCCCTCTCAACCCCCCCATCCCCTTCCTTTTTTAAGTTTAAGGTATATCTTTCCCCCCCCAATAGCTCCCCCTTTCAGTCCAACAAATGGTTCTTTCTCTTATAACAATAAATATAATACAAAACAACAGAAATAATTAGGCCACAATTATAAGAGTTATATGGCTTAGCGTACATTCCCAGTGTCCAGTCCATATGTATTTGGCACCTGACTTTAACATTCTACTATCTAACCATCTCCATGAGTTTAAAGTTCTATATCTAACTCAGCTTTCATACTAACTTGCCTCACAATTTTAAAAATATCTTCTTAGATCCAGAACACCCTCTTGATTCCTAAACAACTCAAAATTTAACTATGAGACTCTAGCTATCTAGTATTCAACCACCTCAGAGACCTGAGAGGGATAAATTGGTGTTGATCTTTGTATATTGATATAAAATTAAGGTTAACTCTTTTTAAGGTATTGTACCTAGGTAATGCTTAAAAATGAAATGTGAAGTTTTGGCCTTTTGCTACCAACTGTCATAAACTGTTTAGGATAATTAAGAAATGCAAACTAATAGTCATTCAAGCATGTCATTTTGTTAGGTACTAGGACAGTCTATCACAGTTATTTTCTAAGCTAATCAGAAATCAGGTTGCTAAGAGACAAGCAACATTTGCTTATCCTTTTACTTTCTTTAAGCCCCAAGTTAGTATGTGTATTTTTGATAGTCACAATTATTCTCTAGTCATTTCATGGCATTAAATGAGATGACCTGTATTAAAATGCTATGTAATCTGTGTTTTCTAACAGCATTGCTTTTGCCTCTTCAATTAACGTGCATGCCTTCTGTTTCCTGTTTCTCTGTGAACATCAGAGTGTGGGTACAGTAAGCACTTCTGTATTAACAAAGTGAATCAAAGATTGCAGTGCCAAGCCTAATGATGGCCCAAGGACCTGGGGAGCTCACCTTGAGGCAACTGCAATGAGGTTAGAATGTAATCTCTGCAGTTGATCGGCCTGGATAAAAATTCTCGACCTGCCTCCTCCTACTTGTGAAGTCAGGTCAACTGTTTAAGGTTGCTAAGCCTCAGGTTCCTGATTGATAAATGAGAATAACATGTCTCCTTTGTGGAACATTATAAATACTTAATGAAAAACTGTCAACATAGGTAGTTTTTTGAGGCACAAATCATCTAACTTATATAATCAGATGGACTCAGTATTGAGAAGGGAAAGTAGATATGGGGTCCAACTTCTAGCCAAGAGGCTATTTGCAACTGATTTGCAGTTGATACCGCTGGGAAAGAGAAAATAAGTATTTACCAACAGAACATTGTTGGGCATGTCAATGACCCTCTAGAGAAGCCCCATGCCCAGGAGTAGATGGCCAACACAAAATGAACTTCACATTTTTTGTGGACTGTTTCGTTTTGGTTCCTTTTTTTTTTAATGTAATTGGGTTTTTGTTTTGATTTTAATTTTTGTGGTTTTGTGCTTTAAAAAAAAATAAAGTTGGGTGGGTAGGAAGGCAGAAGAATCTGAGAGGAGTTTCGGCGAGGGGAGAAACATGGTCAAAATATATTGCATGAAAAAAAAACTAAACTAAAAAACAATAATTACCCATGTAATCAATAGGAGACCTGGCAAAGAGTGGGCACTCATGGTAAACCATGATTCCTACTATTAAAGAGAAGTGTCACAGTTGTCACCTGCCTTCATGCCTACTCTTGGTATTTTCCTTTCACCAGCCAACTCTCCCAGGAGCCAAAGGCAATTACAATATGAGTGTGTACCTCTGAGAAAAGCAGGAAGCGAGCCTCTCTACAGATCCTGTGGAGGTGAAGCTCACACATTACTCTTTCGGCCTTGTGCCAAGGCTCTGTCCTGACCCTGATGAATACCGCATGGGTACAAAGAGTGTAGGAATGTGTCTCTGAGAATGGTATTAGAGGAACACCTAGCCAGGTTCCATGCCTCAAGCAGCAGAACTCTCCCCAGCCTGATTTAAGCAGAAAAAGGAATGTGGCTCATAGAGGATGGTCCTGGAGAACAATGTGGGAGACAGGTAGCCACAAGACTCAAGGGGTGAAGTCCTGCTACTTCTGCAGCCTGACACTGCTTGCCCCAGCTGGTGACATATGGCCTTGCCAGTCTCCTGCCAGACATCCAATACCTTCAATATGGGTACTGAAGAATAGAGATGTCTGGTCCCACCACGAGGATGAAGTCCTTACTGCCTGCTTCTTGTGTCATTCAATGTGTGTCCAAATACTTGACCAGTGCGGAATGCCTACTGGCAGGAAGACTGCGCACCACACCCTCCCCTGATTCCTGGAAACTCACACACTGTAGGGAACACCCTCAAGTGTGGGAGTTACAAAAACTGAACAGACCAAAGATTGACAGTTTCCACAGTTCAAGTAATTTTTACTCTTGTGTAGCCTTTCTATCTGGAGTGTGTGTGCATGAGTGTGTCTGTGTACACACACACTCATGCACACACACATACACACAGAGAGGCATATATACATGTTATTTTGCAATCATGAAATAACAAATGTCTATTGTTCGACACTGCAATCTCATTTTAAAGTGTTTTTAAATCTCTCCATACATCATTCGAAATCCGTGAAGTCTTCAGAGACTAAAAGAGAAATAGACAAAGGAGCTGCTGAGACCAGTGAGCGTGGGGCATATGTATATTTGGATTTTAAGATGTAGTGAGAAAGAAATGATCAAGAGACAAATTGAAAAGCTATGTTTGACACCTTTTTTCCTTCCCCTGAGCTGAGAGCAGGGGGTATCTAATTGCTCCTGTTTCCTCCAATAGTAATCTCATAAATAACACAAAGGCCTAGTGTGGCTCTCTTCCCTCAGTATCAGATAACTGTCTCCACTGTGTATGCAGCCTATGCATTAATTTCAGTGCCAGGCTGGCTTTTTATGTCTTTGAAAGGAGCGTTGGACAAATCCTCTTTGAGCTTTGCAGTGAGCTTGGTTTTGCAGCCAAAACAAATGAGCAAAGTCTAGAACTTTGTTTTCAGAGTTTGTCAAGCTCTTTCCAGCGAAATCTTTCCTTCTGTTCCAGATGTTGTGGTTTTCATGACTTCAGCTTCTCGCCTGCCATGTGAAAATGCCAGTATCTCATTTGGGAGATTTCATGGGGATGCAGAGGGGTCGGCCACCACTCATCTGCTTTCAGATGCCCTCGAGGGACGATTTCGATAAGGACTGCCTTGGCTCTTTAAGATGAGTCATTAAGTAGACACATGAACTTTTTTCTCTCTTTTTTTTTCCTTTTGGTAAAAGTACTTATGTAAATTCAATTTATTTTGTGTCTGCATGGACAGGGTGAGGTGAAAAGTGAGATAAATTGAAAACTATTGTTTCAATCAAAATAGTCAGCTTATTCCACAAATGTCAATTGAAACTTCAACTACTCAGGGAATTGTTTTAATTTTCTATTTCTTTGTGTCAGCCAAATAGTCAAAATCATGAATGCAGCCATGAGACTGCAACCAAGCCAGCCACCTAGAGTAAAGCACGTTAGCCCTGGGTGGGGACAGGCAGGTTATGAGTGGCATGAATTTACTAATGTCAGCTATGACTGCTCTGTTCTTATGTCACTATGGTCAGGTGACAGGGTTTGCACCTTACTCCCTTTAAAGTTGCAGAGGTCCTGGAACACACAAATTTAACTCAAGAAGAAATTCACTGAACCAGGATTGTTGAATTGTTACAAGGATCACATTTCTTTGAAGTCTGACTCTTTGTAGTTTAAAATTTCACAGCTTTCAGGTGTAATTTACTGTACATGTATTTCATAAACTCAGCGAGTGAAGTCTCCAGCTACCGTGCGTGATGACTTGAGCTCAGCCCTAGTGACACACATGATGGAAAAGGAGAACTGACACCAAGTTGCCCTCTGCTACGCACACACTCACAAACTAACTAATAAACATTAGACACCAAGTTGCCCTCTGCTACGCACACACTCACAAACTAACTAATAAACATTAGTGCTTTCAGTGTGCATCTATGTACTTGTGTTCTTTGCCCTTCCCAGATTCACCGTGAGTGAACTTACCACTGTTTAATTCTCACTGAAAGACTGGGACCTCAGTGTTCTTTCTGGTAGTCTTTGGAAAACCACCACCTGCAACTGGTGCCCGTTCTGACGTCTTAATAAATAAGGAAATGCATGCTACCCACCAAAGGGTCTACTGTGAGCACTAACCTGGTGTGAAATGATAGCATTTCCATAGATTTTAAATGGCCTGCCGATGCATCCAACTTCTCTTTCTCACCAGATTCACTTTATTCACTTCATGTCTGGATGGCTCAGTTTCCTTTCTGCTAGTTCAGGAGAGTGGACTATCTCAGTGAGATAGATCACTGAAAAACACTTGGGCTAAGTCATGGAAGGATTGTCAAGTGCTTAGAGGAGGGACAGGATGGTCACTGGGTAGAGATGTGCCTTGGAGCAGTGCTTTTATTTTTTTTAACTAAATGGAAGAGGTTTGGGTCTATAAGGAAGAACTAAATAGCCCAGGGTTAACAGAAAGAGCCATTCTTCATTTACATCTGTCCTCTGCCCTCAACACATTTCTGTAAATGCCAGTCAACACTCAATTATCCGCACGAGGATTACCCATGTCAGAATTGTCTCCTACTAATTTTTAATCCCCAAATGAATTTCTCCTGTCGCCCAGGGTGCCCTTTCCTGCCAGCCATGAGTATCTGTTTAGAAAGTCAAGCTAATAGTGACAATAATATGCATAAGATCTAATTAAAGGAATCTGTTGCCAAAAGAGGAAAAAGAAAGAAAAGAACACATGATACCTCCTGAGGCCAAACAGAAGTGATTTGGGGATTATCTGCTGCTGGGGACTCTGGGAACTGCCACTCCCTCCCACTGGCACATACAATTGAGAACTGGCTGCCTAACATGTTTTTCAATGACTGCTTCAGGAGTGACGCTGTTGATCAGCAAAGGACTGCTGTTGAGCTCATGTCTAACTTGGTAATTATAGTATTTTCTTACAACATGCTCTATAGCTGCTAGCCTATAACCATTTGCCTGTAAAACTCAGGAAATAATTGCTTTGGGTGAGGAGAAGTTTACAATGGGGAGAATAAAAACTATGGAGCCCAAGCTGTGAAACACTGTACATTTTCAGACAAAAATCAAATCATGACCCAAAGGGGAATTTAGATCTTCTGAAACTGTAAACCCAGACACCCTTTTATGAACACATGACTTAAGTAATGGAAGCAGAACCTTCAATTCTAAATTATCCTAACCATCAGTAAAGCAACATTGTGGTGAATACTCAGAAACTGTCAGCACCATGCCGGCTGGGAAGTCCCTGACTTGCTTGGGTCCTTGAATTTTCTGGGTGCTAGGACAATGAACTTTGATAGCTAACAGAGAGTATCTGGCATGCTGACAGATGAGAATCCTGGTAGACCCACCAGCAAAGGCAGTATGCACCTTGCAGAAATACCAGGCTTTCCCAACTGAACAAGAGAGGCTTACTCCCTGTGAAAGGACCAAGCAGCCAAAGGCAACCAGAAAGTGCCAGGCTTCATTTATGTCCCTTGTACAATCTTTAGAACCCATGCAAGGTTCATATTCTATTCTGTGGTGCTTGTGCTAACTTACAATTGCTTTTTGCCTCTTAAAATCTTGAGTTAAATGGATGCCCTGAAGTGATGAACCGCATCCATACCGGGGTTTCTCGTACCACCTGGCGTCCAACCTCATCTACCACCTAAGGGTCTGAGGCCGAGCAGCCATAAAGCAGAGCTCTTCGAACATCCTCTTCTAGTGATGCAGCTTCAGGTATCAATTGGGGAGGCTAGGGAGACATCAGCAGGCCTCATGATGCACATGGGCACAATGCCAGCCTCATGATTTCCTGGCTTTAGCTGTTGCTCGGGTCCTGAAGACTGTCGGGGGAATGTGCGAGCCCTGGATGCAGCTGCACCTGGTCTGAAGCCTATGTAGGATCCTTGAGTTCTTCTTATTTGTCTACTTCTAAGGATAGATCTGTTCTGAGCCCACATTCGCCCTTCTCTTTGTGTACCTGACAGTCAGCTCAACAGTGACAAAGCTGAAGTGAAGTTTCAACAATCAGATTACGGACAGCTAAAATTCCTTGTTTTAGCCACACAGTCCCCCCCTTTCTCTACGTCCAACCTACAGATGTTGTTTAAAAACTTTAAAGCCTTTAAAGTCACCTCACAAACATTTTTTTTTTATTTTTTACACCTTTTACTAGGCATATGACTATTGTTACTAAGCCTTGTTTTTTGAATCACATCCTTAAAAAAAAAATCAAATGGCTTGACTAGTGGCCCAAATTGTCATCTCCAGGCAAATGTCTCTTAAACATAGGTCCAGCCCAAGCCCCTACTCCTCTTGTAGAACTGTTTCAGTTGCCAGCTGGCATCTTCTTCATGCCTCAAACACAGAAGACCTGTTGCTAGTCCTTCTGCCTAATTGGTTGGTAATGCCTGCTGACTGGGTTTATCTACACCCTTTCTCTTAGCTACCCAAAAAAAAGGATACCACGATTTTATGACATCACCAGAACCAGAACATACCTAATGCATAACAGGTATCCAGCGAATATTTATTAACTGAATGAATGTCTATTTTTGTGCACATGTATAAATACATACACACACATACATATATATATATATATAGTCATATGTGATCATATACATATACACATATCTATGCACCAGCAGTAAGTATGGGTGTATAATATGTTATACCACAGATGGCTAAATCTCAGCACAAGGCATGGACTTCATGGTTTGTATAAGCATTTGAAGAATGGAAGTAAGACAAGTCCAAAAGGAAGGGGGAGGACAGTGTTCCCAACGAGGAACTGTGGAGGAGAGTAGATCTCAAAATGCAAACGTGAGCATGGGTGTGGGCACAGGACATGGAAGAGGTTGTGGCTCGACTAAAGGGACCAGCTCAACAAGTCTGCTTCTGCTCTTAGTTGCCGTCACTGTATCACAAGCTGAACCTCCTTGGAAAAGATGACCAGCCTGTTTGGAGGACACTTGCAAAAAATCTCCATGGAAAGTAGATATATAATAATTGTTTTATTTTTAAAAAAGAAAACCAGAAGATCCTAGCTAAGCCTTTATCATAGTCCCTGTTTAGAACATCTAAAATGCACCTGTGAAGAGAGAGCGTCAGCTACAGATATCCCAACTCCTTGGCTGATAGCAAGAGTTATTTCCACACTTTAGGGTGGACGATATGCTGTTCTGAAAATCTTGCAGTGGTGAGCTGAAGCATGCCATGATCACCCAAATGCTAAGCACCAAGGATTAGTTTTTCTCTCAAGACTAAGGCAATAGAATTTCAAGAATGAAGAAATATGTCTGAGAGTGGATACTGATCCGCCATCCAATCAAGTAGAAGCATCCAGACTATTGTGTTACTGGTATATGCATAACTGGAGTCTGTCTTCCCTTGGAAATGTACAACACGGAAAATAACCAAATTGATGCTGTGTTTAGTTGCACATTCTTCTTGTATGTGTTTTCCATATCACACATTTGCCTGTGATGTAATACCAAATACAGTTTAGTACTAGGAGCCAATACTCCTCCAATTTTTTCTTTGTCATTTTGGAATGTTTTCTGTGTTTCCTGGTCACTTCCTCTTTCTCTCAGTTTTCCTGAGTACCACTCAATTATTTACTCTCTGAAAAAAAGCCAGCAACCCAGCACTGCTATTGGGTGGCTCCCTAACACATGTTTGAGCTAGAGGCTTAGACAAGACAGAATCTTTACTCATTTTCATGTTTCAGCACAAGCAACCCAAGACTGATTGTCATCAGCACAGTGTTGAACTCTCTGGTACCCTCTGATGGGTCTTTGTCATCCTGTCTTTCATTAGGACTTGGAGGCCTAGTCTTGGCTAATATGATGAGGGGAATATGTATGTTTAAGTACCATTTTCAAACATAAACATTAGGCTATTTTCATCTATCTGTGCAACTTAGAATTGACAGAGATGAATATAGAGGAAGAAGCTGAGCCATACCTCTTCTTTCTGATATGATTGAGAAGTGATTCATAGCAAATTTCCTTATGTCTAATTGGTCATGGTGTTTCACCTAGCTGCAAGAGACTCTGGAAAATATGGGACTTACCTAAATAGTCATGTATTCTTTAAACATCCAACCATGATAAAAGTAAATATCAGATAAAATAGCTTTCATGGAAGCCATGGAAAGATTTCTAAGATAAAATAAAATGTAGAAAATAAATAAGCCAAATTTTTAAAAATAGTATTAAAAATATGAGCAATATGTTCAATATACCATGAATTTTTTTTCTGGAAGTAAATATGAGGCTGACATTCAAGCCTTGAAAGAAGAGGTCTTCTGGGTCACATGGCTGAGGGAAAGGAGCACAATTGGAGGAGAGGGACTGCCCGTGAAGTGCGTGGCAGAAGGTTTAGGGAATCTGAGATCTAGACTACTTATTCGGAAACTTAGGTTATTCATGAGTCTCCTATCCAAGTGGTACACTTTTTTTCTTATGTGTAATTCCTTTGCTTCATTTTCAACTTGTTCTTCATACTTGGAAAATAAAACATTGGGAAGGGTTGTATTGTCGTATTTATTAAACAATCAAGGGAAATAATTACTACTAGAGCAGACAAGAAAAGGAACAAGATTAAGGTGTTGACTCTGAAGACATGATGGCAGCAAAGCCCAGGAGAGAGTGGGATGCTCTTTGGGAATGCCCAGAATCTTAGGAGAGACCTTATTTCAAGTAATATAGGATGGGAGACCAGGATTTTATTACTTATCAAAAGTGGACAGAGGGGCTTGAGAGCTGGCTCAGGGGGTAAGTGCATATACCGCTCTTGCAGAGGACCTGAGTTTAGTTCCCAGCACTCCAATTGGATGGCTTATGACTGCTTATAATTGCAACTCCAAGGGATAAAGCGGACACCCTTCTGTGGCTTCTGAGAGCACCTAAACTCATGTGCACACACCCACATACACAACACCCATACCTATACCTCTTTTAAAAATTATGCATGTTTTTAATTTAATAGAGTATAGGAGTAATGAACAGTCATACTCCACAAAATAAAGGGAGAAAAATGCATCTATGTGCTTACTAACGATGTTCACATTTAGCATGCCTGGGAAACAGAGCTGGGGGGCCTTTTTTTTTTTCTCTGTTATCACCACCCTGTACTCCATTTACTTTTCTTTTGCTTTGTTGTGAACTGCAGCTGACCTGAGGTCACTGAAGTACCCTCTCTGTGGGTTCCTTGTATAGCAGGGGGCACCATGTTCCTCCTGGTCCTCCTTCAGCAGAAGCCTCTATCTTCATCAATGAGTGAGTGTTACCTCCTTGAGACACTGTCCTTCTCTCAGCCAAGAACTCACAACCAGATCGGCACAGAGGTACAAAAGCACTAGGCTCTGTAGAATCGCTTACCGGGACTAGGATGAAGCTAGTCCCTAGCAGAATCCCTGCCCTTGGTGAATTCCTCCAGCTGGCGAACTTTTCTCTCATCCACAAGGCACTTGCCCCACTGGAATCACCCACCCAAGAATCCCACCTCAAATTCTGCTGCTGGCAACCCATATTAAGATACTGTATAACTGGAGCACAGCCTAGAGAAGGCAGTTTCTGGGTCCATTCTGAATGTGACAAGAGAGGGCTGGGGATATGGGAAAGTCATAGGACAGATAGAGATAGCAAATGTTGGTGAGCATGGCTGGTTAGTGGAGGGACTGTGATGTCAGCAGCAACTGAAGCATCATGTCAGGAAAGCTGTGTCCCCTGCGACCTGGCCTCCATGGGATACACCCTGCCCCAGGCCTGGGAGTGCTGTGTGCTCTTAGCTTCCAGCAGAATCAGACCTTTTTCTATTGAGGACTATTCTTGCTTCAACTTGTCTCTCCTTTCACAGTAAGAGGAGGTCTTCGGTAGATCCATTTGTTAATCCCCTGGATTAGGCTCACATAAAGAGCGAAAGCACCCCTGGAGGAGAATTCCTACAGCTTCCTGCATTGCAAACAAGATTTCCCTGCAGCTAATGGGCATGCCTAGCTTTGACCAAGTGGCATTGGGGAAACAAGAGAGGGGAAAGCTAAAGGAAGAGGTGGGGGTGGGTGGGATGCACCTCCACGTCTCCTAGGGGTGCAGGGTTGCTTTCTGTGCGCTGGAGGTGGAATGGGTTTTAGTCTTTGTCTTTTAACACCTCTAATGATAAGATAATACTTTTAGCAGAAGGGTATTTGAGAATCAGTGAGCAGTGTTCTTGCCATTTGGGAAAAAAACAAAACAAAACAGAAGAAGCATGGGAGTAATTGTGCATGTTTGGAAAACATAATGAAACTCCTTATTTTATTTAACTAACAGCAATGTTCTAATTATTTTTAATAGGAAGAAAAAATTTTAAGTCAAGTTATCACTCTATCAACCTTGTTTTTGCTTTAAAGGAATGCATTTCTTCATGAACTTCTGAGAAGGGACTGAGTGTCTGAGTCAGTGTGGACATGCCACGTGGAGTGCCACATGGGGTTTCTGCATAAAATCCCTTACTTTTCACAGGAAGGGGGTTAGGTCTAGTGTGTCACTGAATTTCAGAGGGTGCTGGGACATTATGATTAAAAAAAAAAAAAAGAACAAATTCAGGCCAGGTGAAATATTTGCATGGTTGACTCCCCATTCAGTGACTTAAGAGCCATTTATTGAGAGCGACTCCAGGAGCAGGAGTCCAATGCTCATCTTCCAAGAATCTGCTATAAAATGCATAGGCAAGAGATTCCACTGAGGTCTTCTCACACCTCCATAGTGTTGTCAAACTCAAATCAACCCTCATGCTTGCTTTTCCAGTAACTTGAGTGGAACAATGTGGAGGCACGGGAGAAGGCGTACTCTGCAAGTGTCTGAGAAGTACACCAGAAGTGGCCCAAGGAAAATGTGACCCTAAACTTCTCAGTCAGAGCCTGACTCATGTCACCCTGAGTTTCTGCTCCCCAGGTAAGTATTCCCACAGTAGGATTCAACAAAAAGAGGCCACAGCCAGACTAGAGAACCCAGTTTGTCCACCTTTTCCTTTAAGTCCTCAAATATATTCTTAATTACTTGTGTAAAGTTTATGTCTTCTAAGACAGCATGAGTCCATCTGTCTTCTGGTCCTGTTGCCTTTACCCCATGCATGCAGATCTGATTTTCTCCTTACATGTCTGTGCATGTGTCATTACGTGTTAGATATTGTAAGGGAGAATCTATCAGATATCTGAAAGACATTATCTCCCTTTATTGGGTAATGAGTTTGTTTTGTCAAACAATTAGGCGCTTATAGAGTTTTTATTTATTTATTTATTTGTTTGTTTGTTTGTTTATTTGTTTATTTATTTTCTTATGTTTTGAGTTTATTCTTAACAAAGCAGACTGTTGTCTTGGCTTTTACTTGCTCTTAAGGCAGATGTCTCTGTATGGTTTCGTGCAAGTGAATGAAGTACCATTGGAGGCCAGAAAAGGATGTCATATTTATTTACTTACACTCTTAACAATACAAACAACAGTTTGTATTGCTGTGATAAACACCACGACCAAAAGCAACTTAGGAAGGAAAGAGCATATTTCAGCTCGCAGCTTACAGTCTATCATGAAGGGAAGCTAAAACTGAAACTCAAGTAATGGAGAAGCATTGATTAGTGATTGCGCCCCAAGGCTTGCTGAGCTTGCTTTTTGAAACCACTTAGGACCACAGTGCATTGGTAGTGCCACCACCCACAATGGACTGGGCCCTCCCACATGAATCACTAATCAAGAAATGGCTTTCCCAGACTTGTTTACAGGCCAGTCTGATGG
This sequence comes from Lophiomys imhausi, assembly GCA_907164525.1. NCBI lineage: Eukaryota > Metazoa > Chordata > Mammalia > Rodentia > Muridae > Lophiomys > Lophiomys imhausi. Next base: position 7,263,161 of record CAJQZJ010032395.1, on the reverse strand, counting down.
AGGCATTTTCTCAGTTGAAGTTCCTTCTTCCCAGGTAACCCTTGCTTTTGTCAACCTGACAATCCATACCCAGTATAGCAGCACACTGACACTAAGACATAGTTCTGCATCTTTTATAGAGATGACCTTCTTGGATCTTACCTGAATACCCAAGTTCTGTCTGAAGCAGAGTTTCCACAGCCCTAGACTGCATGGCTTATGTTCATAATGTACCCATACGTGAAACTAATCTTAATGTGATCCAGAAAAAGGCAGGCCTCTTTGAATGGCCACAACTCTGACACCAACTATCACTATGACTTTGGGAATTCATGGTTTATGTGGATATCCTTTCTTTTAGAAAATTCTAACTTTGGTCTCTGAAATGGTTTCCTCATTATTGAGGAAGAAGTCACGGGGCCATTTAAAAACGAAATTCCATAGCGGTCTCTCTAGGCTGTATCTTACGGATCCTCAACCCTCATCTTTACAGTCCATCCACAACCAAGAAGTCTTCCTAAGTTCATATTCGGACTTCCGGAGCTTCCAAGAAAAACTGCTTTTTAACCAGTGTCCTATCCAGGAAATTCTAACTTCTCTGCAGCCTGGAACCCTGCTCTGTGCTTCCCTAGCTCAGCAACATCATTTTCTGTTTGGCTTCCATTTTCTTGTGCTGCAGCAAGAAAGTTACCCCAAGGGGCTGGAGCAGTGTCTTAGCAGTTCAGAGCACATCCTACTTTGTAGAGGACCAGCGTTCAGTTCCCAGCACCCACATGGGGTGGCTCACAATGGCCTATATCTCTGGCTGTTGTAGGGGTTAGATAAATTAGATTTAGAAAATATATAGGAGTTTCTGATACTGTCTCTTAATTCGGGGCCTGAAGAGCATTATCAGCATGAAGTCAGGAAAAACAGGAAAGACTCAATAGACTGAAAAACAAGTTTGAAGTCAGGAAAACAGGAAAGACTTAATGGGCTTGAAGAAACAAAGTATCTGGCCTGACATTGTTTTCAGCTGCTAAGTGGATGGAGCCCAAATTAAGCTGAAACAGAGTTCCTCCTATTTAAGGACAGTGCATGGAGCCCAGAAGGGAAGAGGCCCCTGATGCTAGAGAGCTCCAAGAGTCCTTCTGAAAAAAGGGCTGGCCATTGATGGCCAGCTCTCTCCCTGAAGCAGAAAGAAGCTGGTGAGCAAAGAAAGCCTGAGCAAGACACCAAAAGGCCAAGGACTGGACCCTGTGGCTCAGCTTTTGCCTGGAGGGGTTTGATCTGTCCGAACAGTGGCCTAGGGGAAACTGTGCCTGGCTTTAAGGACTGAGACAGAGCAGCTGAGTTCCTGATTCAAAAGAAGTAAGTTGGCCTGCAGACGGCTGGGGTCTCCCACAGAGAAGAAAGCATGAAGCCTTATTTAAGGTGAGACTGCAATAACCAACTACCCTGACGAACCTGCATCTGAGAGATCCAGAAAAAGGACTGCTAAGTGCGTTAAAGAATCTACAACAAAGACTGTGTTCCTGACGACTGAGGACCTGCCCCAGAGACTGTATCATTCTAAAAGGTTATGAAAGTAGTTGTTATAATTATCAATAGGTTTAGTGGATAGGTTAAAGGGGTTGTAGGAATTTATAGGATTAATAGTTAAGAAATTGTTGGTGTTTGTTATAAGTGAATTTAGTAATAAATAAATAAGTAATAAATAATAATTTAAAAGATCGGTTACAGGCTGTAAATAGTATGACATCCTTTTCTGGCCCCCAGTGGTACTGCATTCACTTGCACAAAACCTATACACAGACAGGTACATTTGCATATAATTAAAATAAATAAATAATCTTTTATAAGTGCCTCATTCTGGGAAAAATACTTAGTTCATTTATTGTGCTTCCCATCTTTATAGGATCAGAGGGATCTCATATCTATTACCCAGTGCTTGAAAATAACTACCCCATGCAACAGTTCAGGTCCACACAGAATTTCAAAAAGAGAGCACATTTGGCACCCGTTAGTTTACACTGGTTACAAACAGGAATCCCCATGTGTGGTGATTTGAATGGGTTATATAGTTGAATACTTGGTCCTTAGTTGGTGGAACTGTTTGGTAAGGATTATGTGTAACTTTGTTGGAAGATGTGTGTCAGCAGGGGCTGACTTTTTACCTCTTTCTCTTTCCCTCTGCCTTCTACTTATGGACTACGTTGTAAGCTCTCAGACATTCCTGCCAATATGCCTTTGCTCTGCCATCATGGACTCTAAGCCTCTGAAACTATAAGGCCCAAATAAACTCTTTATTATTTTTAAATATTTATTTATTATCTCAGGTTACATCTTCATCACAGTGCCCTCTTTCCACCCCTCCCAGTCCTACCCTATGAACTCTTTATTCTATGAGTTGCCATGGTCATGATGTTTTGTTTTGTTTTATCACAGCAATAGAAGAGTAACTAAGACACCATGATTTCTTTGAAACATTATTAGTGTGATTTTCTGCATAACTTGACAAAAACTATATCAGCCCACAGTTGAGGCGATTACAAGGAGCTAACATCCCAGCCAAACATAACAAATAGAGGAATCCAGCTTTGTGATGGATTTGTCAACCTTGTAATCATTCACCTGCACCTTATTCTGGAACAAAATTGTTGACATTACTTTCGAATGGCTTTTCAGTTATTTGCAGCCATTGACACTTGTGCTAGCCAATACAAGTGGTCATGGATGAGTGTTCGTTTTCTCAATTCTGAACAACTCCCGATTGTTTAAACATCCCTCATGTTCTGTTGTATGGACTCAAGTCCTCTTGAACTTATTCCAGTGATGATGGTATGCTATGAGCTAATTAATAGGGAGTATAATTCAACTGAACACTTGCAATTGTGTGTGTGTGTGTTGCAGGGTGGGGGTGCAGTGTTATAGTAACTAGTCAAAACAAGCTGACCCCATAATGAAATAATCTCAAACTTTAGTTAGAGGTACTAAACTGAGAAATAATATATTTCAGAGTTCTCCCTTTGGAATATAATTGACAATCCTGGATGCGCTTGGGATGAAACTGAATGAAGCATGTGTGTGTACACATTTTACATAGATCCAAAGTTTTGAGGAGTTTCCTTGTGGATTGGCTCCATGATTTTATCCAGAATACTGAGAAACCATACCTGTTTATAGGTTTCGTAAATCAAACTTTGAATTTTTCTATACTGAAAAATTATCCATTTAAACCAGAACTTACCCAAAGTCAAAATGCCAGTTAGATTAGTTTCAGCTAGCTGGAACTAATCAAGAAAACCTATGTCTTCTGAGATATATTTAGACTACTGTCATGTCTGAGCTCAGTCTTTTCTGCATGTATAAAGGATAGAAGATGAATCTGGTCTTAGGTCAGTGGATCCATCATACTCCTCATTTGGCCTTGTGTAATATATTCGTTTCTTTTATACAGACTTTCCAAATCCATAAAGCAAACTAACAGTGACACCTCCACCTGAAAGAATTCTGCTTCAAGCAGCATAAACTCTCTAGTTAAACAGTGTTAGTTTATTAACAGACTATGAGGAAGATTAAGCTTAAGAATCTTGCTTGCTCCAGCTTCAAGAACAGGGAATCCTATTGTTATAAAAAGCATCCAGAAGGCTGGAGAATCAACCTGGAAATGGCAGAAGAAACGGGGCAACCCAACAGCCAAAGTCACTGCCAGAGCCACAGCCAAATGCTAGCCGAAGCTGGGCCAGAAGGTGATCTGTCGTTGAGCTGTTCTGAATGATGGGTTTAGTCACCAATGCCATTGCTCTTTGATATCTGATATCACTCCCAACATCGCATCCCACTGGGACCTTTTCCAAGGTAGGAACCAAGGTGTGAAGTCAGTCCCCAACCTTACCAGGGGAGTAAACTCTTTTTAAGTTTTTTTCAAGACAGGGTTTCTCTGCATAGCTCTGGTTGTCCCAGAACTCCCTCTGTAGACCAGGCTGGCCTCAAACTCTGAGATCCACCTGCCTCTGCCTCCTATGTGCTGGGATTAAAAGGCAGGAACAAATCCTTAACCTCCCTGGTGTATCTGTTTCCTGCTACCAACTCAAAGTCTAGGTCACATCCTAGTTGCAATGGGGTCTAGGAAAAGCATCTAAATAATTTTGGGGCCTTATTCCAGCAATATTCACCAAAACTTACATTATAATACATTTCTCAAACATTAGAAGCCAATTTAAGGGAGGAACAACTCTCCAAAGAAAGTAGACATGGATTTCCAAGCCCACTTAATAGGGTTTGTATGAGGCTTAAATAATATATGCAGATGTCTAGAAAATTGCAAGAACAAAGTTCTTAGTATTATAGGAATCAAGCCATATCTTCACCAAAAGCCAGTTTGACTATGTAGCTGAGAAGAATGAAGCAATTGGCTGCAAGTGTTCTCGTTTGAAAGAATGAGAAAATGTACTTGATACTTAGCTGGGACAGAGACATCATGGCTGCTGAGGATTTGCAAAGTCATGAGTTTAACCCCGAATACCAGAAATGGAAGAAGTGGAGGACAAAAGTATAGGTAAATAAGAAAATGAAAGGGAATATCAGAAAAGATTAAGGTGGAAAAAATTGAGATGCACACATGAAAAGAGTAAGGGAGAATAGTGGCACAAGCTTGAAGTTCTGTCACTTGGGAGGCTGTGACAGGAGGATAGCCAATTCAAGGTCAAAGTGGGCTACAAGGTGAGACCTTAAAAAAGAAAAAGGCCCAAAGTGCACACTGATCACATAATTTCTGACTCCTCCATGGCAAAGAATTATTTGGGAGAAAGGGCAAAGATAAGAATCAAGCTGTTGAGCACAACTCTGAAGGTGGCTCTTCTCATCCAAGGTGCCCAAACTAAAACTGCAATAATTAAACACATACCCCTGAACTTTGGGAAATTAAGTCCTTATAACATGTCCCGTTTGGTGATGGACTATGTACGCTTATGAGTTTATTTTGCTTTGTTTCAAATTTACGAAGAAAAATTGAGGTTTGGATTTTAACTTTCATTCAGGAAGATCCTCTTCTGACATTCAGTCTTCTTATGCATGTACAGAGATAAAAAGCACAATTGGGATTGGCTGCAAGAATAGTGTCTCTGAAATATCCCCAATGGTTTCATATGATCTCAGATGACTGTGACTATCTGAAAAAGAATCCCAATTAAGACATGAGAAATAAACTGAAAACTCCGATATTAGGGAAAGAGATTACAAGCTGATAAATGGTCCTGTTTAATGGGTTTTGGAGGTTAGCCCCAGGGACTTCCTACTTTTCCTTTTCTGTATCCTTCTTCCTCTCCTATGTAGGAGTGCATAGGCTTGAGAAAAATGAGATATAGACATAGCACAGGAAGGTCCAAGAAGAAGGGGCAGATTATTGAATATGCCCTTATACCTTTGTATATTGATACAAAATTAGTAGTTTATTTGGCTAAAGTGGTATTGACCATTGTTTATTGTGCAAAAATAAGATTGTATTGGATTACATCGGTATTGATCTTTGTATATTGATACAAAATTAAGATTATAGTTGGCCACAATGGTATTGACCCTTGTATATGGACGTAATATTAAGATTGTATTGGGCTACATAGGCATTGACCTTTGTATATTGATACATAATTAAGAGTATATTTAACCACAATTGAATAGATCTTTGTATACTGATACAAAATTAAAGGTAATGCTTCCTAATGGTATCATACCTAGAGATACTTAAAAATAAAATGTGAAGCTCTGGCCTCTTGATACCAACCGTCTAAAACGGTCTAGGATAGTTAAGTAAAACAAACTCCTAGTCATGCAAACATGTCACTTTGTTAGCTACTATGACAGTCTATCACAGATATTCTCTAAACTGCCCAGTAATCAAGTTGCTAAGAGACAAGCAACATTTGCTTATCTAAATACAAGAGATGGATAGGGCATCTTCAAAAACCCCAAGAGATCTGCAGAATATGGCATTCAAAGATGTTATCTTAAATCAAGATTTTCTTTTTTTTTATATCGAGACATATCAGCACCTGACAGCACCCCCTATTCTACTCCAAGTAGAAGATAAGCATCGAAGAACCTCCACTGTAAGATGGTTGAATTAGTGGCAAGCCTATCTTTTGGCATGAAAAAACCCCTTGCACCAACTGCAGACAGACTGCTGTCCAAAAAGGACAAAACTTGGTAGCAGGGAAGTCGACAGCCTAACTCTGCCAAGACAGGGTAGGTAAGTCCTTCATAATCCTGGCTCTACAACAAATGTCTGTCAGAGAAACAGGACCCAAAGGCTGAAGACTGATGCAGGAATGTATGGAGAGAAAATGGGAACTGTCCAGGCAGTCACTGGTATGTCCTTTCTTAGTTTTGGAAGCTGCAGGCCCTGCACTTCCTATATAAGCAGATATATTTATCCCTCTCAGGTCTCTGAGGTGGTTGAAGAATAGACAGCTAGAGTCTCATAGTTAAATTTTGAGTTGTTTAGGAATCAAGAGGGTGTTATAGATCTAAGAAGACACTCTTAAAAGTGTGTTGCAAGTTAGTATGAATGTTGAGTCAGATATAGACCTTTAAACTCATGGAGATGGTTAGATAGTATAATGTTAAAGTTAGGGGCCAAATATGTATAAACTGGACATTGGGAAGGTATACTGGGCCATTTAACTCTCACAAATGTGGCATATTTATATCTGTTGTTTTGTATAATACTTACTGCTATAAGAGAAGGAACCATCTGTTGGACTGCAAGGGGAAACTTCTGGGGGGAAGAGGGTGGAAGGGTGGGATAGGAAGGGGGAATAGGGAGGGGTTTGTGACTGAGATGTAACTTGAAGAAAAAAAAATAAAGTATTTAAAAAAAAAAAAAAGACATGAGAAATAACACTAATGCTTCCAGAATAGTGTCCTCAAGACATCTAGACATGGTGTGACTATGAGGAAAACCCTTTTCTGTGTGGAAAGGCATCTATTCTTCACCCTTTGTATGTGGGAGCTGCCCTGCCCTCCCTCCATGAGACTAGGAATATTGTAACCTGGGACCTCCACTGATTTTCCCTTCACCCAGGCTTTTGTGTGCAGTTTACACTGACTCATCAGGCAGAGTTCTTTGACATGAGGTTACATGTTTAGTTCAGCGATAGCCTGGGAAGTAGCATGGGCCTCACAGGCTGCTCTGGAGCTTGGTGTGGGTGTTTAAGTCTCTCTTGGATTCACAATACCTCCAGAAGCATATAGCAATGTAGCCAGGACATCCTGGTCAGCCATGGGTGAAACCTGGCTGAAAGTGGAACCAAACAAAACCACACAGATCAATCAGCAGGAGCTGCTGAGGCCAGTCCTTTACCTTTGTTTTTTCTTTAACTAGCTTAAGTTGATTTTCTGACTTCAAACTTTATAGGGTCCCACACAAAATCCTAAAAACCCTCCAAAGATAAGTTTCAGACCCTCACTGATACGAGCTGAATTTTTGATACAACTTGAGAAAACATACAATGACCAAACCATTGTAAATTCCGTGGGGCTCTTGAAAACAATACAAATGATTGGTAGACATGGAGCAATAAAATCTTCTGGTTCCTCCATCTAGGGCTGGAAATCAGTATTTTCAAGTTCATAGATTATTTACATGATACTGAGAAAAAGAGCACTTCCCCCAAAAAGCATTCATGAGTAGGGATATTTTGCCTGTATGTATGTATGTATGTCCATGGAACATGTGCATGTTGTGCCCTCAGAGGACAGAAGAGGGTATTGGCTTTGCTGGAACTGGAATTATAGATGATTGTGAGCTACCATAGGTGATGGGAGTTGAATCTGGATCCTCTGGGAGAGCGTTGGTTCACAACCATTCCTCAAACCCTCCCACTGTATTTAAAAGCACTACAATCCTTTGTTTTCCATAGAAACAGACACCATCAGGTGAGCCTTTGATTAATATTCATATCTAAAGAAGTGGAGTTGCACACAATCACCAGGAGCGTGGATAGTCTGGACTTTTCTAGGAGCCCCCACATCCACAGACTTGGTCACTGGTAGCCAGACACGCGGCTCTTCAGCACCTTCAGGACACACATTCAAGACACAGATTCTCCCTCAGCTTTTGTGACACTATTACTAATATAGTGACATTCTACCAGAGAATACCGCCAGAGCTCCCCTTTGCTCTAAGAGCTGCTCAGATAACTAGTGGTAGGAACCCCTATAATTAAGGTGACCTCTTAGGGATGGAGAGATGGCTCAATGAACGAGGTGTTTACTGCAAAAGCATAGGGGCCTGGGCATGGATTCCTAGAGCCCATGTGAAAGCCCCCATGGTTCACAGTCTTCTACTCCAGCACTGGAAGAGCAGAAACAAACACATCTGGGAGGGCTGCTGACAAGGCAGTCTAGCCCCACTGTGAGCTCCAGGTTCACTGTGAGATCCATTCTTGTAGAGTACTATGGAGTACTCTACAAGATAAATGAAGACACAAGACAGGAGACATCAACCTCAGAGCTCCACATAAGCATGCACAGGTGTACACACACACACACACACACACACACACACACACACACACACTTTATAAGGAAGACTGATTGCAGCACCAGTCAGAAAGTGACCTGGATGATATGAAACTCACTAGCCGTTCAATTTCCTTTTTGATCCTTTTTATAAGTTGGGACCATTTTCAAAGCTTTCATATGCCCGAAGAGCTCTATAAAAGTTTTTACACGTAAAGCACAGACTGCTGGACCACGATGGAGTCAGGGGTGCTAAGGGAGGTGAGGGAAGCACGGTATGCCTTTCGTTGATTTCATCACAAGAAGAAGCCGTTCTGAAGCAGGGGAGAGAAGGTGGATCCTGCAATCAAAATGTCAGCGGAAAAGGCAATGGGCAATAAACCCAGGACCGAACCCTGAAGCTACTTGATCAGATGTGAGCTGGGCCTTCAGCATCTGAGTGGGTCAGCAGAGCTCAAGGGATTGCACATGGCGCCTGGCAGGCCACTGTTCTTTCTCTGAATTCTGGACTCTGCCCATTTAGTCTAGCTCCCGATGTCTCTGACTTGAGGCGCTCTGCTCTTCCTGTTGTGGTATCAAATCCTAGGATTTTAAAAGCTGCAGTTTGATGTGGATGAAGCAATGCCTATAAAACGCATTACATTCGTTCACTGTCATGTATTTAATTTCACACTGACTGCTGAGGTTGCCTGAGTGGAGTATGGCGCGCGGGGTGGGGGTGGGGGTGGGGTGGGGGTGTGGGGGGCGCTGCCCTTGTCCCGCTAAACCACACCGGTTAAACAATACCTTGGTGTCTAGAACTGCACCAGGACCGTTTCGTAGAGCTAATACATGAAATGAACACTCAGCTTTTCTGCAAGTAATTTAGTTTGGGTGAAAATAAGGACACGCTGAGCTGGTTTAAATCTTGCTCGTTTGCAGCGCCATTTGTACCGTGGGCTGCGCAGTAACTCGCACCTGCACTTGGGCTGCAGGGGCAGCCGAGGGCGGAATCGCAGGCTCTGCTCCCAACAGCCCTGATGCTATTGACTGAGCAGCCCCAGGAATCCTACTCCACCCCGGGGTCAGCCACTTACATTTGGCTTCTGTTTAGATAATGATACTGTATTCTTGTCCAAGCAGAGGGAATGCAAGAGATAAACACCACACACTATCCCCAAGTTGACTTGACTCCTTTTCAAGAGCACTTTGAAAAGCTGAAGCACCTTCGCCTCACGCAGTCAGGATAATCGCCTCTTTAGTGAAGCACTCTTGGCTGGCATTTGTGAGCTGAGGCAGATGGGGCCAGGCAGAGATTTCGATGAAGCCGGCTTCAGTCTGTCCCTTCTGTTGCACCTGTAACATAAACAACCTGGAAGAGATAACCTTTTCCATCCCAGCTTTGGTAAGCCACCGCAGGCTTTTGCACATCTGGGTGTGACTTATCTGGGTGCCACGAGGCAGAGAGGCGTCTGCATAGGCTTGGAGCGCTGGACAAGCTCATGGGGGCTAATTATACAACTAGAGATACTTGTTAAGGGAGGGTTCAAGGGTGAATGAGGGAAGAGTTCTTTTATTTCCTCTTTATTTTTGTTGAAATAAAAGTTAGTAAAAGTATTACAGCTTTGCTCATTTCCCCCCTTGGCTTTTGAGTCTGAAAAGAGTGTTGGAAGTCGTCGGAGGCCTAGTTGGAACAGAGAGTGTTAATTCTTCCATATCTAAGCCTCTTTGTGGAAATGCCTTTGTCTCCTGCCCCAAGTCATTAAACACTAATCCCATCACTCTTCCTAATCCGCCCACTGGAGATGGAGTTCAGTTTCCGAATCAGTCTTTGTGGCACTTCTAATAGACAGGTCCTCTAGATCTCCGACGGTTTAGACACATTTAGAATCTCCCATTTCGGTTCCTTAATGAAGGACCCTTAATGAATCTCTTCCTCCTTCATGCGGTGAACACAGACACCAATAGCTTCAGTGTTAAGTAAGGGAAGGTGCCCCGTCATCTCAGGGGCCTTTGCAAAATATGACTGTCAAAGGCAAAACCTAGGAAACAGACCATTGAAAGCTACAGCCACTGAAGTGCTCATTTAATTACTACGGATTTACAAAAGAAAATCTGCTCTTTGTAGCTAACAAAGGACAGGGGACTAAGAAGAGATAGTAAAAGGTTTTGCCAATAAACGAGAAAAGAAGACACAAGGCCCAGGAAAGCCAGGGTTCAGGGGTACTTTCCTCACACTAGGTGTGCACAGGGAGATCTAAAGGTGGAGGCCAGGCATGGAGGCTGATAAACTCTTCACTGGCAGAAAACCACAACAATGACAATGCATTCTGCTAAATTTAAAGCAGTGTATTGTATTGCTGATGAAGTGATGGTAATCTGAGAACTGGGACAGGGAGGGGCAAATGATGGGGGTGGGGAAGTGACCATTTATCTTTCCCTCTTTTTATGCTATTTACTCAAAATTCTTTCAATCTCACCAGTTAACCTCAGTTTGGGCTTAATATCCATCTAACATACCAGATGTGACATATGTGAATGAAAACACTTGTTTATTTTGTTTTCAAAATAGGTTGAGTTACTTCATAGAGAGCATACTACTGGTTTGTTGTTCTTTTTGGGTTTCTTTTGTTTTTTTTTTTCTTTTTTTTTTTCTTCCTTAGTGAGGATAGTATATGTTAAAATGCATATTGTATGATATCATATGATATTGTATATCTGTTTGCCATACAATGAAATGATTAATATGATCAAACTAAAATCAGGAAGTGGTTTTGGCTTGCTTTGACAATATACATTATCACACAGTACTGCATTAAATTAAAAAATAAAAAGAAAATAAGTAATAATAAAGGCAATGCCATTACCTTGGTCTTGATTTATTTGCCACGAAAGACAAACAATTTGCCACAATTAATACAATGGTGGCTGAAGTTTTCTTACTGGTGTCTACATAGCATTGAAGTCATGGTATCAACTGAGCCCCAAAAGAACCTACAGGAAGCAGGCACTAACTTAACCTATCTCATTGAACTGATGGTATAACTAATTACTTGGACCAGTGATCCATTACTGAAGAACAGAACTTTGAGTTGGTTAGTAAGTGAGAAAGTGTCCCCGGATCTTGCCATAAACCACTCAAACCACTGGGCAAAATTAAGAACACACAGCACAAAGGGCTTAATATTGCTTACGTAGCAACCCAGGCCAACCTTGTAAAGATGCTGTTGGCAGTGACAGCAAAGTCGTGGGCTTCTTAAGTCCTAAGTGTCCTCTTAGTGCCTAAACCTTAGCTCTTCTTCATTGTATTGACCGATAACATATCGACTTTATCTTTATCAAGCCTTTCAATAAAATTTCATTTTGTCCCACATACTAGACCTGATATTTTTCTTTTCTAGGGAGATACAAACCTACACATACATACACATCAAAACAAAGAAACAAACAAGCCACAAAAAACTTTCAACTCCCTAATGGAAACAAATCAGATACATTTACTAAATAAATGGAAACAAAATGGCTCATCTCAGAATGAAATCACAGTGTTCTGCTCATGGATAAAAACAACTGCAGCTAGCATGTGGGCTGTGTTTCAAATTCCACTGCAGGTCTACTGCTGGCAATAAAAGTTACACTTGGATATTGTTAAATGTGCTCATGTGTTCCGGCTTCTACTTCCCTCATAACTGACTTGCCAAGTCTTTCTCTGTTGGGAATCAAACAGCTCTTTCTTGAATTGAGGAAAAATTTCCTGTGCTGTGCGCTTTAAAAAAAAAAAAAATCTAAAAAGCATCAGTTGAGTTTATGAGAGGCGTGGAGGCAGTATGCAGTAGCTGAAGGAGCCCGGTGCAAGCTGTGCCTGGGAGCATCAGCCCCTGAAATCCTGCACGACCAAGCTTGGCTGCAAATGGGGCATTAGATCAGGACTGGTACATGCTAGCAGAACTCTGTGTCTAATCCTCCTCTTCCTTTCCAGATACTGTTTTTGTTCTTCATTCTCATTTCACATGAGCAAGTTGCATGAATGTAGTTACAAATGAAAAAAGACAAATAAAAATGGAGTGAGAATGGTGGCTTGGCACGATTTCCACAAGGTTCTACACTAAGGGTTTTTCATATCCCTCTAAACTGACTACCAAATGGGGAAGGGGTGGATTTGATTACAGGGTTTTTTTTTTTTTTTCTCATTTCCTTGTGAAAATACATAAGGGAAAACAAGAAAACATTTGGGAACTTGCAGGCTGCTTTTATTTATTGCTTGTTTGCTTGTTTTTTGTTTTCTTTTTTTTTGTTTTTTTGTTTTTTTGTTTTTTTGTTTTTCGAGACAGGGTTTCTCTGTGTATCCTTGGCTGTCCTGGACTCACTTTGTAGACCAGGCTGGCCTCGAACTCACAAAGATCCGCCTGCCTCTGCCTCCCAAGTGCTGGGATTAAAGGCGTGCGCCACCACCGCCCGGCTTGTTTTTTGTTTTCTTGAGATAGGATTTCTCTGGGTAGCCCTGGCTGTCCTGGAACTCATTCTGTAGAGCAGGCTGGCCTTGAACTCATAGAGATCTGCCTGCTTCTGCCTCCTGAGTTCTGGGATGAAAGGTGTGTGCTACCCTCGCCTGGTACAATTTTCATTTTAAGAAATGATGCTTTCATTTATGAGGGTCACTGCAAATTCAAAGAAACCAGAGCAGAGAAGAGTATTTAGCAAGGAATGAGTTGCCTCGTACGTTGATATTTACTCTTTTAAGACAAAGTGTTCCTCCTTGTTGGCATGCCAGAGGGCATGGAGCATGTCCTCTGGACATCCTTGATGGGAGACAGAATACCTGAGACACAGCTTAGGGAGGAAGGATATGCCGGATCATAGAAAGCCTGCAACAATGTCTAAGAAGTTTAAGTAGACTATTGTGAGAAGCTAAGAGGTATTTTTATGCTTCCTAAGGGATTTCCGTATGAACTATGAAGAAATGAAATATACTTTTCTGCCTTTCAAACACAAGCAACTTATAGAAGGGGCTACTCATGTGACTACATTGTTACTTAAGAGATGGTTTTATTAAGAGATTCATTATTAATTAGAAATATGTGAAGCAGGGCGGGCCAAGATGGCGGCGACCTACACTGATGCATTTTGAATGCGGGGGGAAAAAAGAGCCATAAAAAACACAGAGTTATTGGGCACTGTGCAAAAACCGGAGGGGCTAGACCCCCCCCCCCCCAAACACTCACAGCTCCCAAGGGACTGTTAAAAGTCCCAGGGCAAGGCTCTCTCCCCATCTCTCGCAGACATAGAAGCCACTAAACCCGGGATTCGGGAACTCCCATTTGGAGAGGCACCTGGTAAGATCGATCCCAACTTACAGCAGGCAGAATCAGGGTCCACTTGGCCATAGATCGCTGGCCTATTGGGCTCCCCACACCTCAGGTAGAACTTATACCCACTTAAAAAACTTTGCAAGATAGTGGAAGGCTTAGCAAGGAACAATCAGGGGGCTCAGCGGGTGGTCCACAGCCACTCTTGAAGCAGAGGGCCAAGAGAGCACGGGAAGCTGGGAACACAAAGGTGGGCAGGAGGGGCCGAATCCCAAGCACTTACGGCAGCGCAGCTGGGGAGGGAGACCTGCTGGCAGGGCCAAATCCCCGCGAACCCACGGCAGGACAACTGGGGAGAGAGTCAGGCGTGGGCGGGTCCAGGGATCCGTGCACCCATGGCTGAGCTGCTAGGGCGAGAGGACCACTCAGGCGGCCGGGGGATCCGGGGCTTGGGGTACCCACGGCCTAGCAGCCAGGGAGGGGGACCCGCGGCGGCGCAGACAGGGAGGGAATCAGGCACAGGGTCCAGCCCTGTGGCGAGAAGCCTAGTGAGAAACCAAAAATCGGGACCATAGCTGTATTCTGGAAAATCCAGACATATTAGGTGTGGAGCCAGACCCTGTCAGCCTCTGTGATGACAAACAAAGCCCACAGAATCTGTGCCTGGGCAAACAGGTCCATACCATCAGAACCATTACAGGCTGATAACTCAGAGTGCAACACAGAGAAGTCTGAATTGGGAGCAGTGAAACAATCCTGGTCCATTACTCACAACCTGGGAATAGGCTGCACCAGCTCACAGTGCCTCAGGCAATTAAAACCACAGTGACCCTGAAATCCCCCTGTAAGCAACGACAGATAGCCAAGAAAATCGTCCCCTGCACCAAATCATCCACTGTGGTTCCAAGCACAGAAAACAGACAGCTAAACGCATCCAATGGCCAAAGGTCAAAAAAAAAAAAAAAATAGAATCAAGGAAATATGACTCCAACAAAGCAGAATTATCCTAGCTCATCCAATTCGGATGACCACACACCAACAGAAACACAAGAAAACGTTGACAATTCTGCATTATGGAAAGTGATAGAGTCCCTGCAAGAAGAACTTAAATCTATGAAGGAATTCAAAGAAGCCACAATTCTACAAGTCAAAACAAGGAACAACACCATTAAAGACCTCCAAGCCAAGGTGACAGAGCTTGAACAGGAAAAGGAAAAAGCCATGAAAGATTTTCAAACAAAAACAAGCAAGCTGGAGAAGGAAATGTACAAAACGAACAAAACCATACAAGACATGAAAATAGAAATAGAAACAATAAAGAAAACACAGTCAGAGTTAAAAGAGAAAGTGGAGAACCAAGGGAAGAGAACAGGAACTACGGATGTGAGTATCAACAATAGGATGCAAGAGATGGAAGACAGGATCTC
>CAJQZJ010032395.1:7197566-7227968 GCA_907164525.1 Lophiomys imhausi | reverse complement strand
GAGATCCTGTCTTCCATCTCTTGCATCCTATTGTTGATACTCACATCTGTAGTTCCTGTTCTCTTCCCTTGGTTCTCCACTTTCTCTTTTAACTATGACTGTGTTTTCTTTATTGTTTCTATTTCTATTTTCATGTCTTGTATGGTTTTGTTCGTTTTGTACATTTCCTTCTCCAGCTTGCTTGTTTTTGTATGAAAATCTTTCATGGCTTTTTCCTTTTCCTGTTCAAGCTCTGTCACCTTGGCTTGGAGGTCTTTAATGGTGTTGTTCCTTGTTTTGACTTGTAGAATTGTGGCTTCTTTGAATTCCTTCATAGATTTAAGTTCTTCTTGCAGGGACTCTATCACTTTCCATAATGCAGTTTTGTCAACGTTTTCATGTGTTTCTGTTGGTGTGAGGTCATCCGAATTGGATGAGCTAGGATAATTCTGCTTTGTTGGCGTCATATTTCCTTGATTTCTATTTTTTTTTTTGACCTTTGGCCATTGTGTGCGTTTAGCTGTCTGTTCTTGTCGTTTTCTGTGCTTGGATCAACAGTGGATGCTTTGGTGCAGGGGACGATTTACTTGGCTGTCTGTCATTGCTTACAGGGGGATTTCAGGGTCACTGTGGTTTTAATCGCCTGAGGCACTGTGAGCTGGTGCAGCCTATTCCCAGGTTGTGAGTAATGGACCGGGATTGTTTCACTGCTCCCAATTCAGACTTCTCTATGTTGCACTCTGAGTTATCAGCCTGTAATGGTTCTGATGGTATGGACCTGTTTGTCCAGGCACAGATTCTGTGGGCTTTGTTTGTCATCATGGAGGCTGACAGGGTCTTGCTCCACACCTAATATGTCTGGATTTTCCAGAATACAGCTATGGTCCCGATTTCTGGTTTCTCACTAGGCTTCTCGCCACAGGCCTGGCCTCTGTGCCAGATTCCCTCCCTGTCTGCGCAGCCGCGGACCTCCCCCCCTGGCTGCTCGGCCGTGGGTGCACAGAGCCCCGGATCCCCCGGTCGCCTGAGTGTTCCTCTCCCCCCAGCAGCTCAGCCATGGGTGCGCGGATCCCTGGCCCCTCCCACGCCTGACTCCCTCCCCAGTTGTCCTGCCGTGGGTTCGTGGGGATTTGGCCCTTTCAGCCGGGCTCCCTCCCCAGCTCCGCTGCCGTAAGTGTGCGGGATTCGGCCCCTCCCATCCACCTTTGTGTTCCCAGCTTCCCTCACTCTCGGAACCTCCAGCCCTCTGCTTCACGAGCAACTGCGGACCACCCGCTGAGCCCCCTGTTTGTTCCTTGCTAAGACTTCCACTATCTCACAAAATTTTTTAAGTGGGTATAAGTTCTACCTGAGGTGTGGGGAGTCCAATAGGCTAGTGAACTACCGCCAAGTGGCCTCTGATTCTGCCTGCTGTGAGTTGGGGTCGATCTTACCAGGCGCCTCTCCAAATGGGAGTTCCTGAATCCTGGGTTTAGTGGCTTCCGTGTCTGCGAGAGATGGGGAGAGAACCTTACCCTGGGACTTTTAACAGTCCCTTGGGAGCTGTGAGTGTTCCTGGGAGGGTCTAGCCCTCTGGTTTTTGCACAGTGCCCAATAACTCCGTGTTTTTTATGGCTCTTTTTTCCCCGCATTCAAAATGCATCAGTGAAGGTCGCCGCCATCTTGGCCCCCACCATTCTGGTTCTTTTAAATGTCCCACCAAGATTCTGCTGCTGCTGCCACTACCATGTGACTGGTTGCCATTTTGACTGTGGGATGGAGGGGACAGAGTCGGCTTTAGCCGCCCGATGCTATCTTTATTGTGGTAAAGTTGTGCCCCATTGCCTGCATGTTTGTTTAGGGATGTTTCTTTCATAAGTTGCTTAAAAGGTACTTTATTTTAATAATCACTAAAGCTACTGCTTAATACACACTGTTACGTATAATTTAATAATACAACTTGACAACATTCAAGATGCAATTTAAAGCAGATATCAAAAGACAAAGTTATTTGACCCAGATAAGCTGGCCCTCAAGCTTGTCAAGAGATTTGTAGGATATACCATTAAAATATTCAATTAAACAGCTTATTATGACAGAGACCCCAACTTCGAGCAGTGATCTCAAGGCCTCCTGTAACATTGGCAAAACAAAGAAGATAAAACTGCTTCACTGCTTTCCCGCTGCTAAGGCCTGATCTGTGGACAAACAGGACACCTAGAGAAGCTGATTACAGTTTTGCCTAGACAAAATGAGGTCAGCCTCCCAAGGTTCTACTCCACAGGAAGGTCTGTCATATTTGCCAGGCCTGATAGCTAAAGACTGATGCTGCCCTGGGACTTGTCTCACAATGAAGTCATTGACACCATAGGAGCCTTACGGGAAGTCTGACTGGGTAATGGGTTAGCCTCTGTCAATAGCCATACATAGGCCGTTGGGTTATAGTTCCTGCAGTAATTATCCTCCTAAGATCTCTGATGGGATTGATGGTTAGCAGACAGTTTTTCCTTGCTGATGGGCTTCATATTACAATATAAACTGGTGTTCCTTTATTTATGATAGTTCTCAATAATAGTTACTAATGCTAAAACTTATCTGTTTGTAAACCTAAATTTCTGTAAGCCTCAGGGAAACCACTGGAATCCACAGGTCAAATGGACTCAGATAGGTATAGCCTGTTTCCCCTTCTGCCTATTGCTGGGGGTAGGACCCCTCCCTCATCCTCCCTGGTTTTGGGGCCACCCCAACTGCCAAGACCATGGGCCTAAAAATTTTTCACCCTAGCTATTTAATTTTACCTGCTGCCCCTAATATGTATCTGCTCCATAAGATTTCCAACTAATTAAAGACTACAAACTGCTCCAACTGCGGCCTTCATGTCTCTAGATGGTCATGCAGAACCTGGACAGCAAGTAAAACAGCCTGCTCTTCCAGGATCTGACCAACATTCCAGTTTTTGGCCCTCACAGCCCCCAATTCCGATGCACACAATGTCAGCAGGAAGTATCCAGATGATGCTTCTCCCCTATTCATTTATTATCAACAAAAGTCTAGATGTTAGGTCTGTCTGATCTCCAGGTTCTCCCAGTATGCCTCAGATTCTGCCTGCTACAGGGCTTGCCCCACACCCCCACAAGCCTTTGCCTTTGTTCTCTGGCTTTCTCACTCTCTTTCTCTATTTCTCTCTTTCCTCTCCTCTCTCTGCCTCCTTCCCCCCTGTCTCTGCCCCTCTCTTCTCTCTCTCTCTCTCTCTCTCTCTCTCTCTCTCTCTCTCTCTCTCTCTGCATGCGCACGCTGCTTCTCTTCTCTTGTATCCAAAAAGCCTGCCTTTATATAACTTAATTTGGCCTGAATTGGATCATTTCCCACAGCGCAGTAATTTTTTAAGACAGTAACACTGCTCAAAGAATTACCCCGTGCATCACCTGCCATAAGGATTCTGCCCAAACTGGACACTTTTGAGTTGATTGCCCTTCTCCGTCTCATCACAGCAGGTCAGTTTCCCCAAATTCCTTCTCCACAGGAAAATCTCTCAGACCTTCTGGATCTGGCAGATGAAGGCAGATGCTGTGTGACAGCTACAGTTAATGCTGGCCTATATGACAGCCACAGACTGACCACTGCCCCCAACAAAGCCTTGGAGACCATGGCAGCCGATGGTAACTGCCCAGGTAAGTCTCCATAATTTTGATTGATACGTAGGCCATTTAGATTATACTCCCTGCTATAGCGACAACAAACATATCGGCTCCTTCCCGAGGCTGCAGCTGCTTTCTCGGTTCACCTCCTGTGTAAAATCAAGCCTTGCTTTTTCTAGAGCTACCAGGTCTCCAGCTGAGGAAGGAAGACACCATTTACCTTGCTGAGAGACTTCACTCTGAAAGAGAGAAACTCACAAAAGAGATTTTAAAATGTTCCAGATTTCTTTCCCTCTCCATGATATTGCTATACTAAGACTTCAAAAGTTCAGAGTTTTATCAATGGAGTTCTGATAATCTGGTAGAGCACTGAGTACTATTATCAATCACAGAATTCAAGATTGTAAATTTCCTTTGGTTGTCTTCTAAGTACAGATTTAAAAGTGCTTCTCAATCATGCTGAAAACATCTCTGTCTAATCTATACATCCAGCCCTCTGGAACGTGTGCTAATATTTTTAACCCTGAATCATTTTTTGGGTCCCTAAGCTTTCCCTCTGACTCAAAAGTGTGAGTCTACTGCCTTTTCTACAATGTGAATTTGACTGAAGATTTTAAAAAGTAGTAATTCTAATATATATATATATACATATATATATGTGTGTGTATATATATATATATACTTTATCTATTCTTTCAAAAGAAAATCATGCACGCTTCAGGGAGTTATGAGACTGGAATACACCTGTTACAGGTCAAAAGGATCCCAGATAAGAACTGTCAACCAATAGCTTATTTCCCCACTTGCCTGTTCCTGAGCGTGGGATCTCTCCCATTTCCTTGGTCTTGGAACTCCTCTTCCCAACTAGCAGGACCATGGGCCTGGAACTTTCAAGTGAACACACAAGAAAAAAAAATTTTCCCTGAAGCACCTTAACTTTTTCTTCTCTTTCTAGTCTATGTGTCCCAGCAGATCAATTTCAGACCTCTTCAAAACTGCCTTCAAAGTGCCAGCCCTAGATGTTCCTGGATCCTAAATCCCAGATGCAGCCTGCACTTCCCTAGGCCCCAGGTGGTTTCACAGAACCTGGGCTGCAAGCAAGACATGATGACCTCCCAGCCTGCATTTCTCTCTCTTTCCAACCTTTGACCATCATTCCAGCCTTCCTGGGCCCCTGGCAATGATGCCCTGGTTTCAGCAGGAAGTAGTTACAGAAGAGATTAATTTCCTCCCTAGCATCAGCAAAAGTCTGGAATGTTAGGTTTCAAACCCAGGACAAGTCTCATTCAATGCCTTAGCTCCTCCCAGCATTTCACACACCGCCCCCTATCCTAAACCCCTCCCTCCCAGAGGCTGGGCTTCCTTCCGCTTCCCTTCCCCCAGCCTCTCTTCAATATGTAACTCAGCCACATTGATCTCTTGGCCCTCCTCTCCTCTTTTGGTCAGCAACTCCTCTCTTGCTCTCATTCCCCCCTCTTCTCTCATGGTCCAATTTAGTCTGCCAGACATGTTCATCCTGGACTCGTCCCTCTGCCTGCTTTCTCTCTTACATCTACAGTAAAAATCTTCTCCATACTTTAGGAGTGGTCATGTCCTCCTTCATTTATTTCGCTTTTTTTTTTCCATTCAAATAATGCATGTGTGTAACTTATGCTCCAAGTATCCTCCCAAAGGATTTGTTGCTAATCAATACATGTTGGGGAGAATCTCCCAGGGTCCTAAACTGGGAGATTGGTTCAACATATAATGACAAATCAATTTTTATCTCTGATAATATATAAAAATACTTGGATAACATGACAAACTATTTATTACATGTGAAGTTAAAAAAGTGATTACAAAATGGTCTGTAGTGCATGTTCTACATTTACAACTAAATCTGTGAATTTATACATAGAACACTGATTACAAGAACAGATACCCAAAGAATTGACTTTTTTTTTCCTGATAGGAAGGAAGGTGGACAGACTACTTGCTATCTTTAAAAGGCCAGAGCTTTCTAAATTGTCATCAATGAATATTAGACTAGAATTTTCAAAATTCAGAATGAGTTATCACATATATACTTCTTTTCTGTAATACGTCTGAATAGACCCATGAGTAGAGAAAATAGTACAACAAGCAACGTTTTCCCATGTACTATACATAACAGCTGTTTGCATTTTGCCAACTGTTTTTTTTCTGAAAGTTTTTTTTTTTTAATTAGCAAACTATTTCTTTAGCTGGGTGTGAATGTGCACACATTATATACACATGAAGGTATGAGGAGGGTATCTGCTGTCTTCATCACTCCTTACCTTTTTCCTCAGAGGAAGGTGCTCTCTCTGAACCTGGAACTTGCTGACAGCCAATACACCTAGTCATACTCCTGTCTCCACCCCTATCAGTGGTAGATTACAAGAATGCACAGGCTTGTCACAGGGATCTCAAATCTGGTCTACACTCTTGCAGAACAAGCACTCTGAACCATGGGGGCATCTTACCAGCCCATTTACAGTACTTGGAAATAAATTTTTAGCAAGAAATTTTATGTCTATAGACATTCACTGAACTATAAAAATTATTCTCTTATTTGGATATAGCAAATAGGATCTTATTTATTTTATTATATTATTTTACTGTTTATTACTTCAATTTACATCTCCTTCACTGTCCCCTCCCTCCACCTCTCCTGGGCTCACCCTCTTACCCTCCCATCCTCTCCCCGAGATTTTTATTTTAAGAAAAGTTATTTGTAGAGATAATTGAGCTCATCTTTGGTAAATACAATTTATTTTTTTCAAGTATGATTCTATATTATCCTTGAGACAAGAGATGGAAATCCAACCTGAAGACCAGGTTGTATGTAGACTTACCACATATCCATCTGTAAAATGAGCTCTTCTCATTTGTAAAATAAAGAATGTGAATGAAATTACACTTACATTTTTAAAAACCAGGTTTTCTTTGGGCACAAGAGAGGAACAAATAAAACCCTAAACTTACAAAAATTTCAGAATGGAAACATCAGCCCGTTGTGATATGAGCCACTGAAATAAAGGAAAAAAAAAACTGAAATCAGATCATTCAAAATGGAGACATTAGGTGGTTTTTCTAATTTGTCCGATAAATAAACATACATATGACTTCTCACTTTTACTGAAGTAGATGAAACCGACAAATGGGAATCCTGTACATTTCCCAGAGATACATTTCTGTATTCAATTTCTCCAAGGCTCCTTGACTGTTGTCTTCTTGTGGTCTCCTTTTCCTGTAACCATACACACTCTGGGTAGACCTTGGTAAGAACCTATTCAGGAATCCCCTAATAACACAAAAGGAGGGTCTCCAGCTCCTCATCTGCACAACAAAGCCCGGCATTCCACATGCCTTTTCTTCCTCTATACAGAAGCAGTTTTCTTGGGAAGAGAGGATTCAGACCCAGCATGGCATGCAACAGTGAGTATCTGGCATACTAACTCCAAGCTAACTCCCTTCTTGCAGGGAGCGGGCAAACATTGTTCACTGTTCAGGTTCTATTCTTGTTGGAGTCACTGTTTAGACAGGTAAGTGTCATGTCAGCTCCAGCATGGATCTGGAGGGTCACAAGCTCACAGAAGACCTTTCCCTTCTCCTCACATCCCTGGACTCCCAGAAACCTCCTGAATGAAATGGCTCCCAGGCTTACTGTAGAGAAGGACCCCTGATTTTCACTTCTTTACTCTGAACAAGCTTCCTGCTGAGAGCAGGCCTCCAAACTTGCCTGGAGTGCTTCATTTGTAAAATAGAATAAATTGCTGGACCTGGAAGGCCTGGAGATGCCTTTGGAATAGTCCATCTAAGTCTTTTTTTTTTTTTTCTTTAAGTGTCTTGCTTTCCTTTTCTTTGATAATCCATGAGGTTTTGAAAAGTCATTCTTAAAGAATAAGCAAAGAATGGCTGTTCACCAACTGTCCTAACCTAATTCCTTTAGGGATTCTTTGTATTTCCAAATATAATCTACCAAAAGTAAGATCTTATCCCAAGGCCTGTGATTTGACTTCTAAGAACTAATCCTGTTACAATGGCCTTGGCTTGGAGGCCATTGAGGACACTATCTGGGCTCTGTTGAGAATAGAATCTACCTCTGTCCCTGGGTGGAAATCTGACATTCTGATCTGTTACAAAGATGAGAACATTACATACCATCATCTCTTCGCTTAAGAGTTAATTCAGCAGGGCCTGTCAATAACCTGGTCAAGAGACCACCCTTCAGGAAAGCTGGTTCACCTAAAGGGAGGCTAAGCAGATGGCAGAAATAATGATATCCTTAATGAGATATTGTGATTTTTCCATTAGAACCCCTCCCCCAGGCAGTCTCCTGTATCACTCCTAACCTATGATGCTGAAGCTTGCCCACTGTTACAAGTTATTCAGGAAAGCCTAATTCAGTTTTCCCCTTCTTTCTGTCTTTCAGATACCAGCCCAAACCTGGGCATGCTTTCTCATTCCTCCTCTCCAAACACTTTCTGCCCTTCTACCATGCAACTGCTTGTCAGCCATGTGGCTCTTTGGTGACTCCATTACTCAACCTGTTTGCCAGCTTCCTTGTTTCTTTGTTTTTGAGGCAGGGGCTCCCTCTATATCTCTTGCTGACCAGGAACTCACTCTATACACCAGGCTAGCTTTGAACTCTCCACCTACCTCTGACTCCAAAGTGCTGGGACTTGCAACTATGGGCCACCACACCTGGCCTTGCTTTCTTTCTTAAATCATGGCTGTCTTCCTGCCTCCACCTCCATTCTCCCTGACAACTGCTAACAGTTACAGCTTCCCTGTACTGTTATTTTTTTCCTTTAAAATTCTAATAAAAATATTCCCTTTTATAGACTCATAAAACAGTTTAGTTGGAGTTACCTTGCACATGAGATTATGCTCCTTCCAGAGATGAGAAGATGTCCACCCTTTGACTTAGAGGCATTCTGGAGAACTGGCACCAAAATGATAGTCTAATTTTATCACTGTTGGTCACCCACAAGAATTTAATAATAGACCCCTATTGCTGAAGACACCACACATTTTGATGGTAGGATATCGAGAAGTCAAGTTGATTATGATCAGGACAATTCTGGCTAATTTTCATAGTACTGGGAGGTGCTATGTAGACTGCTAGGCTAGAAAAGGCCATCTTCAGTCTTACCCTTGTGAGCTGCAATAACGACCGGTGTTGCAGATGTGCCCATGGGTGGCACGAACATTATTGAATCCTGATTGGATTTAAGGTCCTCTCCGCGGTAGGAAATACATGCCTACTACTGGAAATGTGGCCAAGAACCTGTAGTCAGGGAGTTTACAGACCTTAGAGGTGAGCCTACTCAGCTCATAGACATAGTTTCTATCAATCTGCCCTCTAAACTTGTATTTCCCAATATAGACAGTTCTCAGATCTCAGTGGGGGGAGCTTTCTTTGTGCAGTGTATGGTCATTAGCACAGAAACTTACAACCAATCAAAGTGCAGAGTGTAACCGAACTTTTAAATTATTATTTAACCCTTATTTATTTATTACTAAATTCACTTATAACAAACACCAACAATTTCTTAACTATCAATCCTATAAATTCCTACAACCCCTTTAACCTATCCACTAAACCTATTGATAATTATAACAACTACTTTCATAACCTTTTAGAATGATACAGTCTCTGGGGCAGGTCCTCAGTAGTCAGGAACACAGTCTTTGTTGTAGATTCTTTAACACACTTAGCAGTCCTTTTTCTGGATCTCTCAGATGCAGGTTCGTCAGGGTAGTTGGTTATTGCAGTCTCACCTTAAATAAGGCTTCATGCTTTCTTTTCTGTGGGAGACCCCAGCCGTCTGCAGGCCAACTTACTTCTTTTGAATCAAGAACTCAGCTGCTCTGCCTCAGTCCTTAAAGCCAGGCACCGTTTCCTTTAGGCCACTGTTTGGACAGATCAAACCCCTCTAGGCAAAAGCTGAGCCACAGGGTCCAGTCCTTGGCCTTTTGGTGTCTTGCTCAGGCTTTCTTTGCTCACCGGCTTCTTTCTGCTTCAGGGAGAGAGCTGGCCATCAATGGCCAGCCCTTTTTTCAGCAGGACTCTTGGAGCTCTCTAGCATCAGGGGCCTCTCTCTCTTCTGGGCTCCATGCACTGTCCTCAAATAGGAGGAACTCTGTTTCAGCTTAATTTGGGCTCCGCCCACTTAGCAGCTGAAAACAATGTCAGGCCAGATACTTTGTTTCTTCAATTCTATTGAGTCTTTCCTGTTTTCCAGACTTCAAACTTGTTTTTCAGTCTATTGAGTCTTTCCTGTTTTTGCTGACTTCATGCTGATAATGCTCTTCAGGCCCCGAATTAAGAGACAGTATCAGAAACTCCTATATATTTTCTAAATCTAATTTATCTAACGCCTACAGCAGAGGGTGTCATTGGAGTACTTAGCCATGAGTGGGTCGTCCATCGCCCCCTCCAACCCTCAGGGACCATCACAGAAGATGGGGGCAGAAAGATCGTAAGAACCAGAGGTTGGGGACGATTGAAGCATAGCAGTGTCCTCTGGGCACGGACAGGACTGCTGCAGCCAGGAGCTCACAGCAGCCCTTCTTGTCTGTACAAGATCAAGCCAGTTAGTAGTACTAACATGGCACCCCTAACTGGGCAACTGTAAACAGTAAGTAGATTCTGGAAGGGGGAGAGTCAGTTCTCCTTAAGGGTGTGGTAATCACACTCCAGGGGATGACTCCATACCCAAGTTTATAGGTAGAATAGATTGGACTTGGTAGGTTGCAAAACATGTACACACACACACACACACACACACACACACAAACACACACACACAGTTGGTTGGTAGGGTTATAGAGATGCATCTGGGAGGAGTTAGGAAGAGTAAGTGGAGTGAATATGATCACAGCACATGGTATGGAATTCTCAAAGAACTATTTTTTTAAAATTTTTTACTTAAAAGGATGCTTATTGCCATGCCCGATGACCTGAGTTTAGTCCCCAGAACCTACAAGTTGTCCTCTGGTCTCCACATGTGTACTGTGGCATATGCACATACAAATAGATAAACTCAAATTTAATTTTTAAAAGAAGAATGATGTACGCTTGTGTGTACCTGAACCATCTAGAAGATTTATGGCACAAACTTATGGAAATCTGCTACAAACCAAGTTAAACAATAAAGATGATTTCTTGGATCACTAGGTAGAAAACCTTCAAGGTCTTGGCTTCTCATTTCTCTTCTCTGCTGTGGAAGCTAATAGCTTCATATCTAGACTGAACCACTCAGAGTCCTGAGAAACTCATGGGACCTTGTGTTACTGGCTCCATTGTGAAGGAGAAAGAGCCTTTCTGCTGGGGCATTTTAAGGATGGATTCCAGGTTCTCCTGGACTGTACAAGTTTAGATCACATGCTGAAAGAAAAGTATACATTAGTTCTAACTATTCAGTCCAGAGTTGAGTGTTCTCAGAAGCTCTGTAGGACTGAATGGCTCTGGGTAGCCAACCATTAAAATGTCTATGGTATTGCTTCTAAAGTACTGTGTTAAAATGAAAAGGCAGGATGCATAAGTTAGGGTATGCTGTTATTCATATGAAAAGTGTGCTTCAACATGCATCGTGTACTTCTGACAATAATTTTAATCTCATACACATTCATTTATATGTATATTCATGAAAGGACCCATAAGGGGGAGGAAAAAGGAAACAAAGTTCTAAGCTTCAATGACAAATGAATGGTTTTCAAAGAAGTGTTGGGGACAGAGGGCCCTAAACAGCATCAGTGTGAAGGGACCTCTCTGCTGATTTTTTCTTTGAACTCTGATGAGACTGTTCTTTGGGCTCTCAGGAAATGAAGAATATTTGGCAGAAGAAAAATAACTCATTGTGAAAATGACAGGGTAATAAATTGCATACATGTGTGTGTATGTATGTATGTATGTATGTATGTATTTGCACAAATCATTTACAAACACTACTTATCCTGAAAGAGTTTTCAACAATGCCCAAGAGCTAATCACTGACAATGCTACAGGTGATAGAAATGCAAGAATATTTCTTTTCAGTTTGAGTCTTAGAAATACCTAGGGCTACTCAGTCACTTGCTCAAAACTGCGAAGAATTTTGACAGTTTCTGACTGTTTCCTGAATGTCTGCTACTTGCTGGGTATTATATATTCATGAAGTCAGATCATTGGTATAAAACCGAGTCTACCAAACTGAGGAAGTGGAACAGCATCTGTGTTACAGGGATGCCCGCCCCAAGGATGAAAGAAATTTACATAGCTCCAGAGCTACTGAGCAAGAAGCCAGCAAGGATTAAAACAAATGTAAACTGCCAGCACTGTGTTTGCAGAAATAAAATTAAAATATGTGATTGTACGTGTCATAGAGAGGAAACTGAGTTTTGCAACTGATTATAGGGTTTCAAACATTCTAATAAATACAAAGCATGCCAATAAGGGGAATTGAGTTTAGAAATATAAAGCAGTTCAAAACACAGCACTCCTGTTGACATAGAGGAAAAAAGAAGACTTTGTATGGAACTAACTCACCCACAAACTTCACAAAGCATGATATGATGCCTGTTCTGTGTATAATGCTGGGCTGAGAACAGGAGGAATGTGGACCCAGGGACCATGTGGAGAGTAGATTTTAAAAAGTACATTTGGGAAGCAGGAAATTATGAAATATGAGATAGATGAGAGAGGATAGCCACCTGTGTGCATGAGTGCCAAACACTAAGAATAGGAGACATACCGGGAAGGGGGCAGCTACCGCACGTTCATGGTTATTCCTTGGGAAATACCTGCGAATGAAGTGAGATGGTCCACTGGTCTGTCACATGACTCCAGAGCTAGAGACTTTGGCGCAGTGCGCTGCTGAAGCATTGCTCATCAGGACACTGGCTGGTAGGAACTTCACTTCTGTTCCTTGCTCCATGAAGGAAAATGGAAGGAGTATTCTTCACATTACATTTGAGCTTTCTATAGGTTAGGCATTTTTATTACTAGCATTAGAGTTTAGTTGAACTTCTTCTTCTTGGCTTTATTTTATTATGCTCACCAATACGTTTTATGAGAGAGAAAGTAGAAGAAAGATTACAGGTGAATTTCCTATTTACATTAATGCTGTGTTTAAACGTCTAGGGAGCCAGCAATTTTATCTCTTCAATATTGTCCTGGCCTGTTAATGGTGACTCTGTGCCATTTTAATGGGCTGTTTATTTGGCAAAGTACACACTTATAATTTAGCTACTCGTTTGGTTTGTTCCTACTTTAATTTTGTTCCTCCATGTTGGATGACTTTAATCTGCTCTGATCTTCATGTTCAATCCTAATACCTTTTTAATGGCATTTGTTTTAAAGCACAGTGAGTTCTTTTGGTGGTCTTTCTTGTAGAGGCAATAGAAAATGAAGGAGAACGAAAAATTTTGAAAGCAACTAATCACAATGATCTGTAATAAAATTTTACTTTTAGGAAGGTTGAAAATAAATACTTTATTTTGTTAAACTTGTAATGCAAAATACCCTTGTATCTCTCCAAACAATCTCTATAGTGGGATGTGATTCTGTTTGAAAGCGAAAGGCTACAAGGTCATTTGGATGAGCTCTTGTCACTTATAAAGCACTGATGTGCAAGACAGATGTTATGAAATTCAAGGATCAATCATCAGTTCAAGCAATCGAAGGGCCAAGGAGAGCAGAGCCAGGCATCAACCATTTGTCACAGGAAGTAAAGTGATTCATGATTTATTCTAGCCACCCTGCAAATGACCAAGGATAAAATCCCTAGAAATGGCTTTAGTTAAAAAGACAACTTTTCTCTGACAGCCTAAGACAGCACATTAGAAAAAAAAAAAAAATGTGTTGCAGGACCATGTCTAACCTTGATTCAGCACCCACACATAGAAAAGTGTGACTTTGTGTGTCCTAGAATGGGGGCCAGAATTGAGTGGGAAGAAGGCTCAAACATGCAAATATATACTGCCATTGTATCTCTTTATCATTCATTGGTGAGCTATCTTTGCTTCTTGGCTTCTCTGTGTATGTTTGGCAGAGGGGGAGGGGATCATCTGGATCCATTTAGGGCTGAATTTCCTAGGTGCCAGTGAGATAAACAGACCCAATAATATAGTTGTCACCTGAACAAACCAATGTTTGATCAATGGTCCATTTACCTAGTGAAGTGTGAACCTTGCCTGGAAGCAGAAGTGACAAATGGTAAATTATGATCACCAACTATCATCAAGCAGTTGGTTCATTGCCCCGTGTGGAGTGAATGACAAATCGGGAATCTATATTTACTATAAATGGTGCCACAGAATAACCAGATCATTGACTTATCGATTCAGCTGTTCCATGTAGTATGGACAGATCCAATCTCTCTTTGGAATCCTTGGAGCTGCAGTGGTACATCCCCTCCAGAAGCTCTTTTTTTTTGTTTGTTTGTTTGACCCTTTTTTTTTCCTTTATTTTTTATTTCTTCAAGTTACATCTCAATCCCAGTCCCCTCCCAATTCCCCCCTCCAGTCCCACCCTCCCACCCTCAACCCCCCATACTCTTCCCTTTTTTTTTCTTTTAAGTTTAAGGTATATCTTATTTCCCCCTACAGTTTCCCCTTTCAGTCCAACAAATGGCTCTTTCTCTTATAACAATAAATACAATACAAAACAACAGAGGTAATTAGGCCACAGTTATGAGGGTTATATGGCTTAGCATACATCCCCAATGTCCAGTCCATATGTATTTGGCACCCGACTTTAACATTCTACTATCTAACCATCTCCATGAGTTTAAAGTTCTATATCTAACTCAACATTCATACTAACTTGCAACACAATTTTAAAAGCATCTTCTTAGATCTATAACACTCTCTTGACTCCTAAACAACTCAAAATTTAATTATGAGACTCTAGCTATCTGTTCTTCAACAACCTCAGAGACCTGAGAGGGATAAATATATCTGATTTTACAGGAAGTGCAGGGCCTGCAGCTACTAAAACTAAGAAATGACATACCAGTGGCTGCCTGGACAGTTCCCATTTTCTCTCTCTACATTACAGCATCGATCTTCAGTCATTTGGCCCCGTTTCTCTGACAAACATTGATTGTAGAGCAGGGGTTATGAAGGACTTGCCTACCCTGTCTTGGCAGAGCTAGGCTGTCGACTTACCTGCTTCCAGGTTTTGTCCTCTTTGGACAGCATTCTGTCTACAGTTGGAGCAAGGGGCTTTTCCTCCTAAGAGATAGACTTGTGACTAATTCAATCATCTCCCACTGGAGATTCTTCGATGCTCATCTTCTACTTGGGGTAGAATACCCTCCAGAAGCTCTTAACACTGCCGTAGGTACCAGCGTCTTCAGTCAGTTTCAAATGGCCATGCACCATCATCAGTAGATGTGTGTTTGTAAAGTAAGAATCACACCTTATAAAACAGAGTAAACATAACTATTTTTTTAAAAAGAAGCTTTGCAAACAATTTAAATTTTATTTATTACACATGCAAAAAACAAAAGCTAAAACTAAAACCTTTCACCCCCATCGAAAATAATAGTTTGTTACTATCTTATTAACATTCAAAAACTTGGTTTAGTGTTGAAATTACATAGTCTGTCAGGTGTAAAAAATCTGTTCTGCCAAGATGCACGTGTATGAGCAGGAGAGACACATCTGACCACATCAGGTTTATGCTCTTTCCAGTCACACATTGCTGTCACCACAGAGGTTTGACTGAAATTCTGCAAGTGTGTGTTTCCCTGCTAAAAATTAATCTGAAGCTGTGGGTGTCCATATCCTTTTTTTTGTCTTATATTGAACATAAACTTTTTCATATGATGGATTCTGATTACCCCCCCACCCTCTCCTCCAAGTTCTTCTCAAACCCCCTTCCAATCTGGATCCACACTTTTTCTGTCTCTCATTAGAAAACAGGCACTGAAAGAACAATAGCAAAAATCGAAAACAACACATTGGAATGAGGCAAAACAATCACACAAGAAAAAAAAAAAACAAAACAAAAGCCAAAATAAAATCATAAATAACTCATACAGATGCAGAGACACACGTTTGCACACATAGAAATCCCATAAAAACCTAAAACTGGAAGTCATGGTATATATGCGAAGAACTTGTAACATAGAAATAAAAAAAAGGTGCCCTGATTTAACATGAGATGGAGAGCCTCTAAAGGAGCCTCTGGGTTTGTTTTGATTGACCATTTTCTGCTAGACATAGACCTACCCTTAAGACTGGTTTGTTTCCCCAGCCAGACTCCCGGGAAGAAAACTAGTTTTTTATTTGTTAGTGGTTTTCAGTTGGGGATAGCATCTAGGTTGGGGAGTGGGTCCCCAAACCACTAGCTAGCCCATCCAAGCTAGCTCATAATTCTATTACCCGGATATGACCCCATATATACATAAGTCCCTTTGGACTGCTATTCTCCACCCTATGTCGATGTTCCAGGCCACATGGAATAATCTTCTCTTCTCTAACCCATGGCACGTGTCCTCCTTGCCTGCTCCTGGCTTCTCCTCCCAAGATGTTCTCTGTCTCAGAAGCCTGCGCACCTTAGTCCTGCCTATCTCCTATTTGTTTGGGGAAACAAACCAGTCTTAAGGGTAGGTCTATGTCTAGCAGAAAATGGTCAATCAAAAGGCTAGTTAAAATCCATGTGGTGTCTGTGTGCTCATTTATAATGACGGGTTAAGGATTAACAGCCACTGAACCAATTAAATACAATATAAACACTAGCAAATAATTTAATTAGACATTTTCAGTTGGGGATAGCATCTAGTGGGGTCATGTGTCCCCTTCTTCCTACAGCTATAGGGATCCATCTGGTACAGACTCATGCAGACCCTGTGCACGCTGGCTCATCTGTGTGTCAGTCCTACTTTGGCCAGAGGCTTTGATTCCTTGGTGTCCTCCACCCCCCAGGCTCTCACATTCTCTTTGCCTCCTCTTCCACAGAGTTCCCTGAGACATGAGGGGAGGGATTTAATGGAGACATCCCTTTGAGGGCTAAGTGTTCCAAGGTCTTTCCCTTTCTGCAAATTGTCTGGCTGTGGCTCTCTGTTTGTTCCCTTCTACTGTGGGAGAAAGCTTCTCTGATGATGGCTGAGCAAGGCACAGATCTATGAGTATAGCAGAATCTCATCGGAAATAATTTTATTGCTACATTCCTTTACCAGAAGAGTAGTGTTTGGTTTTCCCCTAGGTACATGGGCTATCTATTCTCAGATTCTTGGCCATCGAAGCAGCATTGAGTATAGGTTCCATCTCATGGAGTGGGCCTTAACTCAAATCAGATATTAATTGTTTGCTGCCACAGAGTTTGTGCCACTATTGTGCAAGTGTATATTTCAGGCAGGTCACTCTTGTAGACTGAAGAGTCAGTAGTTGGTTTGAGGTTTACCTTTCTCCTCTGGCAACCTACAGAGTAATTTTCATTACCGTGAATACTAATCCCTAAGGGTGAAGGCTCTAGATAGGCACCAGCTTGACTTCTTTGTGTTCAAAGAGTTATAAAGGTGCTGTCTTCAGCAATCGGACTTTACCATCAGTTTGCAGAGAGTCACAAATAGCCTTGGCACCAGCCTGAGTTGTTTGGGAGGGGACATCCCATAGAACTCCTTTGGCCAACAGTTTAGATTGATGTAACTCATTCCCTACTCTGGATGCTTCATTAGACAATAAGAGATGTTTTTTTGGGGGAGTCTGTCTCAATTTGGTGATTTCATTTAGATTGCCTCCATATATATATATATATTGTTTTTTTTTTTACAGGAAACATCTTCTGATAGGGTGGTGTTAAGCATTCTAAATGTTAATTGGTCCTGCTTGCTGTCTGTTACTTATATTGTCTCTGATTGGTTAAATAAAATGCTGAGGCCTGAGATTGGGCAAAGACGGAGATAGGCAGGACTAAGGTGCGCAGGCTTCTGAGACAGAGAACATCTTGGGAGGAGAAGCCAGGAGCAGGCAAGGAGGACACATGCCATGGGTTAGAGAAGAGAAGATTATTCCATGTGGCCTGGAACATCGACATAGGGTGGAGAATAGAAGTCCAAAGGGACTTATGTATATATGGGGTCATATCTGGGTAATAGAATTATGAGCTGGGCTTGGATGGGCTAGGATTGCACAATTCAGGCCAAGGCTAGTTAAAATCCATGTGGTGTCTGTGTGCTCATTTATTTATTTATTTATTTTTTTGTTTTTTGGTTTTTTTTGTTTTTTTTTTTTTTTGTTTTTCGAGACAAGGTTTCTCTGTGTAGCCCTGGCTGTCCTGGACTCACTTTATAGACCAGGCTGGCCTCGAACTCACAAAGATCCACCTGCCTCTGCCTCCCAAGTGCTGGGATTAAAGGCGTGCGCCACCACCGCCCGGCTTGTGTGCTCATTTATAATGATGGGTTAAGGATTAACAGCCACTGAACCAATTAAATACAATATAAACACTAGCAAATAATTTAATTAGCCATTTTCTATAATCTACTATATTAGGTTTCCATAAACCCCTCAAATGGCCCTCAGTTTCAGCTGTCTCTCCCTCACTGGTCTCTTTCCTTCACCTCCCTGTTTAATCCTCTCATTCCAGTCTCCCCACCTCATCCTTCCATAACTATCTATTGTATTTCCTCTTTCCTAGGGAGATTCATCCCTCTCCCCAAATCCCTTACTGTCCATCAAACCTCTGTGGTTATGTAGATTGTAGCTTGTTCATCAATGATATAATAGCTAACATCCACATATAAATGAATACATGCCGTATTTGTCTTTCTGAGACCGAGTTACCTCACTCAGGATAATATTTCTCTAGTTACATCTATTTACCTGCAAATTTCATTATTTTATCTTTTTAATGGCTAAGTGATACTTCATTGTGAAAATGTGTCACATTCTCTTTATGCATCATACGTTGTCAGACATCTAGGTTTTTTCCAAGTTCTGGATATTATGAACAGAGTAGCAACGAACATGGCTGAGCAAATGTCTCTGTGGTAGGATGAAATTTACTTTGGTTTTATGTCCAAGAGAGAAACGGCTAGATCTCCAGGTAGACTGACACCCCTCTTCCTGATGAACGGCCACACTGATCTCTATAGTATCTATACAAGTGTGCAGTGCCCCCAGCAATGAATGAGTGTTCCCCTTGTTCCACGTCCTTGTCAGCATGAGCGTATCTGTTTTCCTAATGCAACAAACAATTCAAAGCCCACACAAGCTTTTCTTCAGGAAGTTTTTAAGTACATCAAAAATTTTTACTTTGCAACTTTTAAACTACAGGGTAGAAGCAGGTAAATCCATAAAACATAATTTTAGTAAATAAAAATCACACGATACAGATATCCACACAGCTTTTCACAACTTTCTCTCTGGTGCACGACATTTATTTGCAAGGCGGAGTGACCAAGGCTCAGGGGCTGAAGGGAAGGTTCAGATAGGAGCAAACACTTGCTGTGAGCAGTCTTCCCCACCGCCCCACCGCTTTGACTCTAGGCTTTCCAAATCTGAGCTGCTGTTGCAGCTTGTGATGAAACTCCAAGACTCAGACGGTGGTGGGTTCTACCTGCGATCTTTGATTCACAATTTCCCGGATGGAATCTTTTCAAGCCACTGCCCACACAGTGAGAATTTGTATCTACCCTATCATAAGCTGCGTTTCCCACTGAGTGAAGCCTGAAACCTGACTGGGCAAGTGAAGGTGCTGTTGATGAGCCAGAGGCTCTGAGGATCTCTGCTTTTCTCTTGGGACACTCACCTAATCAGAGAAACTGCGGTGAGAATAAATGCAGTTACCAGTGTCGTGTTGTATTGAACATTGTTTTAGTTACATTTAATTGCTGTGAAAAGACACAGTGACCAAGTCAGTTTAGAGAAGAAAATTTACTTGGGATGTATGGTTTCAGAGGACGAGTCCGGAGTGGTGAAGTAGAGGTAGCAGGGCTCTGAAACAGCAACTGAGGGCCCACATGTTGAGGAGGTACAGAGAGCTAACTCAAAATGGCCTGAATCTTTTGAAACCTCAAAGCCCACCCCTAGGAACATACTTCCTTCAGAATGTTCACACCTCCCAATTCCTTCAAAATAGCCACCAACTGAAAACCACGCATTCAAATATGTGTGCCTATAAGGATCATTCTCATACAAACCACCACAAATATCAAGGAGCTGAAAGTTTGTCTGTCTATCTCTGTCTTTCTGGTTTTTTGCTTTTGTTTTTGTTTTTATTTTGTTGTTCTGTTTGTTTTTGAAACAAGGTCTGACTTTGTTTTCCTGCCTGGCCTGGAACTTTCTATGCAGACCAGGCAACCTCACAGAGATCCACCTGCCTCTGTCTTTCCCAAGTCCTGGATTAACCATCATGCCCAAGTTAAGTCTTGTTTTTACTAAAAAAATATTTTATGGTTTTATTTTTACAGTTGCCTCCTTGGATCGTCTTACAAACCCACTTTGAAGACTGTCCTATCCAATTCCTCTGATCCCAGTGCTTTTCTCTACCTAGACCACACACACAGACACACACACACACACACACACACACAGATACACACACACCCTAGTGATTTTATATTTATGTTTCATCTGCAGAGTTGCTTCTCATGGAGTTCCCAGATTGCCCTGTCCTCTTAGATTAAGCCAGGTCTCTTTGCCATAAACCTTCATGTAGCTGGGGTTTGCTATTTTGTGGGTTCCTTTTTCTCTTCCACCCTCTCCACTCCTTTACTTCTCCCCTTTCACCCCACTAACACTAGATAAGAGAGAAAAATAGAGGGGAAATGGGGCACCATTGTCATTAGACTACTTTCTCTTGATTAGGGGTGTTGAGTTTCCTTGGGGCAAATTTGATATTTACTGTCAGGATATCTAATTTCTTCTTTCCATTTCTTTGCTTGACAAATTTCAACCAACAGCAACCAGCAGCATTCAACCACCAACCAGTCACCCACCTATCAGGGACCTAGCATTTATATACCCTTTGAAAAGTTCCCAGAATTCCAAATGTCACACACTTGCAGAAGCTGTCCACTGTTGTGAAGCAGCCCCATATCCCTACACCTGGATTAAAATGAAAGCATCCCCATAATATTTCTATGCTTTTAAAAGAAACCAAAATTGCAAAAATCTCACTACACCTTCCGAATATACTTAATCTACTTGCTTATCTTCAGAGCCCTTCACAGGGCACATTGACAGACAGGTACACATATACCATTGGGAATGGCCTCTCTGCTCTCCAGGAACGATATTCTTTTTGAGGGTTCTAGCATCATGGGGTATGTGTAATATAGATGACTGAGTGGTTGCTGGCTCTGAATCAGTGACTTACCTGTGATTCCCTATGTCCACCTTGCTATGTTATTGATGGGAAAACCATAATCGGTTGCACAGTTGAGAACTGGAATAAGAAGAAAACTTGGAGGTTTTAGTGATATGAAAAACAACATCTTGAAAGGGGAAAAAATCAAAATGTAGGAAAACTAATTTTAAAATAGCACAGTGAAAACATAGATTTTTAAAGCATTCACTTATTTTATGTGTATGAGTGTTTTGCATGCATGTAGGTATGGACTACATGTGTGCCTGATGCCACGGAAGTCAGAAGAGGGTCTTAGATTCCCTGGAACTAAAGTTACAGATGACTATGAGCCACCATGGAGATGCTATGAACCAAAATAAGGTCCCCAGTAACGTAAATCCTGTACAGGGACGCAGCAATAAGCCGCCCCCCCCCCCCCGGCCCTAGGCAAGAATTCCCATTTCTTTTTTTTCTTTTTTTTTTTTTTTGGTTTTTCGAGACAGGGTTTCTCTGAATATCTCTGGCTGTCCTGGACTCGCTTTGTAGACCAGGCTGGTCTCGAACTCACAAAGATCCGCCTGCCTCTGCCTCCCAAGTGCTGGGATTAAAGGCGTGTGCCACCACCGCCCGGCGAATTCCCATTTCTTAATAACGTCTCTCCAGACCTGAGGGCTTTCTATGCAGCTGGCCATCACATTCTGTTCAAAGCTCTGTTTCAGGGAGATCTCTGCTTTCATGATGTGTTTCTGAGATCCCCAATTCACTGAAACCCCAGCAAGCCGCTTATGGAAAACTGCTTGACAGAATGTCCACTGCCAGAGAAAAGCACAGTCTCAAGTCCTTCGCACCAGAGTTCTTGGAAACGGCAGCCAACATGGAGCACGTGGGTGTCACTAGTGTCTACTGAGAAGCAGACCATGGACCAATCACCAGAAATAAACAACCAACCTCGCGCACAGTTGTCAATGTGCAATTGGCATCTAATTCAACAGCCCTGCTTTTCAAGCCAGCAGAGGAGCTGGAGTCTCAGAGAGTGGAGAGCCACCACACACGGGTGCTGGGAACTGAGCTGGAGTCTTCCTCAAGAGCAGTAAGAGCTCTTACAGGTGAGCCTTTTCTCAAGCCCCTTGTCAGCCTATTTTTATCACAGGAACAGGAAAAGAAACTCAGATACCCGGGAAGCTTCTTTTTGAAATGGGTCATGTTAACGTTCGCAGCTAGACAGGAATGTTGAGAATAAGAGACTGTTGTGTGAGCATCCCTCAAGAAGCCACCCCTATCACCACCACCCACAATGCTCAGGGCACTGTAAGACAGTAAGAGCTGGAGGAAGGGGAGGGGTGATGTGAGACTACATCTTCTGATATGGCATAATCATTGCACTTTGTGGTTACCTGCTTATGATCTGCATGAGATACAATCTGTAAACATTTCAGAAGGGAAGGGAGGGAGGAACAAATGAGTCCCCATGCCAAGCTTCGAAGCTATTGGCAATAAGTGGCTCCTGGGGGTGGGGAAGTCACTTTTTTTTTTCAGGATGTAGCTACTGGTAAGTTGTTTATGATCTAGTCAATAACCCCACACCCATGCACATGCAAGCAACCCTAATCAATGTTAGAAGAAAAGAAGACAGAAAAGTAGAAGTCAAAATTAGGAAGACAGATTCTAGAGGAAATGGGAAATAGATAAGAGAAAGGAATAGATGGATAAAAATGTTCAAAATCCATTGTAGAAATGTACAAAATTGTCAAAGAAGACATTAAAAACTATTTAAACACACACAATCACAGTTATGAAGAGGAATACGAGGAAAGCCTGACTTCCACTCAGTTGACCAACATCTTTTTACTCAGTTATGACAACTGTCAAGATCAATATTGATTGTCACCTTGACAGAACCTAGAATAACCTAGAATACCAGCCTCCAGGTGCTTACCTGAGAGGGATTGCCTAGATCAGGACAACCACCCGTCTATGAGGGCTTCTTTTGTTAGGTTAATTGAAGTAGAAAGATAAATGGAAAGGGTGACAGGTACCTTTTCATGGGCTAGATCTTGGGCTGAATAAAAAGAAGGCAAGAGAGTTGAGCAGTAGCATTTATTTCTCTGCTTCCTGACTTCCAGTGCAGTGTGACCAGCTGCCTCGGGCTACTGCCATCATGACCATGGAAGTATGAGTTAAAATAGACCCTTCCTTTAAAAAAAAAAAAGACTCAGGTGCACGGTGACATTCATACTTATGTTGTGCCACCCATGGGGAACTGGCTTCTTCCCATCAAATATATCAAAATAGCCAATGGCAGAGGTTGCACAAGCATCCCCACACAAGCTGAATCTCCCTGGGCTTACCAGGACTTCCCTCACCTGGGCCAGGGCAGAAGCACGTAGCACCTGGACAAGCTTTGCCTGCAGGCTCACACACAGAAAACGAGTGCATTTCCACCGCAAATTATGAAGAACCACGCTGAGGATCCAATGTAACCTTTTGATCACCCTTTCTACCCAGTTACTGGAACAGATCGAAGGGCTGATGCAGAGCTTCTGCTAATGCCTACGGGCCCTTAGTGATGGCAGACGACCAGCGTCAGAAGAGACGCTTCTGCCCTGAGAGCTTCCACCCCGAGTCCAGTAGATCCAGTGCACACTGTGGTGTCCTTTTATAGTTTCACTGGTTTTCAATTATCCCTGGCACCCTCAGCCTGGAGCAGTCTCACCTCCTCTAAGCCTGTTCAGCTATACAAACAGAAAAACAAGCGGCAGCATCCCACTTCTTCCTTCTGCATCTGTCGAAACCATCACTTGTTATCTAATGTTAGGTTCTCTTATTGTGCAGATTGTGAGAGACCTTGCACAGTATGGCTGCCTATGCAATCTTACAGGCCTCTAAATAATACTTACAATTGTGAAAGACTACAAATGAGAAAGTAAAAAAACAAAACTCGGTAAGTTCTTTATTTCATTCATGTGATTTGTACGTGGCTCTCTTATTCCTTCCAGGGCTCAATGTTTACTGCTCATGAGAAGAAATTCAGAATTCAAAATTAATAATGAGAATCATAAATATTTAATGTTAATTTATAAGCTCAAGAAGAATGCTAAATTCTAGGTAGTCAACAAGTACAACCTAACAAAAAAAGAAGAAGAAACTGTTTTCCATCATACAGTGATGCGTCACAACTAATAAAACATGTTGAACAAATGAGGTGCAAACTCAGACAGATAATTAGACTGTCAAATAGGAATAGGTGGGGTGTGTGCGTGTTTTAAATTAAAAAATGAAATTCAAGGCTTCTTTGCTTAATGAAGCCCAATTCTTTCATCTTTTAAAATGATTTGAAGTAAAACTGGAGTTTGAGGGGAAAGGAGATTTAAAACCTCCCTTCAGACATTAATAAACACTATCCCACATTCTAAAACTATTAGACATAATTTGGCATAATTGCCGATCTTTCCTGAGCGAAGGCATGCAACCCAGTTGTGCTAATGTCTATATTCTTTGCACAAAGGGAAAGGCCGCCTCAGTTGGTGACTTGAGGTTCATGCTTTCAGAGAGGCATCGTGACAAAAATGTATGTTTGGTACCATGTGTTAAGACAGAAGTTTTATTTTTCTCAAATTTACCATAAGAGTGGAAACATCTTTCTTGAGACCGAAAGATATCTTCTACAATGCCTTATTGAAGAAATTGATGTAAGGAAAATGAAGACATTTGTTTTTATTTCCTCTCAGCCAAATTCCATTCTGTTTTTCAAATTCTAAAATTGCATAGACCTCAAGAATATTTCTTTCTGCAGACATATGCTCTCTTGCAGAGACTTCCTGACCAGCTTGTCTCATTTGTCTAATTCAGATCCTAACCCCTCCAGGCAGATACCATGCACTTCACAGTGTTTTCTTTAGAGCAAACACTGTGCTGACAAGTTCAGTAAGTCTTAAGTGTCAATAGATTTTTTTTTCCATTGTCATTATCTGCTAACTTGTGTTTGTCTGTGCTGGCCCTTAATTTCAGTGCTTGTAGATTTTTGTCGTTTTGTGAAGTATTGGAATGGTTAGAGGGAATTTCTAAGTCAAACTTTGATGTGTGTGTGTGTGTGTGTGTGTGTGTGTGTGTGTGTGTAGGAAACATTTTCCATCACCCAGAGGCAAAGAGGAAAGTAAGGCTTTACACAGAGCAATATTGACCATATTTGCTTATGACAGTTTGTCAAGAGCCACTGATATTTGCAAACAACTTGTGTAACGTGCTATCTCTAACCCCCTTCAAAACTATTCATATCCTATCTCATCACCCAACTTGACAAAATAACAAAAATCAACTTAAAGAACTCCAGTGCTAAATGACTCCAATATTTAATTCACTCATGGAAATATTTGGTAGGTTTTTTTTTTAACCTGTTTTACCTTTAAGTGTAAAGAAGAACATCAAAATTAATAAGAAAAATAGCAGGTTTTTCCCAGTTAGTAGGAAACCATCCCTGGTCTCATGAACATTTCTCCAGGATAACCTGAGACTACCACAGGAGAAGACAGTAGTCCAGAGCCAGTTCCAATACTTACAATGGATCATTGAATAAATTACTACCATTCACCAAACCTGCCTCTGGATAGTTAGTGATTTCCATCAGAGGAAGACACTGAAATTATGCTTGACCTGGACCTCCAAGGACAAAACACAGGGGTAAGTAGCTAAATCAGAATGCTTTAAGTACTATCTGAGTTTTTGTTTTCAATTATATGTTCTTGTAAATTTCTGTCTAAAAATGGCATTATATAGAGTCCTTTTGCGAAAACTGAGATTTCATAACTTAGAAATGAGATCACACTGTACCTGAAATTTGCCACATAAAAGACTTCGAGATAGAATTTATTACATGCCCATTAAACCAAATGCACAGAGCTGTGTCTAACATTTCCACTGCTTTCCCCCATAGGTTTGTTTGCACTCATATAAGAAATGTGAAACATCCCCTACAGTAACAAATTTGACTATATCTGCTTATAAAATAAGTCGACGGGTGTGTTTCACTTGGGAAGTTCAGTTGAAAGCAGGCGCTATGAACTCTGTACCAATCTCTGCTTGCAGGTTCAAAAGATCTTTAGAAACAACGCAAGACTGAAGATGTCTGAGACTTTCACTCTTTCTGTCTGTGACTAAGATTCTAACCGAGTGTTTTGCAAGTTCATATTTAAAAAAAATATTATAAATCCCTGCCAGGTGACTTTAGTATAAAGTTGTCTCAGTTGCTGTTTTGCAACTATAGTAAAGAAAATCTAAGGAAGTGGGTTAGATATATTTATTTGCTCCAGACTTAAAAACAAACTGTTGAAAAATTCTTTTCTTGGGTTTTCTCAAAAATAGACCTGGATACACTTTAAGCAAGTGATTCTTTCACTTTCTTAGGCATTAACAAAGTCCATAAGAAGGTTACAAGCTGTGCTTATAAAAGAAAAAAAATATTTTATAATCAGACCATTACAGCCCACAATCTGATAGATGATTTGCATAAATCCTGGTTTATAAAAGAGGATATCTCAAAATGTAAAGCAGAGGTAATCCATAAAACACACACTGCTCTGATAATAAGACAACTCAAAAGCTAAAACACAGTTTTTAAAAATTAGAATCTTACAGCTTTTATTGTGGACAGTCACATGCCCTACTTATGATGACTGAGCTTGAAAAAACAGGCTCTTTTTCTTTCTTTCTTTCTTTCTTTCTTTCTTTCTTTCTTTCTTTCTTTCTCTCTCTCTCTCTCTCTCTCTCTCTCTCTCTCTTCCTTCCTTCCTTCTTTTCATTTCCTTTCCTTCCTTCCTTCCTTCTTTCCTTTCTTCCTTTCTTTGGGCCTTTGCCTTGCACTCTCCGAGATGTATTTTTAAATTAAGTGACCAGAAGATGTTACTACTGGCAAAGCATTAGCAGGGAAGAGACCTCAATAAAATCACCAACGAGACTTTGAATCATTTCTTCTGTTAGTGAAAGTCAGAGGCAAAAGTTTTATACAATTGCAAAAATAAATCAAGTTAGTGTGTCATTTGTGCTTTTCTACATTAATAAATTAACCATGTAACATTGTTCAAAATTATGTCAGTTACGCATATAATAATCTTTTAAATTAATGAAGTGATGAAGCGGTTTGATGACACCCATGATTTACAAGGCTGCTTTTAGCTAATGTTAAAAGCCTCTCATTTAATAAATTACTCCCTTGAGAAATTACCAAAAATGAATATTTTCAATGTTAAATGTTTCAGAGTTTACACTTTTTCAATATATTAACAAATGGCATGAGAGACATATTTTTCAAAATAGATCTTCTTTTGCATATATTTAATTGAAATTAATTAGTATATTACTTTAGGAGAAAATGATCATACAAGATCATTTGTGGGAATTTTTTGTGAAGCAATAAAGATGAATTTAAACAATGAAATCCATCATATCTTTACAAAATATGTGTGATGCATTAGGAATCATTTCAAGCTTTGTGATTAAATAGGAACATTTCTGCAGAATTTACATGCCTAAGACACAGTGAGAGCTATTCACTTAAATTAATTGATGCCTTAATTCTTTGTTTGCATTATTAATCATCCTTAAAACTATATTGCTAACAAGCTTCATCATTTTTGTAATGATTTGTATATTGTTCAACTTTATCTTAAGCGTTTCTCTGTGGGTTTTCAGATGTTATTTTAACTCCGGTGTAGTCCTCAGTGTCATTATGAATAATAACAATCATTGCCATTGTCTCCTGCCTTTATGTAGACTTGGAGATATGTCTGAATGTAAGAGAACTAATGTCTTATGGAGAGATGTTATATAAGTTCATTAGGAAAGCAAAGTAAGATTTCAGATAATCTAGGATGTGCGTATGTGCGAGAACAAGAAAGGAAGGGGTTGAAAAATATATAAATAGCCAAGAGCGGCTGACACTGATGTTCCCGAATCTTATGGATTTGTTTTCCTAATGTTGAGTCTGATTTTTACCCCACTTCTCAAATAGTAATATGCCTAGGACATTAGGCCAGTTTCTTTTCAAAGCATTTGCTGCTCTAGTCC
The DNA here is from genome assembly GCA_907164525.1 of Lophiomys imhausi. Lineage (NCBI taxonomy): Eukaryota > Metazoa > Chordata > Mammalia > Rodentia > Muridae > Lophiomys > Lophiomys imhausi. The sequence goes on along the minus strand of CAJQZJ010032395.1, from coordinate 7,200,026 downwards.
TGAAAACAAGGGTAATTAATTTGTGCTTCTTGGGCCAATGAATGTACTTCTCAGCAGGTATACGCCAAGGAAACAATTTTTTTTTTAAATTTTATAACTAATTGCAATGCAGCAGCAGATAGACCGTTAGGCTTTGAAATGATTTTAAGGAATTTTCAAGTTTCACTGATGAATTTTTAATGCATACTAATGATGGACTAGAAGCTTTGTAGACTGTGCACAGCGAGATGGGACTTTTAGGAATATTTTTCTCTTAACAGCTTGAAGAAAGCACTAAAAAGTATGGGAAACAAGATTTTTTAGGGGTTTGTTTTTATAATATGTAGCTACATCAAACTAGTAATGACTATAATTATTTGAGTAAAGCACATTTTCAAGAGTCAATAATGAAAATTAAAGAGAATCAGAATGTTTCAAATATCTATGTCCAACTGTGGAATGTTTGCAGAGGAGTCTCCGTTTGCCATTATATCTACCCTTTGATTTCTCATTATCCTATCTCCAGATGAGAGTGTAACCCACAGGAATACTAGTACATTTTTAGAGAATTAGCACACGAGCTTTATTCTATCAAATTGAACAGGGCTACATAGCATGAAGTTTGAAATATTGGCTATTGTTAACATTGAGATTGTTTCCCAGAAGGAACTCCAATGAGTAAGAAATTATATTGGCATTGAAGTTGACAAAATCCTATGTTGGTTGAACTGGAATCACAAAAGAGGACAGAGGGATGCGAAGAGCTCACGAAGAATCTGTTGAAGCCCACAGAGAAGCAACAGACACTACTCAGGGAGGGATAATTTCAAACTGCGATTGCAACTCCTGGCACATCAAACCTCATGCTAACTCTACCTTTACGTCTCTGGACCTGAGTTAAAAAAGACGTACTTGGCTTGCAAGCTTGCATCATATAGGATTCCTAAATGATGGAGCTTGCAAGCCAAGTACGTCTTTGACTTTTTACAACACAAAGAAAAGCCCCTCTGCCACCACTTTTCACAACAAAAGTGTAGCAAGCCTCACAGTCACGGAGCCAATAAAATGCTCTATTTATTGGCGAAGCATTAACAGTGCCTCTTATTTTACTCCTGTGACCCTCTTTGGCAGTTAGTCACACATTGAACAGTCGCCACAAAAATATCCCTCATGTATACGGAAGCAGGAAAGGTCTAATTGGCCATCGACCTCTCCCTCTCAACTCCCCTGGAACCACAACCCACTGGTTTCTAATTCATCACCTGGGGGTCAAGTAACCTGGGCTGTAGAAGAAGGCTTCCTAGGCTGAATGTCAGATTCGGGCCAGCTCCCAGCGGCAGGCACCCAGAGCGGCCACATCTATGAGCATTGGAAATCCAACCACGGCCACGCCAGGACCTGAATCAGGGCCTGTCACAATGTGGCACTCTCAACACTAGGTATTACCGACGTAGCATTATTTACTTTGCATTTATTTAACTTGTTATTACTACTTTCTGACAGTACAGTGCTACAGAAAGCCCCATTTATGATGACATAAAATCTCCCTTTAAAAATAAATGTACATTTTAAAGATTGTTTTTAAATTATGCAAGCAACAGCCTTGAAAGGCAAAGACAATGACAATACATGAAAACAGTTTGTGACTGAGGATGAGAAAACACTAAGCCAGAGAATTCTAAAGCTATTGATGGGGAAGAGCTACCGTGCTCCCTTGTCAACAATACATTTTACATTGTTTTTAAAAGCATGGGATTTAGAGTAAATTACTATATGTTTACTTGATCTCTTCTGGGAGGTATCAACACAGGTAAAAGGTGTTGTCACTGTTCTACAGATGGAAACGGTGAGAAACAGAATGCTGAAGCACTTCACTAAGAGCCACACAATTGCCGATGATGAAAGAGAGGTAGGAAGCCTCAAACTGAGGCTCTCTGTTTCTACTTAGCAGACTGACTGTTCAGTGGAAACAGGTCACATGCGGGTTGGACATGCTTTTGTAAGAAATGTGTGTATTAAGTTTAAAAGTGAGATCTTGGGATCTTTCCCAACTCGACAACAATCACAAATAGAAAAATTCCTTTTGAGTGACATGTCTATGAACCCAGCTGAACTAATTAGTTGGGAATGGCACTGGGACGCTAACTATCTAATGGTGATAAAACATTTTATTGATGAAAAATGCCATATTAATTACCAAAAATTACCATTCTTGTTTCACTGTTCAGTTTCATATCCAATGAACACCATGCTGTTACTGCTCTTCTGATAATCACTTGTACTTGCAGAGCCAGTGCTTAACCTGGCTGTGATACTTGTGGCAATGTCAGCTTCCTCAGAGGGGACTGCCAGTCAGGAAGGGGTACAGAGATATTCAGAGTGTAAGCATGAATACTCTGAACTTGCTGCCAGGAGTGAAATGGACGAAAGGAAGGAAGGAAGGAAGGAAGGAAGGAAGGAAGGAAGGAAGGAAGGAAGGAA
>CAJQZJ010032395.1:7140570-7197556 GCA_907164525.1 Lophiomys imhausi | reverse complement strand
GAAGGAAGGAAGGAAGGAAGGAAGGAAGGAAGGAAGGAAGGAAGGAAAGAAGGAAGGATTTATAATTTCTTTTCTGATTATTTCATAAATGAATATTACAATAATCAGAATTTGTAGCTTCCATCTCATATTCAATTATAAATAAATTATAAATCTGTACAATCAGACTACAAATTGCTCACATCCTCAAATGAATGAGATTCCTCAGAAACATAAATATAGCCAGCTCTGAACACTGTGGCTCAAAAATACTGGGAAAAAGAATTATGTCTCTACTGAACACACAGATTTTTTTTTTTCCTGTCATACCTTTCCTAAGCGAGAATCATACCCCTAGACCAAAAAGCCACTGTCATACCTTTCCTAATCAGTGTAGAGTAAGGATAATTTTGAAAATGTTGCATCATATTTAGTGTTATAAACAAGTTAGGGGTTATTTATTATTTATAAAAGATATATATGAACAATATGCATAAACTATATATATTTCAATTGATATATATATATATATATACACATATATATGGGACTTGGGCATTTGAACTTTGGTGTTCACCAGTGTCCTAGCATCCAACCTGTAGATGTGGGACAAAGACCGTATTTTCACATGGAATGGTCAACTTCAGCCCCAAGTTAAAGTCACAAAAGTATATAGAATACCAACAGGTCTCTTGTCACCAGCAGTCAGTGTATAGGGATCTCAGCCCACTTTCTAATCAGCAAAAAAAGCACTTAGACAAAGAATCACTACCTCCTCACAACTTTGCAGTCAACTAGCTGAGTTGAAGTTTCTCTAATAAGTATAATTTGTTTTTGTTTTTTTTAAACAAGTAAGAATGTTGTTTTTTTTTTTCAAGAGAATAAAAGCCCTGTAATAAATGTCTTTTACGTTTTTCTTTCAATCCACAGGCTGTGACAACTTTGATCCATGGTGGGCATAGACTCTGAAATACAGCTCTCTGAACTGTAAAGACATGTAACCTAAACTCAATGGGAAGGGCTCGAGCCTATTTATGCACGCATAATTAGCTGAACCCCAGACCTTTCATTCTGAAATTAGCGAGCATTTTCATTTTCCATATGCAATCACTTACTGTCCTTTTTCTGCTATTAGTGTTTCAAGAAGCAAGGACATTTAAATGAGAAAAGAATTCTTTTAAAGCCCTCTTTTAATTTGATGCTGAGCATCTGAACCTCTGAAGCGGGTGCAGGAAAGCCCTTGAGAACTGCCACTTTTCAGCAGGAATCTTCTCAGAATGCACCCAGACCAGGAAGGGGGCTGCAGGTCCCTGTGAGGGTCCGGAATCTCCTCGTAACAGAGAGTAATAGCTTTCACTGTCACGTTGTGCTTCTTCCCCCCCCCCCACCCAATAACGTTTGAACAGGACCTTCTTCTACATAGCTATGAAAAAAAAAAGATGGCTTATAAATGTCCCTGTTGGAAGGTTTTCCACTCACGTCAGGGCTCCAGTGGTATCGCAGGAGTTGGGCAACTTGGGAAACTGTACAAAATATGTTGTTGAGTGATGTATAGTTTGACACCTACTCGCTTTGAGAAACATGGCAAGCACTTGCCTATGTCTGTACTCTTGTTCCAAATAATCAAGGAGAAACATAAGGGATTAAAAATTGGCTGTATTGGGTCAGCAAGATGACTCAGTGGGGAAAGACACTTGCAAGGAAAATATGAGAAATGGACCTCACAAAGTTGCCCTCTGACCTAATATGTCTACATCACTCACAGGCACCCAAGTAATACCTTAAGTTTTTAAAATTGCCTATGCTATATTTACTTAAACTTTATTTTGCTAAAGTGGGGAAATTGACCCCATTCGTTGGATCATGTTTTTATTCCCAAATAGCTGCAGCCTGTCTTTTTGTACTCATAGTGTGTTTTCCTGCTTTTCTCAGAGCAGTCGGCAAACACCTCAAAGTGATCACTGCTCACAAAATAACAGGCATGCAGTTGTTAGCTGTTAAGTTGTCAAGCTTATCCACACACACTAATAAATAACTTGGCATAAAACATGACTTCAGTCTCCACATCGCAGTGAAGCAACACATAGTCACCTCACATAGGTGCCTACAGGCAGTGGCACAGGGGACTCTGGGCAAAAGGGAGGAAGGAATCAGACCTGCTTTTGTGATTGGCATCCTGAGAGAGTTTGGTTGCATTGGCCTGGGCTGAGTCTGGGTCACACACCTGCACAGATGTGTGATTCAGTCTGAAAGCCCCTTCTAGAAGATGTTATTTCTATAACCTATTCTTCTTTCTCTGCTGCTGGGTAGACCACACTGGTCCCTCTTCCTTCTCTGTTGTAGTTCCCCTAAGTCTTCTTTTTAGAGGATGGTAGCTAAAACTTGGACAAACCTTTCCATTTCGGCCAAAGTATAAGAAATTCCAGGGTTTTGTGCCCTCCGTTCCTTTTCTCATTGTAATCAGACAATGCTATGTCCAGCACAGTAGTTCTCAATCTCTGGGCCGTGACCCCTTTTTAAATTATCCTTTCACAGGGGCCACCTAAGACCATCTGTATGTCAGACATTTACATTACAACTCATAAGAGTAGAAAATCACACTTACGAAGTTAACAACGAAAATAGTTATATGGTTGGGAGTTACCACAACATGAGGAACTGTATTAAGGGTTGCAGCATTAGAAAGATTGAGAACTATTGGTGTAGCAGCTCGTATATGCAAACCCCTGCTGTTAAAAAGCAGACAACAACATATCAAGAGTGAGGAAAGGAAAAGCTTTGAGATTCTTCAGCTCTCCCAGAGTGACTTCAAATAGAAGAGAAACAGGGGATCTAGTCTCAGAAGTAGGCTTGCTTGAGTTCAATCCCAAAGGGATTAAAAAAAAAAAAAAACCCTTCAGTTAGGAAGAAAGGCATCCTCCCAACTCCAACCTGTTCTAACTTTTCTTTCACACAAAAGGATAAAAGCAAACCTCACGTGCACTTGTGAATGTCACAGCCCAGAAGCAGGCAAATGCTGAGGTTACAGAGTCCTGTTTCTCTCCCAACATACTCACAAAAATAACAAACATCTACGAAAAGAGCTAAGGACACACTTTTAAGGAAGCATTCTTAGAGATGATCAAATACAACAGCGGAGAAACAAAACCAAATATGCTAGAATGCAAAGCCTCTAGAACCCATATCTCCAGAAAAAAAATTAAATATAGTCCAGCTCCAAAGCTGGACCAAATAAACATGAGCCATCACTTTTGAAATGGCGGCTGATAAAGTTTGGTAACTATCTGCTGTGTTTGTAATCAACTCCTTTTGGTTCCATGTATTCACTTTCTTTGCTTTGGCATTTTTCTTTGTTTTCCTTTTTCTACCTCCTTGGGTTAGCTAAACCTTTCTTTTTGTCACCTTTCTTAGGATGTCACATGTAATTTTCTCCCAAAATGTTTCAGTAGTTGCCCTAGAAATAGTCACTTTCAGGTGGTACAAATCAAAAGAAAGGTGTTGTCAGACTAATTGTAGACAAAGAAAACTTTAGAGAATGAAAATTATCGGCCATAAAGAGTCAGCATCTTGGTAAAGGATCAGTTTTCCAAGAAGCTATAATAACTTGAATTGTGTTTTTACTAACAGCAGAGTATGTGAAAGTAAATTCCATAGAACTACAAGGAGAATTAGTTGGAGACTTCAACCCCTCTCTTTTGTTAACTGAGATCTGGGCCAGACAGAAAACCAGTATGAATACAGTTGACCAGGACAATCGTTTTACATAATTGACAGTTGAGGAATATTCCATAACAACAGCAGCAATACACTGTCTTCTTAAGCTGACATTGACAAATAGAACACATTTTGGATGCTAAAACATACTTTAACAGTTTTTAAGACTAGAAATCACATAAAAGTATGTCCCCACACCATGCTATAATAAAACTAGAAATATTAAAAGGTGTATGTTTGGAAAATCCTTAAATACAGGGAGATAAAGCAAGTTTTCTAGGTAACACAATTGTTAAAGAAAATGTATTAAGAGAAGAGTTAAGATGCTTTGAAATTAAGTCAAAACATAACAAATTTTCCCTAGATACCAAAAGCAATACTGACTGAAAAGACCCATGTGAGGGTCTCATCATACCTGATTCCAAGATACTCTACAGAACCATAGTAACAAAATCAGTCTGATACTGGCACAGAAACAAGTAGATCAGTGCATAGGCTAGAGGAGTCATATTTAAAGACACAGCAACACTACCTGCTCTTTTACAAAGGAGCTGAAACATCCATTGATAAAAAGCCAGCCTCTTCAAGATATGGTCCCAGAAAAACTGGATCTAAATGGTGATATCCTACTGCAGATAACTAATTCCTACTTGTCACCCTGTACAAAACCCACTCAAAATGAGTAAAAGATTTCAATGGACTTGAAACTCTGATATTGCCGGTGGAAAGCACAGAAAAGACCTTTCTGGGTCTAAGCAGGGTGTGTATCTATGACATTGCATGGAATTTGCTTCAACTATAAAGAACCAAGTTATATCCTTCTTGAGACTATGGCTACCACTGGATAGTCACAGTAGGTGAATTAAGTTGATTTCAGAAAGACAGATGTCAGGATTTCTCTCATTTGTGGCTCCTAAAATTTTACATAGATGTATAAAATCATATTTGTATGTGTGATATGAAAGTATAAGCCAAAGTGAAAAGGAGAAACAAAGGGGATTGGTGGAAAGGGAGAGGAGCAATAACAAGAGGGAGAGGACTGAGGTATGGAGGAGAATATATTCAAAGTGCATTAAATACTTATATGAAAATGTCCCTATGTAATCCAGTACCATATGCAATGAAAAAAAAATTAAAGAATGAAATAAGTATACAGGTTCATTAAGATAATGCACATGCATGACTGTTCTCAAAAAAAAAAAAAAAAAGACTAGTTGCTCAGGAAATTACATCAAGAATTCACCATTGGGATTACATAAAATTGAAAAGCTTCTCTATAACACAGGAAACAATACAGAATTGGAGAAAGTCTTTGCTAACTCTATGTCTGACAGAAGTATAAATCCAGAATATATGAAGAACTCAAAAAACTAAAAGCCACAAAAATCAAACAACCAAATCAGTAAGTGGAATAAAGAAGAGAAAAGACACTTCTCAGAAGACGAAAAAAAAAAAAGGTCTATAGGCACGAAAGGGTTTTCAACCTTCTTGAACACTGTGGGAATGCATAATGAAACTGCATTTCAGTCTCTATCTCACCTCAGGCAGAATGGCTAACACTAAGAATGTGGAAAAAGGACATAAAGTAGCAGAGCCACTGTGGAAATCAGTATGTAGGTCTTTAAAATAAGCAAACAGGCAAATAAATATGTATAAATAGAACTATCACATGACCCAGCTATGCCACTTCTATGTACCTGCCAGAGGACTGTAAGTCAACATGCTACAGACACACTTGTACATCCATGTATCCACTACAGCACTGCTCATAATAGTCAAGTTAGGTCTCATCAACAGATGAATGGACAAAGAAAATGTGGGAGCCGGGCGTGGTGGCGCACGTCTTTAATCCCAGCACTTGGAGGTAGAGGCAGGCTGATCTCTGTGAGTTCAAGGACAGCCTGGTTTACAAAGTGAGTCCAGGAGAGCCAAGGCTACACAGAGAAATGATATCTTGAGAAAAGAAATAAAGAAAAATAAATAAATAAAGAAAGAAAGAAAGAAAGAAAGAAAGAAAGAAAGAAAGAAAGAAGGAAAGAAAGAAAGAAAGGAAGAAAGAAAGAAAGAAATGTGGAGTAGTGGTAGCATGTCTCTTTCATCCCAGCACCTGAGAAGGAAAGGAAGTAAGATATCTATGAAATCAAGGCCGGTGTGGCCTACATAGCAAATTTCATGCCAGATAGGACTACTCTGTCTCAAGAAAAAAAAAGAGAGAGAGAGAGAGAGAAAGAAAGAAAGAAGGAAAGAAAAAGAAAAAAGACAAGAAAGAAGAAAGGAAGGAAGGAAGATTTAAAAGAGAAGAAAGGAATACAGTTGCAATATAGGTCCACAATGGAGGTTTTTTTTTTAATGTTTTACTTCAGGTTACATCTCCATCACAGTACCCTCTTTCCACCCCTCCCAGTCCTGCCCTCCCACCTTCTACCCCCTATCCATTCCATCACACTCCTCCGGAGTGGAGTGTTCCTACATATCAGTCCCCTGCCCCAGTTCAGCAGTCATATAAGGGCCAAGAGCCTCCTCATACACTGGGGGCCTACAAGACAGCACCACTAGGGCAAAGTGTTTCATTGACAGGAAACAAAGTCTATGTACCTGTTCCCTTTGATGCATTGGCTGTAGTATAGTTATCCTGTACTTTATGGCTAAAATCCAATTATAAGTGAATAGATGCCATGTGCATCCTTCTGAGTCTGGGTTAGCTCATTCAGCATGATCTTCTCCAGTTCCATCCATTTGGCTGCAAATTGCATGATTTCGTTGTTTCTGATAGCTAAGTAGTATTCCATTGTGTAAATGTATCACAGTTTTTTTTTTAATACATTCCTCAGTTGAGGGACATGTGGGTTGTTTCCAGTTTCTAGCTATTACACATAAGGCTGCTATGAACATAGATGAGGAAACGTCCTTGTAGTTTGGTGAGGAATCATTTGGATGTATACCTAGAAGTGGTATGGCTGGGTCTTGAGGTAGACTTACTCCAAGTTTTCTAAGATATTGCCAGACTGACCTCCATAGTGGTTGCACAAGCCTGCACTCCCACCAGCAATGGAGGAGGGTTCCCCTTTCTCCACACCCTTGCCAGCATGTGCTGTCATTTAAGCTTTTGATCTTAGCCATTCTGACAGGTGTGAGATGGAATCTCAGGGTCATCTTGAGCTGCATTTCTCTGATGATTAAGGATGCTGAGTATTTCTTCAAGTGTTTCTCAGCCATTAGGGATTCCTCCTTTGTGAATTCTCTGTTTAGCTCTGTTCTCCATTTTTTGATTGGATTATTTGGTTTCTCGGCATTTAATTTCTTAAGTTCTTTGTAAATTTTGGATATTAGTCCTCTGTAGATCCTAGACAGTTTTAAAGATACACAAAACATGTTTAGGTATGACATGAAAACAAAAGAAAGACTAGGGGAAGAAAGGGGCTAACAGCGGTGAGGAAGGAAGTGGGGGACTGTGAGAGATGAATATAGAAAAATGAACAATGTGCTCAAAAGAAAGTGTGTTTAAATACATTAAAAAAACATAGCTCATCAAAATTTAAAGGTTGCTTCCCAATCAGTGCTTGGAGGGAAATATATGGCATTAAATGTACATATTAAAAAAACAAAGAAATAAAACTAATCATCTAAGATCTCACCATAGGAAACCAAAGGGAAAATAAGAGTGATTTCAGCCTAAAGAGAGCAAGGGAAAGAAAGAAATAATCAAAAGGAAAAAAACTCGAGGAAGACCTTGAAAAACAATAGAACCAAAAAGAAAAAAGATCCTTGGAAAGCTAAATACAACTAGTAAACATGTTGGCAAGCTAATAAAGAAAACAGAGAGAAGACTCAACTGTCCTGTGTCAGAAGTGTAAGCAGGGTCCTTACTAGCACTTCAGGGACATTTAAGTGGATAATAAGGAAATGCCACACTCAAGCCTGTGCCCCAGACTGGGTAAGTTCAACGACACCAATGCAAACTGCCAGTTCTTCTTGATACAGGTTCCAAAGATACATACCACCATAAGTCACAGAAGAGGAAATTCAATCTGAATATGGCCATGTTCAATATATAAGCTGAATCAACAACTGATAATCTATGAAATGACAATACCAATTCCAGATGATTTCTACTAAGGTCTAAGGAGGAAGATGATATAAATCTCCAGTCGCCTCTAGAAATAAAATCTGGAGGAAATTTCCAGAACCCAACTTGTAAATCCCAGAATTATGCTTCCATCAAAATCATAAGAAATGGAAAAAGATAAACAGACATCTATTAGGAGCCTAAAATCCTTAACAGAATACTAAATGCTTAATAGAATACACCTTGAGTAGTAAAAATTACAAATATGACCTTGTGAGGTTTAGGTCCGGAATGCAAGTCTGGTTCAACATTCAATAATAATAATAATAATAATAATAATAATAATAATAATAATAATAATACAATGTACTGTGCTAACAGATCAAAGAAGAAAAATCACATGATCCTGTCAGCTTCTCAGAGTAACTTCCCATCTACTGTAACAGAGGCTGCCACCCTGGGCTTACTTCAGAACTTGTCTCAAAAACAAAGTGAAACAAAACGGAAGTTTAGACTTTGTGTGTGTGTGTGTGTGTGTGTGTGTGTGTGTGTGCTTCAAAAGATGCTACCAAGAAAATAAAAAGACAATCACAGACAGACCTCTCCATATATGTACATCAAACTCTTAGGTCTTGTACAAATTACAATACTTGGCTTTCTGTTACTGTGACGAACAGATTCACTTTAGAATTTGCTTGGGCTTCCAGTCTCTGAGGCTACAGTTTACACCACTTGTCTCTCATGCTTTGAGTGTGTAAATCAAGGTGACAGGTGGTAGAGGGCACCTGCTCATGGCCAGGAAGCAGAGGACAAGAAGAGAAAGGGACTAGTGAAGCAAAATATAATCTGAGTGATGTGATTTTTAGGTAGATGGTGGGGATTTTTTTAATGAATTATGTCATCACCAGAAACCACATTCCTATATTTATAGTTAATGGCAACAACACTAGAAATTAAATTTTAATGAGTTTCGATTTGTCTCTAAATCCCAATTTTTATGGTTTTATTATTTTAAATTTTTCTTAGACATTTCCTATGGATGTGTGAAGCTCATATTGTCAAGGAGATAAAGATTGGGAAAGAGGAAGTCAACTCGCATACTTTAAAATTTTGGCAACCTAAAGTGATTTTATTTCATTATTTCTTTTTTGGAAATTGTAAGACATTCTACTAAAGTTTCACATCAAAAATTGTATCACATAAACTTTAAATGTTTGTTGATACTCACAAAGAAAAGAGTTTTTCCCAAATGCAGTCTCTCTGGGTATATTAACCGCTCTTGAGAGCACCGTGCCCAGCAGTTGATGACCAATGGAAAGAGAACTCAGTGGTATTTTTGGAGACTTTTTGTCTCATATTGCTTTGTTTGGGCATTTTTTTTACCTTACCTATGTAGAAAACTATTAGCATTATTTACAGTTTGACAGGTATAGTAGTCTGCATATCTTAGTGGCTGTCCACTTCAAATATCTATTTTTTTAAGATTTATTTATTTAATGTATATGAGAGCTCTATCTGCATGTACTCCTACATACCAGAAGAGACTCCAGTGTCCTAGATGGTTGTGAGCCACTTTGTGCTTGCTGGGAATTGAACTCTGGACCTCTGGAAGAGCAGACAGTGCTCTTAACTGCTGAGCCATCTCTCCAGCCCTCAAATATCTTCTTATGATGGTAAAGTTGGTTCATGTTTTTCAAAGGAGAAATTAAAAGATTCCAAGCTATAATGAAGGCTTTCTAAATGTTTCTTGGAGTGCACATACACAATTTTGTTTCTAAGAAATGACATGATGTTTGTATAACTTTTTATTTTCATTTTTGCCACATAAAGATTTGTTTGAGATCTTTCATGGTTGATCGTGTACTATTTTATGGATGTACCATCATTTATTTATATGTACCATTATTTAGTTAAAGAAATTCTGTACAAGTTAAGCATTTAACCTTGCTTCCTTTATAGAAAAAGTCCCTCATAGCTATAAGCCATCTTTAAAATGATAAGTTCAAAGCTGTGAACACAAAAAAAACTTTGTAGAATGTTGTAGAACGTACTCTCCTAATCACTGTGAGGAAGTATGAAATCTGTTTCTTACCTCTAGCTGATCTCAGTGGCTTTGCTGTTAGTGTTTCCAGGGCAGCCAAGGCTGCACAGAGAAACTCTGCCTCGAGAAACCAAAGTGTCCACAAAACAACAGCAATAAAGAGAATACAGTATTTCAATGAGGAAGTGTCCGGATCGGCCTTCTTGACGGTGCTTGTATTTCAATGAGGTAGTGTCCGGATCGGCCTTCTTGACGGTGCTTGTTCCACAGTTCTGGTGTCATAGTTATGTTTGGGGACCTTCATGGTTGTTGGCTCATACATATAAATAAATGTAAATTGTACTTTGGGATGGAGAATACAGGAATTCTACTTAGCTTTTAGACATATCGAATGGCATTTATTACTGGTCTGCCTACCCCCTGGTGAAAAGGCATATTACACCCTAATTATTGTTTGGTTCTACTTTATTTCTCACTTCATTTCTAGTTTACACCTGTCTATTCTGATGTTTAAACTATAATGTTGTACATACTGTGTTATAATTCCAGTTGCTGGCAAGGTCAATTCCATTTTCGTTTTCTCCTGGATTCTCATGTTTACTAATTTATCTGTAGCTTATTAATGACCTTATGGATATTTCATTGTTTATCATCTAATTGGTGATAATGAAATATTTTCAGATTTCCAACCTGTGAAAAATATGTGTCTTCCTGTTTTCTGTCTTCCTTTTATTTCTTCTTTAGCTCTGTTCCAGGTGTTTGTCTATTATATAAGCAAGTTAGGTTTCTAGGGTTTTTTTTGTCTGCTTTTTGTTGTTGTTTTTTGCATTTTTCCATTTTGCATTCAAGTGCATGAAGCTAGATGCAGCAGGCAACCAGAAATTAAAATAACAGTGAGTTCAGTGCATCCACTCCCATATGCTGCTGGAGGAAGTCTCTTAGATGACTACTGGACACTCGTACAAATCTTGATCTACAAATACAGCCTGTCTATAAGAGATGGCCAGTTCAGACTCTGTATCCTCCATTACTAGGAGTCCTTACTAGCACTGGGGTGAGGTCTTTTATTTGTTGTTTTTCCTCCTATGGGTATAGCTAACCTCCTAAGATTAGAGTTTTTCTTCTAGCTGGATTTGTAGATAGATATTGTTTAATTTTGACTTTATCATGGAATATCTTATTTTCTTCATCTATCGTGATTGAAACTTTTGCTGGGTATAGTAGTCGGGGTTAGCATCTGTGGTCTCTTAGAGTCTCCTGGGGGAATAGAAAGAGCAGAGAAGTCTGTGGGCAGGCTACTTGGTCTTCTCTGTTATCGCCATTTTTAAGAAAACTTTTTTTTTAATTCATAGGAAAGAAATAAAATGCCAATTGTGTCTTACTTGTATTTAGCTGATTCTTAACAAGTTGAAAAGTTTCCAGTTCCATATATTTATCTTTATTAAAATTTTCTTTATGTGAGTGACTTGTTCATTCACCTTGACCACCTTTTACTAGCTTACTTGCTTATAGTTTAAATTGCTTTATACCTCAAATAATCAACCCATTGTCAAACTCCTATTGCAGGCATGCCCAACAAACATGATTTCCCTTTCATATTGTTTATACTGCTTTTGGTTATATAAAAATAATTGTTATATAAAAGTTTTATAGACAGGTGGCACAGCTTTAATCCCAGTATGTGGGAGGTAGAGATAGTTGGATCTCTCTGAGTTGGAGGCCAGCTTGGTCTATAGAGTGAGTTCTAGGGTAGTCAAGACTACACAGAGAAACCTTGTCTCGAAAACCAAAAAGAATAAAAGAAAGGAAGGAAGGAAGGAAGAAAAGAAGGAAGGAAGGAAGGAAGAAAAGAAAAAAATTATTACATCAAACATCAATATTGTTCTTTATAGTTTGTGCATTTGAGTGTATATAACAAGGTTTATCCCTATCTTATAAAAATATATTTCCAATCTTATCTGCCAAATATGTTTGTTTTTTGTTTTGAAACATTTGAGATGAGGTCTCACTCTGTAGCCCTGGATGAACTAGAACATTCTATGTAGACCAGACTGGCCTTGAACTCACAGAGATTCATTTTCCTCTGCTGAGATTAAAGGCAAATACTACCACATACAGCTCAAATATTTTAAAGTTCTATTTTAACCTTGTTATTTCTAAGTCTTGTATACAATAAGGAACTACTTAAATAGGTAACTGAATGCTATTCTCTTCCTTGTCTATAACCAGCCCATTCTCCCAATTCTATTTTTGAAAAGTACATCCTTCACATAAAACATGTATAATCTTCCTGGTGTGTTCCATTTACCTACCTACCATCGTGTTTCCATAGCACTAATTATTATAGCTTAATAATGACAATGAGACATAATGCAAAATCTCAAGTCCCCTATTTTCTTCATTCTCTTAAAAACTGTCTTTCTTATTTTTCTCTTTAGTAAAAGCTGTATTTTTTTGTCTGAACTGTTTTTTAATGGATGAAGAATTTCTAAAATCTATTTTTAAATTTATTTCTAGATTTAAAATTGTATTTTCTGTCATGGTTTTTATTCATATCTTGCTCATGATTTACTCATATTTGGCATATGTATGGGATTTTGTTTATGTGATCTCTGGTTTTCCATTTAAATAATTATATAATCTTTTTGCAGTGGTAAGAGCACAGTACTGAGTAAATCAATCAAAGTTTTCCTTTTTTTCCAAGTGAGGAAGACTGTTTCAATATGAGACATAGCTTTTACATAGTTTTGTTTGTTTGGTTGGTTATTTGTTTTTTTGTTGTTGTTTGTTTTACTAGATAAGTTACATCAGTCTGAGTTTTCTTCCTCTATTGGTTATATTTTCTTTCTTAATTAATATGTGAGCATTTGTTTATCTTTAACACATTCTCTATGTCGAGACTTTAAGATTTATAAATTGTTTACTAGTGTGTAGACATGTTAGTAAGATTTTTAATTCCCTGGAACACAGAATTCTGATGGAGAAAACCAGAAACAAAACCGGCTTTGAAAACGTGCTGTTATTTTCTGCAGCAGTTGAAAGGCTAGATATAATGGAGTGGAGTAAGTGGTAAAGGACAGAAAGAGATGAAATCATAAGACAATATTCGAAGGAAACCAGAGGAAGGCTTTCAGCATACATGTTTTTATTTGCATTTTCAAAACACATTCAGCTGCTCATGGGTAGAAGTCACTAGACAGACAAGTGATAGTGAAAACCACCGTCATAGGCTGCTCCAGGCATTCAAATGAATAGGGCTGAGTGTGACTTGGGATGGAGAGACTTTAAGAGGGAAGAGGAGGAGGAAATTTTGGAAGACAAATCCATGGATGCTGTTGGGTGGGATGGGCTTGAATTAAAGAACAGGACGATGAAAGTCACAGCGAAGATCCTTGCTGTGGCTTTGGTCCCATTTCCAAATAAGCTTTTTCTGGTTAACTTTTAGATGCCCTTTGAGATGTCTCACAATTTTAGTGTTATTTAATGATATTCTGAAGATATTAAGAACAAAAAGTTGAATTTCACAGTAGTTCTTGCATTAAGGTGGAATGTGCTTAGCATTAACATTGCTATTTTATTTTTCTTGCATGTCTGTACCCGCTCTTCCAATTTCCAGTTTTTATGGATCTCTGACGTGATTGCAGTTTTCACTGGCCAAGACACAGATATTCTTGTCTCCACTCAAATTTGAGGTATTGTCTTAATAATGGCATGTGCTGATCATACAGACAGGATTCATCATAATCATGATTAACTGAGGTTTGTAGATGTTTTTCTTGCTCTTGGTTTTTGTTGGGTTCTTTTTTTTTTTTTAACCTCTTTCTACTCTGTTTTTCTTCGGTGCCATGTAAGAATGCTTTTCTTTCCTTTTCTGTTGATTTTCATGGCTCAAAATCTGCAGTGATTCTAATGGTTATCTTTATAATTTGAAAGAGCATATTTATGTCTCAGCTTCTTGTTTTGTTGACCCCAAATTCTGAGACACCTAACCAGTCTGTCACTCAGGTCCATCCTCCGGATGTTTTAGGAGCTGTACCTCATTTGTTCTCACTCACTGATGATTTCCATAGTAAGACGGGTTTGGAACATGTCATTTTTAACCTGCCTACAAGTCTCCATGTTTGTTTCTATATTTAAATAATCTCGATTCTCTCAATCTATCTTTCATATCTGAATTCTTCACTTTGCTTTACTAGTTTGATTATATTTCTTCGCTATGAGGTAATTTCTAAATATTTATTATTACTGGATCCTCTGGGCTCAAAATACTTTCTTATGGCTTTTATTCAGCAAGTATAAGACACTTTAGGTCACACTTTCCTGCCTTCATAACTCATTTGGACTGCCTTGATATTGAAACAGTTTTAAATGAAGACATCTAAGGGCTCGATGCCTCGCCACAAATGGCCACTAGATTGTAACTTGAATCTTCAGGTTACTTTACATGAAGAGATTAGCTCTCAAGGTTATTATTCTGAAACCTGCTTTTCTTACCTGGCCCACTGGACACAAAAACAGATTTTCCTCTATTTCAAAAAGTTATTTTTTTTCAATCGTGGCCTTTTCTTTAATATTTTATTGGTGTATACTTCCTTCAATGCATTCTTCATTTGTCAGAAGTTATTTTCTTCTTCACTAGCTCCGCTTCTTTCTTTCCCCAGTACATGTGTGACTCCCACAGTACCACTGGATAGGCCTGTAGTTAGTCCTTGACATTCTTTTTAAACTTGTCATATTGTCTCTGTTCTTTGATCTCTTGTTTTAAAGCTGTTGAGGGTTTTGTTTTGTTTTTGTGCCAGCACCTAGCTCCTGCAACCAAAACAAAACCCCCCAAAATTTCTGTTGCTTACAGTGTATCTTTCTCTAGACTGAAGTGTTCCTCTCTGGGCTGTTGTGCTTCTTGCTTTGTTGTGTGGAGTATTTTTATATTACTTAGGTTTGATGAAGACAGAGCTAAATATACTTCCTTTTGGTCTGGACATCAAGTATGCCAGTCCCTGGTGCTCCTGCGCTGTCCTCATTTAGGCCCAGTGTGCAGATCCCTTTGACTTGAAGTCTCTGTGTTAAAGGTGTTTTCCACGAGCACTCCATTTCTGTCCTCTCAGGAAGACAGTGAGCTGCTTACACTGATCACACGTGATTCGGGCTAGCTCTGCTGTCTTGTAAAGCAGTTTTAAATGCCACCTTACCCTGTTCTCAGGAGGCAAAAATAAGAATTGTGATTTTTTTTTCACCTAATTCACGACAGTAGACATCTGTGTTCATCTTAGGGAGACCTTGTCTCAAGATGGTTTTGCTAAAGTAAAATGGGCTGGAGATCCAGAGCTCTGCTGTAGAAGATTTGTTTAGTGTGGCCGGGTCCCACAGCTCAACATTCCCATTCTCAGGGAGAATATTAAAACAAAGATGAACAGATACCTACACCCCTGAGAAATAATAATTGATGTCTTCTGTGATACTCTTCTGACCTTTCCTTGTCCACTCTGGGTGCTTAGAGGGATTCTGAACTGTAATTCCCCTACAGCATTCTTGAAAATCCATCTTAACAAAGACTAAGCTTCAGTTTCCCAAGAGGCTGTTGATATGACTCTGATATTTCCCTGAAGTGAGCACAGGCCTTCAAGGTGGGTTGTGGTGTTAATTACAGTGGATGTGATGGGAAAACAAGGCTTCAGCTCCCATGCCATCCAGAGATAATTCAAAATCATCTGACCTTCTTATTCTTCTGCCAACAATAGAATTCCAGCTTAGATGATCAAATATGGAAGTTCTAAGGTTTTGTGTATATAAAAGAGATGTTTTAAATTAAGGATAGGCTTTTTTAAAAATGTGTATCCAGGCATATGTTGTGTGCCTCATCACCTCCATTGGTGTGAGCATTCAGGCAGAAGAGCCTACAATACCAAACCTTAGCACGGAAGGTAACAGGAGCAACCATAAGGATTGGTCAACTTCAACCCGCCTCAAGAGCCTACTCAGAGACCCTTTGCCTCCTTAGAGCAAGGGCACTTGTCTTATTTCTCAAGAATCTTTTCTATAATTTTCAGCTTCACAAAAGAAAGATCCCCACAAAGCATCTTTTCCTTTCCTCTTCTCCATATTTGCGTTGTCCTAAAGGCTTTAACAGGTACAGGCAAAAATTTTGATTTCAGAAAAAAGAAAGACATTTCTCTAACTACTTTTTGCAATAAATAAAGGAAAAAGAACAGCACACTTTCATTCTAGAAATAGTGAAACTCACAAAAGTAGATAAGGAAGGTAAATATTTTTCACCATGTTATAATCACAGCTACTATGCTTATTCACTTTCATTTCTTCCACACACAATCAAGCATATTTTTGATTATGATAACTCTATTTTTAGCTTTACTTCTCATCTTTATGATCACTTTAAATTCTATTATTATTTCTTCAAAAACTTTGAATTTTCAAAGCTTTATGTTTTATTCCTAGGAGACAAATTCACAAAGAAAATGGACAAGTCAGAAAAGGATGAAAAATAACTACCAACTAGTTATATACTAAAACTGGAATATAATAAAATGCAATGGAATTTGTTTTCCCTATAAATTTTGAGAAAGATAATCATTCCTTTGAGCTCAGTGCTGACAGTAAACACACCATAATATCCATTAAAATTTTAGTATCTTGCAGAGACTTTTAACATGTGCCTGGATGGAAATCAGAGGACAACTGGAGTGAGTCAGTTCTTTGCTTCCACTGTGTGATCCCAGGGATTGAATTCAGGTCGCTAAGCTTCAAAGCAGGTACCTTTGCCTTCTGAGGCATTTCTGGTGGCCTGGGGTTGTTTTATTGTTTGTTTTGTTTTGTTATTATTTTTTCAGCCTTTAATTCTTTGAAACCCTTTAATACAGGGTATTATTGTGGTGACATCTAACCATAAAATTATTTTCACTGTTACTTCATAACTTTAATTGTGCTACTGTTAAGAATTGGGCAAGGCCTTCATAATTCCTGCTCTACAATCAATGTCTGTCACAGAAATGGGACCAAAGGGCTGAAGACTGATGCTCTAATGTATGGAGAAAAATTGGGAACTGCCCAGGCAGTCACTGGTTTGTCATTTCTTAGTTTTGGAAGCTGCTGGCCCTGCACTTCCTGTATAATCAGATATATTTATCCCTCTCAGGTCTCTGAGGTGGTTGAAGACTAGACAGCTAGAGTCTCATAGTTAAATTTTGAGTTGTTTAGGAATTAAGAGGGTGCTCTGGACCTAAGAGAATGTTTTTAAAATTGTGGTGCAAGTTAGGATGGAAGCTGAGTTGGATATAGAACTTTAAACTCATGGAGATGGTTGGATAGTAGATGTTAAAGTCAGGTGCCAAATACATATGGATTGGACATTGGGAATGTAGGCTAAACATTATAGTTCTCATAATTGTGGCCTAATTATTTCTGTTGTTTTTGTATTGTATTTGTTGTTATAAGAGAAAGAGCCATTTGTTGGACTGAAAGGGGGAGCTGTTGGGGGAAAAAGATATACCTTAAACTAAAAAAAAGGAAGTGGATGGGGGGTTGAGGGAGAAGAGGATGGGAGGGTGGGAGAGTGGGAGGGTGAGACTGGAGGGAGGAGTAGGGAGGGGATTGCGATTGAGATGTAACTTGAAGAAATTAAAAAAAAAAAAGAATCATAATGTAGCTTTCTCTTTCAGCCCTAGGCGCTGCGGGAGCCACCGATTACTATGTAGACGTGCAGACATGGCCAAGTCCAAGAGCCACACCACACACAACCAGTCCCGCAAATGGCACAGAAATGGCACTAAGAAACCCCGGTCACAAAAATACAAATCTCTTAAGGGGGTTGACCCTAAGTTCAAGTTCCTGAGGAATATTCGCTTTGCCAAGAAGCACAAGAAAGACCCAAAGAAGATGCAGGCAAACAATGCAAAGGTAATAGAGTTCGCGTGTAGAGGCCCTTGAGGCCCTTGTGAAGCTATGGCCATAAGTCCAAGATCTCAAAGGCCCCGGCCGCAAACTCAGCCTTCTTGCTTTCATCGCTTATCCCATACTTGGAAAGCGGATTCGAAGTTACATAGCCAAGGGTCATATGCTCTGCCAACCAAAGCCCAAAGTTCAAACCAAGGCAAAGCTCCAGCTCCAGCTAAGGCCCAGGCTCCAGCTCCATCTCAGGCTCCCAAAGGTGCCCAGGGCCCTGTGACGACCCCATAGAAAAGGATTCTCCCAATGTGAAGACAGATGGACTGGTGTGACACACCTATTTATATACTGTTTGCAGGTGACCAGTGTCCTGTGCTGTCTTTTCAAATAAACCTGAGGCAAGCTCTGTTAGAAAAAAAAGAATCGTAATGTAAATATCTGATATGCAGATGGTCTTAAGCGACCCCTGTGAAAGGGTCACTCAATGGCATGCCGCACACAGTTTTTCAGTCATACAGCTGCTGTTAGAATGGCTAATGGCTTTGCCCAGAATACACTGCAGGAGAGAGTTAGGTCTTTCCACCTTGCCCTCAGCCATCTCACCAGAGCATGCTGCCCTTTGCTGTAATGTCCCATCAAAGTCAATGTTGTGAACATTCTGATCCTTCTGATGGGCCTTCCGCTTCTGGTAAGGAGACCTGAGGAAAGCTAAGTACAGTTTAAAGTCATTTGCAAAGTAATAACAATGTTTCCTGCACAGGTGATAGCTCAGAGGAGATTTAATTGGACAAAATTACCCCATTCCAAGAATAATACTTTATACTTTATGTCACAATTATCTCTGAAGGACCTTGAGGAGATTTATGAACATTGATTAAACATCACCACACCACTTTGAAGGAGGTGATATTAATACTGTTATACTGAGCCCAAGAGGGATGATTGCTTATTCCAGAGCAAAACAGTCAAGAAACAATCCCAAAATGCCTGACTTTGTTTCAGGACAATCCTTCCGTAAGACTATGAAGCTTTGGGGGACCTTACTTCCATGGCATACTATAACTAAAATGGCAAGAGAGGAAAAATGTTTATTTCCAAGCATATCTTACCATTGCCGCTAAAGAAGGCATGTTTGATGTTCAGAATCCGAAAATATTTGAATCGTTTCTCTTGAGTCCCCCAAGATTTTTGTTGGACAAGTTCTGTTTATAATTAGTCTGCCCTCCATTTTCCTGCCATAAACATTTCGCATCAGCAGAATCAAACATGAAATTCCAAAGTCTCCGGAGCTGGGAGGAATATCGAAAAGTTAGAATCAAGTCCTTGTGATTTCCAGACGATAAACCTTGAGTCCAAGAGGGAATAAAGGATGAAAGGAGTCTCAGTCCAAATAAGAGGCTCTACCATTGTTAAAATGTCTCTAGTTTTACAGCAAGCCCCCACATGGGGCTCTAAGGCCTTAACTGCTTTCGTAGTGTGTGAGGCAGTTGAACATCGTGAGCTGAGGTGGTGTAAGTCTGTGAAAAGTGAAAGTGATGTTACTGGACAAAACTAGCTCAGTTCAACACATGCACGCATGCACACACGTGCACACACACACAACTTTAATCTCTAATATGGTTACTGTGATCACCCTTAATACACTCATATGCTACAAAAATTAATGGGTGTGTGGGAAAACATCCACCCCAGGGTCAGAGTCAGCCCTCCATGACGCTTGTCTTTTCCTCTAGTCAACCCTCCCCGGCACTCTACACATCTCAGAGCCCAAGGTCTGAAACTGTTTGAACCATGCACCTCCATATGCCTTAAATACCACAAAGCAGATTCTCATTATATTTGCAGTAGCTTCACATACCCTATCCGATGCTTCTTTAAATGTTAATAAATTATTCTCTGGTTTTTTTTTAAACAACAACAAAAAAATCACTAACATGAATATGTGTCCATTGAAGATTATAATCAATAAAGTATGCATGAAGTTAAGGTTGTATAGGCACACATTAGTCAGATTAATAGCTGCCATGCGAGCCCGCGTTTGGGGAGAAAAGCTGGAAGAACTCCCAAAGATGCAGACCCTGGATGTTCTGATTGCCCTTCCTGGCCAGCATCCCTGTTTTGGGGAAGTAAGCAAGAGTTACTCTCTTAATCAAAACATAGAAACTATTTGTTGTTGCTTGCTGCTGTGGTTTTTGTTATTATTAAAGTGAGAGCTATGATCCAGGAGACAAAGCTATTCCACGGAATACTTGTTCTGATGCCCAGTGATGCTATACTGCCTTTGCAGTATCTCCCTGTCACCCATATTTTCAGAAATCATGTAAAGTAACAAAAAGAAGGTGAAAAAGGAGTATAGATACTGTGGCTTTGCGTTTTTAAAATAGAAACCACGACAAAGCTGATTAATTCTGCTATTCTCTTTGGAACACACCAAATGTCTAATATTTAAATCCTGATTCCTCCACTCCCTCCACCTCAGTCTGTTCTCAACATGATGGATTTCTTCTTCCTCAACCCATAATCAAAGATTTCGCTACACTGTAGAAAAAAATATTTTGGAAATGAAAGTGTATTTTTAACAATTCCAAATAAATGAATTCATATTCCATAGAAGCCATAGTCATAGGTATGTCATATGCAAAAATTATACCATATAATTAGAAGTGGATTTAGACAGAAAGACAGAAAGATGAGCTGTAAAAGCACATAATTAGTGCACTGTTCTACTGGCAAATACTTCTCAATCCCATGGTAACTGTGCTCAGAAAAGGGCTCCTGCTGGTTGACTAATTTTTCCTGAAGGCACTTTCCTTCCCTTTCTTTAAATGGAAAGTTTGAATAGCTGTCTTCTTGAAAATTGCGTTATCATATGTCACAAACCGATTTATAATGTTTTAAAGTATTGCTGCATTTTAAAGTATGAAAAAAACGTATCAACTATAAGAACCAAATAAACAGTATGTGTACGGCATGAAAGAACTATATTAAATCTAATAGCCATATTTTATATGTAAATTTGAGTGTGTTCTTTCAAAAACAAACATTATTTGTGGAATAAAAAACGACTTTAAAACAAAGGGAAATAAACAGTCCTCAGTGAATGTGGATAATCAGTTCAAAATGCCTGGACTCTGCAGAGGGAAGTTTTTGGAGATGTATTCCAGAAGCCTGAATCCTTCTAACTGTGAAGTGGACAACCAGGAAAGAAGGAGAAAACAATTTAAAGTTTTAAGCAAAAAGAATGTTTTCTCAAGTTCCCTCCCCCAAATATTTAGCAGAATGCAGTCATACATAGGGATTTTTTCCCCAAGATTAATACCAGAACTCAGTAGGTTGAGTTCCCAGACACAGCCCAGAATCCTAGATCTTGCATGTCCTTAAATCCATTCTTACAAAATACAGAAGAGGATGTGTTGTCCTGGGGCTTGAGGATGTTAACGGAAGATGGTAGATCTGGAGTGTGCTTTGCCTATGATGATATTTTATTAAGTGAATCATACAAATAATATTTTCAGCTTTATCCCTAACTATTGTTTTTGGGACTGGTAAGTCCCTTCAACCGAAGACGATCATGTTCTGAATGGCACAGCATAAAACAAAACATTGCAGAAGTTGCTAACCATAAGGAACAACCTAAAAGTTAGTACAACACAGTCAAACTGAAACTGAACCGGGCAAATGTTTGTGAGGAGGACAGCTAGCCTGACAGTGGGACAGATTTATGAAATCCACCACAGGCTTGTCTTTTTGTAGTTATCAAAGCCCATCAGCAACAGTGAGAGAAGCAGGTACACTCTTGACACAGTTCTTTTGACCACTTGTCTTCTTAAACATTTTCGAGAAAACAGGGGTGAAGAATCGGGAAGGTATGTGGCTCCACTAGAGTGTTTAGAGTGTGTAAATGGCCCCAAGCACTTCCCTGTGCCAATCTCTGACAACTATGGCGAGTTTCTGATGGAGAAGACAGCTATTTTGCAACTGATGGGTTTTCTAAGCACAGGGAGGACATGCCTGACCCACAGGCTTCACATGGCCCCTCACATCTGTTTCTGGATCTTGTATAGCTTGACAGAATTCTTTAAGAATCTAGAATTGTTCTAATATAGTATGATATAACATATGTGTATGTAGTATACATATATTATATAATATAGCATAGTTCTAAGCAGGCATGCTGGAAACTATGTTCTTACATACTAGGGACAATATAGTATATTAGAAACAATATAGTGGCAATGAGTCACATTAAAAAAACAAACAAACAAACAACTGGCCAGGCAGTGGTGGTACATACCATTATTCCCAGCACTTGAGAGGCAGAGGCAGGTGGATCTCTGAGTTCGAGGCCAACCAGCAATAGGAATAGGCATTTTTAGAAAGTGTTTTCAACCAGCTCCCAGTACAGGGGTAACCAACTATGTAAGCAGAACTGAGGTACAAACTCATAGGAAACGAGAAATCAAATAAAAAGAAGACATTTTTGAAATGAATTCAAATTCTTGTCTCTTGGGGTTAAAAAACAAACAAACAAAAAACACAAAAACAAAAACAAATATTCTCAGGAAGCATCACTGTTCAGCACCTTCAGGACACATGCACCAGAAGGCAGCCAGTGAGATTATCCAAAGTACAGAACTTTCTAGTGTACAAGTCAGAAGTTCGAGAGAGACCACCTCTCATAATTCAAAGGCACAAAGTGAAAGAGATATTAAGATGCTCAAAGGAAAAAAACATGGCTTGTTAAAGGTACATACTCATGAGCCAGGAAGCAGCTTCAATGGTAGAAATTTGGTTCTTAGCAGTTCAGGGTGAGGGTGGGGGTGTTAGTTCGTCCCATGGAATCAGCAGCAATCTCTTAAGCACAGGAATTAAAAAAAATAGTAGAGCTTGACTTTTGTGGCAGTTGTTCTCAGAGCATCTAAACGAAGCTGCACTCTGGATTATGCTTGGGTACTGAATGAAATTTACAGTACCATCTTAGGTATTAAAAAAGCCTCATCTTTCCCTGTTCTGCTCTGAAAGTTCCAGTCCTTAAGCACTCAGATTGTGCTAAAGAGTTCCCTTGGGTTTCATCTTCCTTTTTTTTTTTTTTTTTTTTTATGACCATCTCCAAGTGTTTGTATTGATTCAATAAATTGTTACTTAAACTCAGTTCCATGTTTGAAAATAAACAAACTGGAACAAAAACTTCAAGCAATTGGCCTTTGGTTTACTGAGAATTGTGATCATTATTAGCCATAAATAAAAGCAATATAGGGCCAATGAGATGGCTGAGCAGCTAAAGGTCCTTGCTGCCAAAACTGACAACCCAAGTTTGATCCTGGGGACCCACATGGTGGACGAAGACTGGTACAATTGTCCTCTGACTTACACACATACACACACACACACACACACACACACATACACACACAAGGTGGGGGGCAGGAACACACCCACACTCACATACAAACACACAAAATATCTAAAAACACATGTATTTTTGAAAAAGTAAGAGCTAGAGTCTGTGTATAAATTACTTCTCATTTCACAAACTCTGTAGGCAATGCCACAAAGAAAAAACAAGAATGAAGTCAGGGATGACAGACATGCCTCCAGAACTTGTCTGGCCAGTGGAGGAAGGACTGGGGGTTTTAACTTCTGAAATAGTAACAGGCATCCAGACAAATCTGCTGGTAAACTGAAGAACCTTGTGCCTTGATCTCTTTCAGGCTGCCTTTCAGCAAAGGCCTCAACTGTCATTCTCAAATGCGAAGAAGACTAATATCTGGGGGTCACTGTGCCTGAAGGTATTTATTCAGAAAGACTTTTGACACTTGATTTTCCTGCCAGTTAATTTTCAAAAAAGGAGGTAACTGAGAGTGAATTAATTAACAACAAAAACAAAGAAGAAGCATTTACCCTTTCTTCTTCTAGAATACAAAACATATGGATTTCAGATTGCAATATTTTAATGAGAAATTACTTTCATTTCTGTACAGCTAGGTATACTTCCTAAAAAAAATCACTCATTATTATCATAACTCTGACTCTTACAAATGTCTCAAATTGTGGTGGTTATATTTCAAATCAATGCCTTATAAAATGGAAACTTCATAGAATTTACTGATATTGGGCTGGAGAGATGGCTCAGCCGATAAAGGCTAGGCTCACAACCAAAAATATAAGAATTTACTGATATTAATAATTTTCCAGTTATTTTTATGAGATGCAGTTTCACTTTACACACCAAAGTTGAGTTGCCAGACATTGGTTCATTTCTTCCTAACATTGGAGCTCATCTTTTTCCTGATCATGGCTGTTCATTTTTTTTTTTTCTCTGTGGAATGCTCTTCTTTCCATGGTCGTTATATGTGATATTTGCTAAGTGATACTTGGTCCTGTTGATGTAGAAAAAAAAAAACTATTTAGAACCTGGAATACTGTGTAGATTAAAACCTCTGTAAATGATTACTTCCCAGAGGAAGAACAAACAGATTTGCATGTGTATTTCAGAGCAAATTCTTTAAAATGTGCTAGTATATTCAATACTCTACATGACAAGTTTTTAATATGATGTGGTATGAAATTTCACTTTCAAACACATTTGTACATTTTGTTTTAGGTGAGATGATTTTATGAAGACTAAATAATAGACCCAGGCATGGTGGTACATACCGTTAGTGTCAGCACTCAGGAGGCAGAAACAGAAGCAGGAGGATCTCTGTGAGTTAGAGACCAGCTTGGTCTACATAGCCAGTTCCAGGATATTCAGGGGTAAATAGAGAGACTCTGTCTTAAAAAAAAAAAAGCAAAACTAATAAATAGTAATTCTGATTTCAGGTATTGTTCAGGCAGCACAAAAACTGTAAATCTGGATGTAAATGGCAAAAGTCAAAACAGAAAGACTCTTGTAGAATAATTTTTTCAACCAAATTCTAAAGTATCAATCTCTTTCAAATTTACTCTGAAGTTGGTCTCATTATCATTCCTAGTAATAAGCATTTTTTGTTGAACTTTGAAATGACGTATTTTCTGTGTGATTTTATAATAGATGATCCTTAAATGAAAAAGATAAAAAACACACTTAAAAATCAAAATAAGCTGGGCATGGTGGCACACACCTTTAATCTCAGCACCAGAGAGGCAGAGGCAGGTGGGTCTCTGTGAGTTTGAGGCCAGCCTGGTCTACAGAGTGAAACTCTGTCTCAATAATAATAAATCAAAATAATGTAAGCAAGGAATATTGCATGTGACTAACTTCTTACAATTCATTTAGCCCACTAGTGACCATGGTGAACTTCAGTCAAATAGCCTCTCTCTGGCACTTGGAGTAACTCTAGGCTGGGAATATTTCCCTAAGCAAAGAGCTTTTTCTAATTTCTACAATCATTCTTCCATCTCAGTCTAAAATATCATTACATGATCACAAATAAAACAGTTCAGTGAGTACAAGGCCAAGTTCTGGGTTCCTCAGGGGACTTTCAGGATACATGAATAGACTAGTGTATAAGAAAGCAATAAGCTATCTTTAAAACTGTGCAAAGACACAGAATAGTTCTGAATTTTAATCCCCAAAGAGTGGTAGGCTGGTTTTTGTTGTTGTTCACTATTCAACAAGTAGAGAAAAAGAACAAAACAAAACAACAAATCAGTAAACTACAAGTTTTTAAGAAATGGCAAAGCACGCACATGGCCATTGATAAACATACCTACAAGTTTTTTTCTACCAAGCATTCAAGATAGAAATCCAAGGCAGCCAAAAACTTAGACGAAAAGGCTAAAGATAAACAAGAAGTGGGGGGAGAAAAGGGAAATAAATAACTGGTTTATCTTACCAACTCACTATGCATACTGGCCTCCCTTGCACAGGGTTAGGGTAACCCTGCTGGCCAATGGGGTTCAGGGAAGCAGAATACAATGCTGTTTTGTGAAGTTTAGACCTTAGCATCTCAGTGAGATATTAAGTCTGTTTGGAGTCTGTGATGCTCGTCGGTCTTTGAATTCTTAAAGACAAGCCTGCCCTGGGCGACCAACCGGACCCTAGGCCAGTTGACCTTAGAGTCAGTCTTGACATCTACCTAAACCCTCCAGACCCCTTTTCTTCGGCAAATGAGTAAGTAGGAGCCCAGGAAGTCAGTGGGGGAGCCTGGCCGTAGTTGCGTTTCCTTTTGGTTGCTGTTCCTCCTGCTGCTGTTTTTTGGGGGTTGGAAGGGTGTCATAGAAAGGGGCAAGCCCTAGGAGACTCCCACAGTCACGTACAAGCTCTCCTTCATCTCTTCCTGTCTAGACCTCTCTGTCCCAGGGTCCTCTGCAGCTCAGGAGGTTCCTGGCTCACAGAAAGTGGCTCAGTGGTGCAGTCACCAACCAGCTACAGAAGCCAGCACACCCACTCTACTTCACCATCCAAGCCACGCTCTGCCAGCAAACAATCATACACCCCCGACAGCCTTCTTAGGAAAAAAAAATGGTAGTTTTCTGGTGTATTTGTGTTTTTTATTTCTCAAAAGAGTTGGGACTTTTTGTTTGTTTGTTTGTTTGTTTTAAGAATATTGAGGCACAGAGAAAAGAGAAGAAATTGTATGTGTCATTTAACCTCTCTGAATTTCAGCTTGTGCACCTGTGAAATGGGCTTATAAGTGCCCTGAAACCTGAGCCCCTAAGTGCTCAGCTGTGAAAAGGGGGCTCAGGGAGAGTTCTTCACCCAAATCACGAGGGCCCTGATTTTTTTTTTTTACTGCCTTGAGAAAGGCAATGGTTTGCCCAGCCCTCAGTATTAGTCGCCCCCCCAATCCCTCCTACATGCATTTGTTTTGCTTCCTCACCCCAAGTGAATTTCTGTCCATAAATGTAAACATGGAAGCGCAGAGAGCTTTGCCCAACAATTTAGGAAGGTGGAGGTGCAATCTTGCAAAATTGTGACCCGGATCTCGCGCTGAAGGGGACACAGTCATTTCCCGCCTTTGGCAGCATCTAGGGGCGAGCCCGGCTCCGGTCTGACTTCAGCCTTCAGCGCGGCTGGACTCTGAGCCCCTCCGGGTCTCTGGGTCCAGGGTCCCCGCGGCGCCTGTCCCCGCCCACGCTCGCCCTGGCTCCGCAGCTCCCCGCGGTCCTTCCTCCCGCCCGCTCCGCTGCACGCTGCGCCGGGTGGCTCGGGACTCCCGGATTCCGGTGGCTCTCCCGCGTCCACTCTCTCGGCCGGCAGAAGCTGGGAAGAGAAGGGCACGCGCGGGTCTCCACGCGGCTCTGCTGAGCACCTGAAGCCCTAACTTCGGCTCCATGCAACCTCTTCCTCTGAGGGGGCCGCGGCCCAAGGCACCCCGGTCCCTGCAGCTCACGAGGCTCTGATCGCCAAGCACTGGACCCACAGGACCCCCTGCCCGCCCGGGTGACCCCTCGAAGGACAAACTGTCGATAAATAGAAGCGAGAAGCTTCCAGAATCAGACCCCGAACCCAGCGCTTAGGAATCCTTCAGGCCCGCTGGGAAGAAAGGCACCCTGAGATGCTCAGTCTCGAGCAGTGGAAGACACAGAGGCCGATGTCCTGTGTCCCCAGGGGCTTTGCACGGGGCCGGCCATTCGCTGCCTCTGCCGCTCCCTCCTGCAGAGGTCTGGGCGAGCCCCCACAGGATGGCTTCCAGAGTGTCCGGAGACCCCTCCATGCAAACCCTCCATGCAAAGGGACCCTTCCACCTTTTCGGGCCACTTGTCTTCTCCTAAAAGGTCGCATTCTCTCTGCACCCAGCCCATTGTGCTCAGACTCCCAGCCCCTGTGGTTGCCAGCCCACGGCCTGTGGTACCCCACTGGATCCCGGGAGTGCGCAGCCCCGGGGTGCAAGCAGGGCACCGAGGTTTGGCGACAAGCACCCCCACAGGCGGAGGGATACGCGGTGACCGCCCCCACCCCACCTTCCCGGAAGTGGCCGAGGAAGCGCCAGTGAGTGAAATTATCCTTTTCCGACTTGGAAGAAGGGGCGCCTGCAAGGTTGCAGGCTCTTCCTCCTGATTTCAAACTGACCCTACCTCTCAGAAGTTGCTCAGACAGTGTGGTCTTCAGCAAGCATAACCGTAGTCTGAAGCTTTTTTTTTTTTTTTTAAGACAAGGAAAGATGGCATTTATTTTTCATTTTAAATAAAAGCACAGAAAAGTCTGTTTCCAGATAGTTACAAATGAGTAACTGCTCAGCAGGAGTCCTACAGTTTCTTCTTGTTCTTTTCTCCTGGTGTTTTCCCGCACTGCTAGAGTTCTCTCTGAGCTGCAGGAAGCCTTCAATGTTTTTCTTATTCATTAGACAACTCAATGAAATGTTAAAATATTTATTTTTGAATAATCAGCCCCCCCTCCTTTTGCCCGAAGGTTCACACAAAATGTGTCCCTGTATTCATTGTAACATGGATGCTAAGCATGAGCGGTCAGCTTCATCCAGATGCTTCAAAGGTAAATGTTTGTAATTGCTGGCTTCACAGAGCACCAGCCAGACCTCTCCCAGCACTCAGTAATTCCATTATTAGTGCAGACTATATCAGACTTGAGCTCATTTGTGATTACTGCTTAGAAAAAAAAAATTATAGGTTTTCCAGCTATTGCAAGTGGGATTTTTTTTCATTTTTAAAATACAAGTTAAATAGTTCATAAAATAATAAATATTTATGGTTGAGGGTTTTAAAAACACCCCCACAGAACAACTAAACACAGGACAACAGCTAAAACCACCTCACCTTTCTTTCAGAATGCCATGCGAGCAGTCTCCATGCTTCAGGTGGCCAGTGTCAGTTCTGGCTCCCTGATGACCCTGATACTTAAAGTCACAGTGACACAGTATCACTTCAAAACATACACTTGAAAAACACTTATGCATCAATAAAATGGCTTACCCTTCTTCTGCACTTCTATGCTTTCTTTTAAGGTAAGGTGGAGTTTTTGTTTTGTTTGCTTTTTGGTTTTTTGTTTTCTAGTGTTATCTCTGGTAACTTGTCATACACCTTGGCTTGATTTCAGAAAAGTCGACAAACAATTTAAAGAGCCCTTGCACCAAAGTTTTGTGGCTCTTTGATCAAAACTCAGTTGATTTCTCCACCGGTGGGGAGGGTATTGGGTTTTTAAGATCACAAAATCACTTCTGTGTGATCACCATGATTACTTCAGAAACTAAATCAATGCTAGAGGTCAAAGTGTGTTTCACTACCCCAAAGCTTCCACAATGCTAGGGTCCTGTGCACATTTTTAAACCGAATATAAACATATATAATGTTTCTGGTGTTTAAGAGAACAGAAATTGTCTCTGCTGTATGAGGACTTTGGACTTCCAACTCACTTTCATCTACTAACCTTCCTTTCTGATAACACGAAACATTTGCTTTAGGAATCGTTATAGGGATGTGCACAAAAAAATTCTCACTACCAGCTTCATCTCTGATCTTCTAAAAGTAACTTTCTTCTTGAACGCTATTTTCCTAAACACTATTATATTCTGGAGGCCAAGCGTTGCTTTGCTCATCCTACGTTATTCAGGTAGTAACTACCTTTTAACTCAGCTGTCAAGCAACTCGGACACTCTGAGCCAAGCAATCACCCAAAATTTTTTTTTTTTCAGAGAGGTTGAGCTTGTCACATCCTTCATGGCTTTTCCCACATTGACTGAGAAAGGGGATGGGTAGAGAATGAGAATTAAATATTGGGAGTAGTCTTAAACTTTAATCAAGTAGTTTGGATACACCTGAACTTGATATCTTTGGGGTTGAAAAAGATAATTTGGCTATCATACCTTTTCAGCGAGCCCTAAGTCCTGTGATCCTCTCTTGTTAGTTACTGGCATCAAATGTCATCCTACCCACTCCCAACACACATCCCTCGCCCCACCCCCACCTTCACTAAATTCTGGACAGCGAAAAGTTTGAAGTAAACAAGGCTGCAGTTTTTCTATTGTCCAGTAGACGGCACAAAAGATCAAGCCTTTAAATACTGAACAACCCTAGGTAGTTTGGTTACACTCGGATGCCAGTAGCCTGTTCTTTTAAAGAGCCAGTCAGCCAGCACTGAATCCGTGAAGCTGAGAACTAGCTCAAAACTAAAATTAATTTTGCAAACCTTTGAAATGGAGTCACATAAAGACATTTTTGTGTATGTTTGTGTATGCTCAACCAATGTATTTCCTTTAGAAAATATGTTGCTGGTTAAAAGTGAAGAGAGAAATGTTATTGCAGATTTTATTAACTAAAAGCAGCCACCTTTAAGAAAATTGAATTGAGAGATCAAAGTAAAAAAAAATAATGATGAGACACCTTGATTTTACTTGGCGTCTAGTAGGTAAAAATTTGCAACCTGGGCCTTCAAAATTTCATGGTAGTATTTGTGCTATACTCCTATGTTCTTAATTATATTCAACACAAAACTCAGCCCCAGCCATGGACATTGAGCACTGTTTTTAACTGAGTTTGTATACACATGCATATGTAGCATGCTGTAAAGAAGGAGAGAAGCTCTCAATGTCTTGTGTGCAGCTTTCCGGGAGGGGGAGGAAGGCTCTGAAAGCTGAGACCATTAGAAATAATAGTTAGGGCCTCTTCTCTAGTTCAATGTATACCTTTGGCCGATATCTATATTTCAAAAGATCTCTATTTCTTTGCATTGTCCAGACCCTGTTGAAGTTTGGGGGAAAGCAAAGTGTAGGCTAATAACTCATTTCCCAGTTAATTTTATTAAGAATTTATAGCACTGTTTAGAAAGTTTTAAGACAACCATAAATTTTATTAGGAATATTTTATTAAGACCTCTATTTAATTAATAAAAGACCTCTATAAGTTCTGAAAATGTCAGAGCTAGTAATTATGTTAACCAGTGCAGTTTTCCTCTCTCTAGAGACCAAAGCATTTTAATGATTTGAAACAGAAAAGTAGTAAGGAAAGCAACCAGGCTTTCAGCATTTATTTTTCCTGGACTTTTGTTAGGC
This sequence comes from Lophiomys imhausi, assembly GCA_907164525.1. Lineage (NCBI taxonomy): Eukaryota > Metazoa > Chordata > Mammalia > Rodentia > Muridae > Lophiomys > Lophiomys imhausi. The sequence continues at coordinate 7,166,928 of CAJQZJ010032395.1, read as the reverse complement.
AGTCTGAACACTGTGAGTCAGGCATTTTCCCCGTGATGGCCAGAGAGCCGAAGCTGACCTCTCATTGACTTTTGAACTGGACCCAGACAGTCTTTGTTTTCTGAAGCAAAATGTGGTAAACAATTCTCCCAGCCTTGTGGCCTGGATTGTTTTGGGACACTTGATTAACGTCCTTCCTAATCCTGTCCTTTAAACCCTCTTTCCTATCATTTAACCAGGTTTCTCCCAGTAATAACCAGCTAGATAGTTTATTTCAGTTTTCTCACAGTTGTCCATTAGCTTTAACTTCTTGGTACTGTTCTCCTATCACATCCAGGCTCTTATCACCAGCATTCCTCTATTATCTCTTCTAGATTTCAAATCCATTTTCTTCAAACTACCCCCCCCCATTTCTGTTTTTTTTTTTAATGCAAATGCTAATGTAGGGGTGCTATTTGGAGGGCAGAGGACTGATAGTGTTTTTCTTGAAGTAGAAATCCAAAGCTCCCACACTCCAGGAGGACCTGTGAGCAACCACAACATTTTAACAGGCATCTTGAAGTGAGGTGCCAGATGATAAACCCTTATCATTTTGTGAACACAGCTGCCAAACTCCATTGATTAACAGGACTTTATTTGTGTTGGGCTGGCAAATACACACACTTTTTACCTTCAGAGGTGCCTCTTTAATTTTGAAGAGTTTGGGTCTGACTCATCCATGTGAACTTTTGAAACAAAAGCCCAGTTCAGGATATGAACTTTGCAAGGAGTTCCTCACAGAACAGAAAGTTACAGGAATTTCTCTGAGACTACCAACAGCCAAGATGAACACTGCTTGTTTTAAAGGCCTCCCAATAGAGTAGGTGACAAACAATAGGGACCAGGGGCTCAGTTTGCCTCTTTCTTAGTCCCTGTACTCTATCTTTGAGAAGATACTGTGAGCCACGAGAAGAAAATAGAAAATAGAAGGCCTGCATCTTCAAGACCAGGGACATCAGCTAGAACTGAACAACATGAGCATATTTTTTTTTTCCCAAAAAAACTAGAATGCTACTGTCTTTAAAAAGGAAACATCTGAAATAAGCTTAGGATAGGTGCATCCCAGAAGAGCACACATAGCTCAGTATTTATGTCACAGTTACTTTCTGAGATATCTCGAACTGCCTCTTCACCTTCCTTTTAATAGATGATTAATTGCTGCCTTGTTAGAAAAGGGCTCCTTTTTTTATGGCTACTATATTGCAACTCTGTACATATGCAATTTCTCTCAGCAAGCCCCAACTGTAATAACTGTTTGCTAATTGTAAAATCCTTATCCAGAATGAGGTTTGGGCAAACAATTCATACTACTGTAATTACATTGTAAAAGTGTTTTAGTTGCTCGATTGTTCAGAAGTAATCTAGGAAGGCCTGAAAGTAGTGCTCTAGCTTCAGGTTCACATTCATAAATGAAAAGTTTTCAAAAAAAACAACAGGGCTTTATTTTAACCTCAGAAGTTCAAGCTACCCTCATCTTTAAGGAAAAACTTGTTGGTGGGAAATCAAAGTATATATTTAAGCTAATCTGACACATCACTTTACAAACCAACAGCCTTGTGCTTACTTTGAAGATTCTGCTTATGTTTGAAGAGTTTCTTACCTGTATATTCCTTTGTCACTTGGACTGGCAAACAAAATAATTTACTAAAAAGCAAAAAGTCCAAATAAATCTTATTCTCAAAAAATACATAGTTTATCAAAACTGACTTTGTTCAAAACCTTCACACAGAGTTAAGGAAACTCTAAGCCCTTTACTTAAGTGGGCCTGAGACTCTCCTGGGTTCTTAAAGACTAGGTCTTCTTACGTGTATTTTACAGTAAATTTCCCCCAGTTAAATTATACTTTGACGATTTCCTTGCGATTCATTTAGAATTGTAAATAAAGTCGTGCCCAAGGAGGGGGTCTGGTTTAAATGTCCTCCCACCGCCAGCCCTGGGAATAGCAGTGGTGCCCCGCAGGCCTCCTGGAGTGATGACTTTCACACCCCATAGGACCCAGCAACGTGAACTACCACTCAGGTGACGGCCGCATTGATCTGGAGCTGGGGAAAAGCTCTCAGGCTATCTGCTCAGCTCAGTTGAGTTCTATAATCCGCAGAGACGTGTGCTGCTTGGCCCAGCCAGCTCAGCTTCCCAAAACTTGGGAAAAATCTTCCCGAGCCCGGGAAATAATTCACCTGGCTCTTCCATGTCTAATTTTGACTCACAAGTCTTCATTAACCTTCCAAATGATACATCGTGCGTTTGTGCAAGAAAAGCGCACAAAAATGTGATGAGAAAAGGAAAAGAGCTTCCAAGTTGAGAAAGAGACAGAAAGGAGACACAGAGGCACATGATGGGGGGGTCGTGGGGCCTTTTATTGTTTTAAACAGTCGGATCTCTTTCAAGGCAAATTCCATTGAAGGTCTGAGGTGAACATATGTCAACCCTTCAGGTGTTCGTTGTTGGGGGCGGAGTGCTACGCTGGAGTCCCGCAAGCCTACTCTGCTAGGCTTAACCGAGCTTCACCACTGCTGGAGTGAACTAGCCTGGAGCTGACTTGTGCAACGTGTTATAAGAAGAAGGTCCTCTGCTCAGTGGAACCTGATTCAAACTCCAGGTCCTAAGGATTACCCTGGGTCTCCTGTTCCATAGAAGCCCACTCAATAGAAACTTGAGTCCTGTCCAGAGAAGAATGGAAACAAGTCTTTGACTTTGAGCCTAAGAGTTGACTTCAGTACGTTTCAGAGATGCTAACCTTTACCCAACAATCTCCGCGTGAAGGGGAGCCCTTCCCCACCCCCCAATCTTTCTCAGAACTCTCCGCTTAACCTTCCTCGGCCCCTGGGGTGAGGGTTCGGTCCGCAGCTGGCGATGGGAAGGGGGCGGGGGCGCTGGGAGCGCGGGCCGGCTGCTTTGAGGGAGACCGAGCCTTTTGGCCACCTTCGGGGCGGGAACCCGGACTAGCAGTTTGCATTCCTAGCAGATCGAAGCTCCCTGCTGATCGATTATTTGATAATTGATTTTCCCCGCAGCCAATGCGCGGCTGCCTGGGCGGGGACGCCCTCCGATTGGCGGAGCTCTCTCCACGGCTGCCGACCGAGATTTGGGTGAGCTCATTTTCCAGTCGACCGCAGGGGGAGTTTTCTGCGAGGTTTCAGCCGGGGGTCGGAGGGGGGGGGGGACCCTCTCCGAGCCCCGCGAGCCGGGAGCTCTGCCTGGGATGTGAGGTTTCCAGCTGCTCGGAGCTACTGAGACTGAGAGCTGTCTAAGGCGGCGAGAGCCGGGCGCAGAAACAGAGAGAGTAAAATAACCCCAGCTAAATAGAATAACTGAAGACGAGCGCGGAGTGAGAATTAAAAAAAAAAAAAAAAAAGGACTCAAAAACCAATTTTAAGTCCAGGGTGTGGTGCTTCAAGGCAGAAAGTTAAAAAACTAACAAACAAACAGAAAAAACCAGCCGCTGGTTGGAGACTTCAAGTTGTAGGCAGGTTCAGCTTTTGTCTGAAATCTCAGCTTCCGAAGCGGATTTCTTTTTCTCTGGAACTGGGAGTTTTCGCGGGGCCGGGTCGGAGATAGAAAAACCGAGGGATGGAGGTCTGGGAGGCCGGCGCCGGGCGTCGCCGCTGAAGGAGCCGAGGTGTGGGGAGAGGGGGAGGCGCAGCCTCTCGAGGCCCCGGCCAGGCCGAGGCTGGAGCCCCTCGGTGTCGCCCAGACAAAGGCAGCCTCGGCGGCAGCGCCGCCAGCCGAGCTCTGCAGCCCCGCCGCGCCCCGGGGCGCCCCGCTACTTCGCCCCCCCCCCCCCCGGTGCTACCGGGAAAGAGCCTCCGGTCCCTCCGCTCCCAGGCCCCGGCCGCCCGGTGAGGTCTGGCTGCCCGGCGCCCGGTGCCGAGTTTCGCTCTCCGGAGGTCGTAAATAGCCCGGTGTTTGTAAACAAGCGCTGGGGGCATATTCCCGGCGCTCGGCTGGCTCATTGTTCCCTCCCTGTCCCCCTCACTTCGCGCCGCGGCTGGGGCTGAACTGCCGGGGACAGGAGGTGGGGGCGTCCGGACTCAAAAGTGACAAAAATGCAAGCATTTCCTTTCCTCTGGCTGTGCGTCCACTTCTGACAGCGAGGGTGGGGGGTGTGGAAGAGAGAGAGAGAGAGAGAGAGAGAGAGAGAGAGAGAGAGAGAGGAGAAGAGAGGAGAGGAGAGGAGAGGAGAGGAGAGGAGAGGAAAGGAGAGGAGGGAAACAAACAAACAAAAACATCAAAAACTCTAAACTGGGTCTGCAGAACGCCCAGGCGACCGCTACCCCAGGTTCTCGGAACTCCTGAGCTGAACCTTCTCCAATCCAGCTCCAGCTCCAGCTCCTCTTCTCGCTCTGGATTTGAGACTTTTCTCCTTGGGGAGTCTAGCAGGGAATCCGGTACTTTTGGCATCACCCCCACCTTGAGAAAAAAATAATACTGGCAGACCCCAATATTTTCGAGGAAAGTCTTGGGAGCCTCTCACGAGCGGAAGCCCTGCGCGGATTAACTCCGGCGTCGTCTGCCTGCCCTGCGTTTATTCCCAATTTGTTTCACGAGTCCGCTTTGGGAAGAGAGGCTGGCTGGAAGGGGGAGGAAGGAGCGAAAAGAACACCGGACCTAAAGCCAGCGGCCGGGAGCTGCAGCCTGCGTTTGTGTGCGTGTGCGCCCTGGGTGTGGGTGGCGTGGTTAGTGGCTGGGCGTGCGAATTCAGGGAGCGCCTTTCCGCCTCTCCAGCGCGGCCGGAGCTCGCCTGGCGCACCCACCCCTGCCGCGGAGCCTACTTGCTGAAGCCCAATGCATTGTGTAAGACGCGACCTGTTATGGCCACCACTACTTCCGGGTTCTAGCATTCTGGTCGGAATCCACCTCTCCGCCCGTGCAATACACACTTTACACACGCACGGCGACTGCAGGCGGGCAGCGTCGATCGTGGCTCCTTTAAGACAAACTCAGACAGACATTTTTTTTTTTAACCCTCCTCCTCTCTAATCTCTCTTCGGGCGCAGCAGTTTGCAAAGAGGGAGAGAGAAAGAGAAAGAGGGCGAGAGAAGAGAGAAACTGATTGGGAATTAGGACTGATTCAAGAAAAGCGGGCGCTAGGGCTTTGTGCATTTGAATATTAACATTTGAGGTATTCTGACCAGAAGAAGACAGAGCGGATGATCATTCATTCACCACGTTGACAACCTCGCCTGTGATTGACAGCTGGAGTGGCAGAAAGCCATGAGATTTGGTAGTTGGGTCTGAGGGGCGCTCTTTTTTTCTTTTCTTTCTTTCTTTCTTTTTCTTTTCTTTCTTTCTTTCTTTCTTTCTTTCTTTTTTTCCTTAACTGATTTTTTTTGGGGGGGAGAGAAGATCTGCTTTTTTCCCCCTCCCGCTGCTGTCTTGGAACCAGAGCGCTTTTATGCCCTGCGACGCGGGCGCCTTGCTTCAGGTCCGGTAGACCGAAGATCTGGGACTAGTAACTCACACAGCTGGAGGCGCAAAGGGATTTTTTTTTTGGTCGTTTTTTTTTTCCGAGGGAGTTTTGCATATTTGTTTCTTTTCACACTGGCCTTAAAGAGGATATATTAGAAGTTGAAGTAGGAAGGGAGCCAGAGAGGCCGATGGCGCAAAGGGTACGTATTAAAAACAATTGTGGCACTCAAATGTGAGATTAAATTGAAAGGTGGCTGAAAGACACTGCTGTTAAGTTTCCTTTTTTAAAATCTCTCTCTCTCTCTCTCTCTCTCTCTCTCTCTCTCTCCCTCCTGAATGAGGCTCCTAAAGCCGTGGCCTAAATCGACAGTTTTATTCAGTGCATTTGTAACCTTATGCATGTTACTTGTGGTTGTTAATTCAAATGATCAAACTGTCTATAGATTCCTAACCAACAGCTATATAAATAAAAGTACAAGCTCAAGGAATCACCTGTTTTAAAAGAAAAGAAAGAGGAGGAGAAAATGCTTCATATTCAGGGCTGTAATTTAAGCATTTAGGGACCAAAAGTTTAAAGCTATGTTTAATTAAAATAAGCAGCTGGGTACTTGTGCCTTATTATCGATTTTGCTCATCTTTAATATCAGTAAAAATAGGTGGCATTTTTGCATAAGTAACTGTCCTAGCACAGTGGATTTTTGATTGGAAAAGCATTCATCTTTTAAAAGGAATCTTAATTTGCATGAATTTTTATGCAAGACAATAAGTTTGCAGTTTTTCCTCCTTAGATCAGCCCTGTGCTAATTGGATACTAAACACACAACTACTCACTTTTAAAATGCAATACTAATTTCCCCAATATTCCTATTTGAATGGAAATGCCTTGAAAGTAAACCGAGACAATGACAAGGCGGCTGAGGTGGCTTCTTAAAAGAAAAGGGTCTACCAAAAAAGGCTGCCTTGCATAATTTGTTTCTTGGCCCTCAAAGCCCTTTTTGGAAAAGAAAGTTACTAAAGGACACATTTTTCTTTATTCTCTTGGCTCAGGCAAATGTCAGCATTCTTCCAATCTCTCTTCACACCTCTGGCTTTAAGAGGATGAAAGAGGCAATGCCCCTTTCTTTGAAAATCATTTCACTCTCACCGTTTCCAAATCTTAGAAAAGGAACTTGCCTGAAATAAAACAATTAGAAAAATCCAAATAGCTGGATTTATCACAGACAGTAATGGCAATCAATTTGGAAGCAGCACCCTCCTCTCCAACGTGGGTTTGCTTGTGTATTTGCTTTTGAATCTGCTTTGGTCTAACAATTGCCTCCTTGACTTCTACTCCAGGGGAAAGTTTGTGAGAGTAAAAAAAAAAAAAAAATTAAAATAGAATATTAGTTGCTTCCTTTACAGCTTTTCTTTAAACTTGGAGGAAACATTGCCCAGGTGCATGTCCAGCTGTTAAGGCTGTCACATGGACACTTCAGTATCACATACATAAGGGGGGCAGTTCGTTTTATGTAATTTAGCAGTTTGTTTTGGAAAGCAAGACAAACGTAGAGTCTTGCAGGACTGCCCAATCCCATGCTGGCAGGGAAATAAAATGAGAAGTCTTTCTGAATTCACTGCTTGGCACATCTATTCACATTATAACTTAAAAAAAAAAATCCCCTGAAGTGAAGGGGCTGTGAAGCTAGGCGGGTCTGCTGCACTGTCCCGGCACGTTTTATTGTTATGATTTTCGGTTTCCTCCTCCAGAAACATGCATGTTTTACCTTCCGCCTCCGGGAGAATGCCTCTCTGCCTTTCCTTCTTCCTTCCTCCCTTCCTTGCCAAAAGATTTTGGATTTCTGAATTAGTCTATCTGGACACAAGTTAGGACAGGAACCTTCATCTCAGATGACTCTTACTGAGAATTCTAGAATTCTTACTGTTAAAATTAATTTTTTACAATAGAAAGCTCAACTTTAGAGATGTAAGGCCACGGAATTCGGGTTGAAGGATCCAGCTGGACTGACCTTTTATAAGCCCGGTGCTCTCTCTACCGTTCCCGTTTACCCGCATGGCCTCTGACCCTTTTTTTTCTCTCCTGTTTGTCATGCAGTACGACGACCTACCCCATTATGGGGGCATGGATGGAGTAGGCATTCCCTCCACGATGTATGGGGACCCGCATGCAGCCAGGTCCATGCAGCCGGTCCACCACCTGAACCACGGGCCTCCTCTGCACTCGCATCAGTACCCGCACACAGCTCATACCAACGCCATGGCCCCTAGCATGGGCTCCTCAGTCAATGACGCTTTAAAGAGAGATAAAGATGCCATTTATGGGTACGTATAATGGGCAGAAGTTAAGTATTGAGATACGATGCTCCCCCCACCCCCATTCCCGAGCCCCTGCAACCGGAAAGTCTGAACTCTAGATTAGAAGCACAGAACTGGGGACTTTTCATTCACATTGCTTGGAAATTGGGGTGCGGGGAAGCCTCCTCCTCATTTCCATTTGCACTCGGTGCAGGCTCGGCCCCCGGCTTGGCCGCCACGTTGGCCGCAAAGGCATCCCAGAGGTGGAGTGGCAGCCTAAAGATTCTGCATCCCCTCTCAGACTCGAGTCAGCAAATCTGAGATCTTGCTCGCTAGACTTAACTCGAGAGCGTTGGGGGTTTCTAAGAGTAGGCGCCTTTGTGTTGGAACGAAACTTTCAGTTTAGGGGAAATCTTTTAAGCCATTGATTGTTCTGACTTGCGGAGTTTACTCAGTCACCGTATGCTGGTTCTGCCCGTGCACAATAAAGTCAGAAGGACAGCTGCAGGTCAGACAAGGGGGACATGTCTTGCTTTAAGGAGTTTGTTCAGTTGAAGTCAAGGAGAGGGGCCTCTCTGAATTGACACAGACGTTTAAAAACTTCTAGATGTTTTGTCACTTTGTGTTCAAAGGCAGGATTTAGCAAAAAGTGCTTATGGGATGCTCTTGCGGACACTTTCTGGCCAGGGTTTACTGTACTCCGTCGGCCATTCTATTAGACCCTGCACTAGAAAAGCCTTTTGAAAGTTACTTGCATTCTGCTGTGTGCTGATGTTTTTGGGGGGGACACTCACCCCACTTTTATTTTAAACTTTGTAATAACTTTTATTTCACTTTCCCCCTTTTAAAAAAGAAGGTAATGTTAACCTTCTTGGCTAAGGGGTGGGGAAGAATCATTTCGCTTTAGTTTCTGGTCCCTTGTGAGGTGGACTTGCTTAAATCCTAGGCTTCTTTCTGCAAATGGTTTATGCTCCAGGACATTAAAACATTTGAGGAAGCTTTGAAAAGGACCCCAAACTGTTAAATTCCCAGCTGGGCTGTGAGAGCTAATAAAAGGCTCGAGACTCCTTGAGCATTAAAAGTCTTTTTTTTTTTTTTTTTAAATGGGCTGAGACGAGCGACATCTAGGCCTTTTAGATGCCAGTCGCTTTACCACTCCAGACGAAAGGGAAGGCTTGACCGTAGAAGCTTTTGAAGGAACTTACCTTGGGGGACTATGGGGAGAGTATGCGAAGGGAGGGCAGTGCTTGGGGGTCATGGAGCACCCCCTGTTTCTGCAGGGTTGTGCGGCCAGGGTCGGTAGGTGACAGTCGACTGATTCTGCGTCCACAGAGGCCCTTCCCTCAAGTTTGTGCGCGCTTGCCGCCGAGATTCCCATGAGCCTGGGTCTCTGTGCCGTGCCCCCGAGGAAGGCAGAGGCTGGGCCTCTCCAGCCCCGCGGCCCCGCGCCTTTCCCGGGCACCAGGTCCCTCCTGTGCGGCGGAGGGACGAGGGTTTGTCGCGGTGCGAAACTTAATTCAAAATGGCTGCTGGAACCGCTTGGGTTTTATTGGTAGCAAATGCTGCCAATTTCTCCGGCCAGATATGCTGAACCGATCTACAGAAATGGTCCAGGGCTCCGGGCCTCCGAGTTAAGAGCCCTAGAACGAGGGGGAGGTGAGCCACACCTGGGTGGGGGTGAGCGAAAGGGCAAAAGCAGCTGATGAGATCACCCAAGGGTCTCTCTGCCTCCAGCTACTCGGGTTGTTTCTCTTAGGTCCCCCCCTTTTTTTTTCGGTGACTCCGGACTAATCACTGTGTTGTTTGTGATTGTTGTATTTTCTTGCAGACACCCCCTCTTCCCTCTCTTAGCACTGATTTTTGAGAAATGTGAATTAGCTACTTGTACCCCCCGCGAGCCGGGGGTGGCGGGCGGGGACGTCTGCTCGTCAGAGTCATTCAATGAAGATATAGCCGTGTTCGCCAAACAGGTCAGCAAAATAAATGCTAAAAAAAAAAAAAAAAAAAAAGTAAAAGGAAACAAAAAAGAATACTGCCCAGGTCCCCCGCGCGCACTCAGGCACACACATACAAGCACACACTGATAGAGTCAGCTATACAGAGAGTGTAATTTCTCAAAGACAGCAAAAAATAGTGTCCCTTGGCCCAAAATAGTGTCCCTTGGCCCACGCGTGTTACCGCCTTCCTGAGATTTGCGTCCAGTGAATGTGTTTGCAGACCGCCACCCACCTTCGCACCCATTCACCATCCACACGCGAAGGCAGAAGTCTCACTAGGAAATGAAATCACGAACACCAACACCACGCTTTGTGGTTGTTTTGGAGTGTCAGGCTAGTAGCGTTACGCATAAGCGGAGCTCTAGCAGAAGTCAGAACGCGCTCCGGGCTGGTCTCAGGCCTACTGGGTTCACACTGAAATGTTTCCGTGAGGGACGAACTTGAGTCAAGGACTTCTTCTGGAGGTTACATCCTACCCCTAACAGTGTAAACTAGGCAAGAAAGTAGGAAGACCAACAGTTTTCATTTCATTTTTTTTCTTTCTCCTCTCCTCATCTGTATTTAGATACGCGCAGAAAAACCTCTATTCTCTTCTAATCCAGAACTGGATAACTTGGTAAGAGCTGGCTCCTCACTCCCCTCCTCTATCTGTCCACCCCATCTCCAGCCCCAAGCCCTGACCTTTCCAAACTGGTTTGTCTGTAGGGGCAAGGCGATTACAAATGTCTTCCCAAGGACAAATGTTTGGGGACTAGATCCTGGAGTATTAACTCATGTGAGAGGGCCCAGGAGCAGCGGCAGGGGAACGCCAGCTTTTGTTTTTTATGGTGGCGGGTCTGCACTGTTCTAATCAGCCTGGGGATTTATCTCCCTGCCAGTCAGCGTGTGCGCTTAAACCTTACGGACTTCCAGTATTATGAGTCTTCTTCACTAGGGCCACGACCAGGCCAGAGCCCCCAAATAACCAATTGGCATCGAAGGTGCATGAACAGAAGGCAGGAAGAATTTTGCAAAGTGCAAACCCACTGTTTAGGGACAACTGAGAGAAAACTTTCCCCCGGTAAACTTCATCACAGGAAAAGCATAGCTCAGACAGTGGCCCTTGGGGTTGGTATAGGGGTAATAAGACTGGGGAGGGGTACCATGGGGGAGGAGAGTGTTTATGATCCCCACTTAGATGTTTTGTTGTTGGTTTAGCTGTTTTTTTTCTACTTAAGAAATATAAACCTCTAGATGGTACCCAGTTGCTGCTATTAAGTTTTAGTGTTATTGCCATAAATCAAAATAACTCTATTTATGGGGGAAAGGGGTGAGTTGGAGATGCTAGAGCTCTGACAGCCAATTTTCTGCAACCCAGGAATGGAGTATTTATTCTTTCTGTATCTTTGCAGATGATCCAAGCCATACAAGTACTAAGGTTTCATCTGTTGGAATTAGAGAAGGTAAATTCTTTATTCCCCCTTCCCTTCACTTCTCTTTCACCCAACCACACAGAAGGGAGAGTTCAGAAGGACTGAAGTTCAGGCTTCCAAGATATTTGCATAAATGTCTTTCTTTCTGGTAATTAGTGTCAAGGCCAATCTTAGCGTCCATTTCTCTTTGCAGTTTAATTACAATTTCAGCCACTTACACTGGGATCACAGACACCCTAGCCTTGTGTACCTTGCTGGCTTTGTGGATCAGCAGCATTGCTAGGCAGCCCAGTGCACGCTTAGAATGCCGGAGTGAATTTGTTTTACAAGTTAATGCCTGTGTGTGTGTGTGTGTGTGTGTGTGTGTGTGTGTGTGTGTGTGTATTTTCTACTCTCTAGGGGTGGGGGTTGTTTTATTTTAGTGGGTTTCTAGAAGATAATCTGAGATCACTGGTAGGTCAAACTCAGGAGGGGCTGAAGGAAAGGATGAATGGGCAATGAGTCTTGAGGAGGAGGGCACATTAGTCCTTGTTTAGAGACCAAAGCAGGGTTGATGTTTCAAGTTCTTGAATTGTGACCCAGCACACACCTCACCTTCACACTCAAGAGAGGGTGAGGGGTAAACATGATTTTGCTAGCTGTTCTATAAATCTCAGCAATAAAAACTTAATGCATTGTAATTCAAACTAACATTAAATTGCAAGCACACCAGGGTTTCTTGTGAGTTTTGCATGTGAGGGATGCCCGGGGCCTGAAAGAGTGTTTTACTTAGACTTAAATACTTTGAGCAATTCTTTTATTTCTTCTTTAAAAAAATTTGATAAGTTTTTTGTGGTTATATCTTTTTCTTTCTCTTCTTCATATAATGGGCAAAGGCAACTTGATTTGGGTTGTCAGACATGTCTCTCAACTCACTACAGTACAGTGTGTGTGTGTGTGTGTGTGTGTGTGTGTGTGTGTGTCGTTTTCCTTAGAAACTTTGGGGAAAGCTTTGTGGTAAACTAAGTGGATGAAATTAAACAGCTTACCTTAAGTGTCACCCATGCAAGTCACCTCTGTAATGGCCACAGCCCCAGGAGCAGATGAATTTAACATGGGTGTTGAATATGTTGTAGCCTGTGAATCATCCTGTCACTGTCAATTTTCTGGGATATCTCTATTTTGCAAGAAAAGAAAGTTATTCCTAATTCTGACTGCGTCTGGGGGTCTCCAGAGGACAATTGCCCCGTGTTTCCCCTATTTGAAAGTTTGGATCTCACAAGGGGGATGGACTGCACTTGTCAATGTCGTTTATGCACTCTTGATTATATTTCCATTTTTTTATTTCTGTCATAATGTAGGTACACGAATTATGTGACAATTTCTGCCACCGGTATATTAGCTGTTTGAAAGGGAAAATGCCTATCGATCTGGTGATAGATGATAGAGAAGGAGGATCAAAATCAGACAGTGAAGATGTAACAAGATCAACAAATCTAACTGACCAGGTATGCGACTTTCAATTTCAATATCCCTAAGAGAAAAAATAATCTGTATGCATATTGCTTGCTCGGGCCACTACCACCTCCTTTATTATTTGCATATGATTAAGTCCCTTTTAGATACATTTCCATCAAAATGAAAATTTTTGAATAATGTGGCTATTATTGCTTCATTAAGGCTGGCTCTGGGATTCGACCTGGAGAGATGAGCTTGTAAAAGCTTCGCCTGCAAACTTGACCTGTTTCTTGTCGCTTTTAATTTTTGTCTTTATTTTATTTACCCTCCGCAATAATGGGAGTGTTAACTGCCAGTGGCCACCTCTGAGTGTAGGGCTTTGTTCATGGGCATTTCCCCGCTTCTGTCTTGAAGAAAAGAAAAGTGTAGGGTCTGTTTATTTCTTATTTTATTAGGAATAAATCCAAGATAGGTGGTCTAAGAGAGACAGCGAGGGTTTGAAATCTAGCAAACACGGGCTATTTTCTCCCTCTCTACACGGTTCATTAGCCTGTCTTGTCAGTTTTCCCCGGCCGAACGCTTCTAGACCTCACTGAACATTGCTTTGTGTGGTATTCCCTGCAAGCTCGCCCATTTTATTGTACTTGATAGAAAAAAATAAAAGCAGGCCGAGGTTAGAAAAACAGATAAATATGGACTTTTCTCCTCCTCCTTTCCCCTCATACTCCAGCTGGTATGTGCTCTAGGCCCTCTGTGTTGGCAGCTTTTGGCAGGGCGAGCGTCAAGGACGCCCTGGCGATTCCCTGGGTGTGAGGGCAGGGGGCCATGCGTTTGCTTCCCCACTGCGCCTCTTTGCGGTGCCCCCTCCTCTCCAGTCTCCCCTCCGGGCCCTTCTTCCGCTGCACTGCGTTGCTAAGTGGGGACGTCTTTTATTGGGAGTTGAGGTGGGGGTGGTGGTTGTGGTGGCGGTGATTCTCTCTGTCCCTGGAGCACCACCGTTTGCTCTCAGTTTCTCTTTCCTGTTGCTGTGTCTCTGGATTGGTTCAAATGAGTTTAAAAAAAAGAAGAAAAGAAAAGAAAAGAAAAAGCAATGAAAGTGGAAACCTAAGGAGCGAATGAGATGAAGCAGGGTTCTGGACAGCACTGTAGGGAATTGTTGCAAAGAATCTAGATATTGAAGCAGCGACCTCCTCTGTCTCCAGCCCCACCAGCAAAACCCTAGAGCCCTTTCTAATTCGGGCTTGACATATGAGTGGCTTCTTGGGGAAACACCAGACAGCCTTTGTCAAGTCAAAGGCCAGCTACTCCAGTGTTTTCCTCTGAAAGTTTTACCATGGTCACCGCCGGCCAGGGCTGTCCTGTCCCAACTTCATTCTTAGTTGTCTTCTTAAGGTATCCCCCCCCCCACACCCTCTCCAAGCTTGAATCATTCTGGATATCCCACAACTTGTACTGAATTTCTTCCTTGCCCACGTGGTTATCGGGCAAAGCAGAGCTCTGGAAGTGCCAACAGGAGAGTTCCCCACTACTGTTTGGAGATTTGGAAACTGATCAGTGTAGATTGGTGCTTAGAACCTGAAGTCTGTACAGATCAAGGTGGGAAAGCAGCAGGCGCCCCCGCCCTAGTGCCCCAGGCTTCCCAGCTGCTTTAGGGGCTCCGTCGCCAGCCCTGTTAAATGCAGATTCCACTAGTAGCTGCTGCTGGTAAAAATTGTAATCCAACAAGCTGAACTAGAAAATGGGATTCTAAAAGCTCTGGAGTGCTGGGTACATAAAGCTATTTGAGCAAATTACAAGAATCGCTTAGGGGCATGAATGAAATCAACACTTTAATTGCCTCCAAAATGAAGATTTATACCCCATTTTCCCAACGAATCATTATTTTATTAAAGTCAAAGATAAAGGACCAAAGTTATGGGGTTTGGGGAGCGTGGAGGATATAGAATTAATAAAACGTTATTGCATTTTCTCTACTCCTTCCCAAACTTCTCTTACTCAGTTTCATTAGTGTAAGATATGCGTTGGGTAAACACGTGCCTTTTATTCACCCTTCCTACCTACAAAAAGAATCGTGCATGCGGTCCACGCCGTTAAAGATGTGGGCTTCGTAGTTTTGTCTGGGTTAATGGCGCTGTTGGCCCGGTGGCGCATGAGCTTGCCGGTGTGATCCCTTGGGCACACCCAGCTCTGTTGTACTGAGGACAGCAATGGATGTATGAGCTAGTGCGGCTAAAAGGGTATGGGGAGGTGAGTGCAGTGTGTTGTGTCTGGGGGCAGGGTGGGCTGGGCTTCTTTCTGCTAGCGAGGTAAGGGGTGAAGAAGGTTCAGGCCCGAGAGCTACCCATAGTCTCCAAGCCTTGGTTGAGAAGTCTAGGGCTGGAGGAGGGTTTGCTGAGCCCCGTGTGGAGCCTCAGGAGACAGACGTCTAAGGGTGGCTTCTCCACCTGTCCATGAAGGTGGCTCAGCCTGGCTCTGGCACTAGGTGCCCTCACTGGGTGCCCGCTGGGACTTCATGCTTCAGGAAGGCCTACTTAGCTCATTAGCCGCACTGTCACTACAGCCTGTTGGCAGTACGGTTTATTTTATTTCCCCCTCCCCCTTGGAGGGCACGAAGGCTGCCTGGTAGATTCACCAGGGTCTGGGATCCACGACTTTGATGCCAGCTGATTTCCTGGAGGGCTACTAAACTCGTGGAAATTCATTTGGTCATGCAAGCAATGTAGGCCCCACAACAATGTAACACACACACACACACACACACACACACACACACACACACACACACACATCAGATTTAAGATACCAGTAGAAACTGCAATACACGTCCTGGTGGTTTACGGTCTTTTCTACTCTTAGAAGCCATAAGGAAGTCCCTTGTCCTTTTCTAGTGGTCGCCAGCCTCCTGGGCGCCCTCTCCTGACCACCAAGCCTTCTCTGGGCGCAGACGCTTGTAACACCCAGGGGTTGAGGACAGTTAAGCCTGGAGTTGCCCGCCTGGGAGGCCAGGCTGAGCTCCGGGAGAGGATTGTAAGGCAGGCGTTCAGACAAGAGTTTGGGAGGCCACTGATCGGGAATGACGCGGGGCGGAGGCTAGGCGGAGCTGAGGACAAGGGTCATGGGTAGAATTGGAGGCGTCAGACGTGGCCACCCAGATGCTGGACTTGAGGCCGCACTCCCGGATGGAGCCGTCGCCTTCTTTCCCGGGGGTATCTTTTCCTCTTTATTCCCGGATCTAAGCATCTGTGACTCCAAGGGCTAATGGAGAAAAGAGCGGGGAGACTCGGGGTGGCCACGTCTCGGGCAGAGCGCAGAGATTAGCCAGGCTTGTGCTTCGCCTTCAGCGGCGCCCCAGCTTCTCCCCATCGAGAAAGCAGGACGCCGAGAAACCTTGGGTTTACAGTTTTATTCCACAGCGGCTCTCCGGGGTGGGGGTAGGGGTCCTCCTCTGAATCTGCATTTAACAGCTCCTTGGCCGGGGCTGGCGGCCTGAGCAGGGCGCCCTGTTGCGTGTTAATCCGGACTGGCCCGTGACGTCTGGGGAGAAGTTCTGTGGCTTGCTGAGATGAAGCTCGCAAGCCCGGCTGGCCCCGCGGGTTAAAAGCCAAGTGCTAGGCTCCCTGGAGTGGGGGCAGCCTGAGGGCGAGGGCAGGCACCGCAGCCCCCCGGGCTGGGCAACCCCGGCTTTGTGGAGCCAGGCGACCAGGCCTAGGGGGATCTAGGGCTGGTCTGAGCCTGTGCGGAGTTCTCAAATGGTCCTGGGAACTTTGGTGGCGGCTGTTCTATCTAGCCCTTTCTAAAGCATAGTTTGAGTTAAGCTTGACTGAAAGCTCTCCCCCACTCCAAAGTGGCATGGAGAGTCACTCTCAGGAGATTTCAGCTTTCTGCTGGTAGAGATTCCTGTAAGGGAGACAACCTAATGTCCTTCATGGCTTGAATTGGCTGTTTAGGAAAAATAAAATAGATGAGGCAGCAGATGTTTACCAATACTAGAAACGTCTGTCGTGTATTTACATTCACTCAAAAACTGGACACAACCAGCACTGGATAGGCAAATAGTCATGTATCAGGTTGCTTGTTTCTGAATGCTTACATTTAATACACCTTAAAAAAATTGCACATTGCTTTCATAGGTTCCCACTTAAGAACTTACTCCTGAATCTCTCAGTGCACAATCCTTGTAGGATATAGGGCCTTAGCGTTATCTAACTTTACTGTGGATTGTTGTTGTGGGTCACATGATGTATCCTTAATTCATTTTTTGAAATATGTCAAAGGGAAATTATGGCAAGATTCTCTTTAATGATTAAATAATAAGGTGTTGACTGCTTGTCACTACATGGGCTAATTGGGATCCTCACTCGAGATCCTTTGTTACTTAGAATTAAAATGGTTACTTGTTTAGCAGGTATGTTTTCATTGTTATTTTCTGTTTGGCTTTTATATGTATGCATGGATTTCTGAGTAGAGATAGGTTGATTCCTAATAGAGGTGCTTAAAACATTTAAGAAAACAATAAGAAAAAAGTATAGAGTCTAGTCTATGCAAATAGTTCAGATCAATTACAATGTTAAATATCAGTCAGGCTTCAAAGCTAATAGTACACATATTACTACATATTCTTTCTCCTAGTCCCTCCCCAATCCCTCTCTCCCTCTTCATCTCCTCTTTATCCCCATCCTCCTCCCCTCTTGTAGAAGTCCCCAGTGCAAATTCCATGGTTAATGAAAAGTAATGATACTGATGCTACTTTGTACAAAGTGAAGCCCATAACTGTAACTATTGTTCCTGGTTTAACAAGCTTTGAAGCAATGGGTCATTCAAACAGCAATTCTCCCTCTGGTCACCATTCAGAAGTACATTGTGTAGTGTTGCCCACTATAACTGTCGGACTAACTTACAGACTCATATTAGGAAATGAAGAAACTTAAATTGTTAAGGAAGAGAAAAAGGAGCAAGAAATAAAGGATGGAAATGTGGGTCCTCTTTCCCAAAAAGCAGCCAATGTGCTAAAATTGCCCAGCTCGGACAATACATTTTGAATCGCTTTGTTTTCAGACATTCATATATTCATATCTTAAAATGTTTGGCATAGACTAAAAGATGTGAAACTCAGCTGTTGCTCAGCAATGCAAGGAAAATACACCCAGAAATTTCAAACTCAAAGCATAGAGTATTTGTGGGTCTGTAACTGAAAAATGGTTTTTAAGACTAGGCATATGGGGTGGAGTATTAGTACAGGGCATGCTATCATTACACAGGAGGCTTAACCACCCTTCAAACTACATTTGGAGAAACTGCAAAGAATGACAAAACATTTTATTAAGATTCTCACCATCAATGAAAATGTTTTCTGCATAGATTCAGATAAAACATTTTCATAGTGGCAACACTATAGTTTCGAAACATTATGGTTGCGAAAGCAGTATTTTCTTATGAAAGGTAAACATGTCAAAAATGTGCAACTGTAAAGTATATGTGTGTGTTTGTGTGTGTGGTTCTGGGGATTGAACCCTACCTAGAGAAGTGCTCTACCACTGAGCTACACCCCTAGCCCTAAAGATTTTAATAAATAATCATTTAATCATCGAACACAACCCAAGGATGTATACAGAAACTTCTAAAAGAAAGTGGGCATACAGCCAAATTCCTATAGGGCCTGCCAGGGAAAATCAAAAAATGAACATGAAATAAGACTTCCTGTAAGGAGTCTATAATTCAACATTATTTGATTCCACTGTCAAGGAAATAGTTGAAGGACAGTAAACTGATATGGTTCTCAGTCATTTTTGTTACACAGTCTTAAATGTTTGCAACTGTCACATTTTACGTAGCCTTTGTTTGGGATTATGACATCTGTCATATTTGTATTGAAGTAGTACTCAAATTTATGCTATAATTGAAATAAAATCTTTTGCCATTTCTCCTAAGGATAAAAAAATTGGTACTTTGGATTAAATAAAATTAAGAAAAACACTCCTTTACAAATAAAAGAGATGAAAGTAGATGTATATGACACGTTTATGTGGCAGCTGTACAGATGTCAAAGGTTTTCAAAAATCTTGAATAAAACAGTGCTATCAATCTCAGGAACCTTGCTGTTCTTGCTCAGCTGAAAATATCCAGATGTGATACTTGTCTAAAGTTAGGATCTATGGCACTGGAGACGTGGGTCAGTGGTTAAGTGCAATTGTTACTCTTCTAAGAAGACCTGGCTAGGTCCATTCACAGAATCCCAGCGGTGGCCCAAAACCATTCATATTTCCACTTCTAGGGGATCAAGTGCACTCTCTGACCTCTGTGGGTACCAGGCATGCACACAGTGTACAGAAATACATATAGCCAAGCTATTCATTTATAGAAAAATTAAATAAATCTCAAAAATACAAGAAAGCTCTGATCTGGGAAAAGGGGTGTGTACAGGGCTTGCCTAAACATGTGTGAGCTCTTGAGTTTAATTCTCAGAACTAGAAAAAGAATTTTTTACATGAAATACAAAAATGTAAAAAACTCAAAACACATAATTTCTCAATTCAATTTTTAATAATATCAAGACTTGACTTTTGAGACACAGTAAAAGTGTGACGTTTTGTTACCTTTAACAAATTGTAGGTAGCCAGGCACACGCCTTCAGTCTCAGCGCTGGAGAGGCAGAGACAAATGAATCTCTATGAGTTTCAGGACAGCTTGGTCTACAAAGTAAGTCCAGGATAACTATGGTACCCAGAGAAACTCAGTCTCATAAAACCAGCAAAACAAAACAAAACCAACAAACCAAAGCCAAAAACAAACAAACAAGCAAACAAAACAACCAACCAAAGCAAACCAAATCAAACAAACAAACAAAAAACCCAAATGCAAAAAACCAATTGTAGTCCAATCTAACATCCAAATTAAATCTGTAGACAACCTAGGGCAGAGGCAGGCAGATCTCTGGATTTGAGGCCAGTCTGGTCTACAGAGCAAATTCTAGGACAGTCAGTGATACACTGAGAAATCATGTCTCTGAAAATCCAAATAAACTAATAAATGAATGAATGAATGAATGAATGAATAAATAAATAAATAATAAATCTGCAGAAATGAAAGATAATGGACTTTTATGTAATATACAAGATAAACAACCATCTACCGCATACCCTCAGTTTAACATGCTATGATTTCAGGATTACAGAAATGAAGGAAGCTTCATAAATTCTTAAACAGCCTCTCTAGGAAATACACCTATATGGAACAATTGCTAGATTTTTTTTTCCTCCACGCTTACAAATGTGACATTTTAAATAAATGGCATAAAGTATACTTTGTACGATATTTGTCACTAGAGTCCATTTCAATCAGTTCAATACACTCAATTGCACAGAATTAAAGCAGTTGGTAATGTTTTACTGGACTGTCTTAGAATACTTTCCCAGGCAACTTCTCTTCATCTAGAAAATATATGCTCTCATTAAAGGGAAATAGGAGCATACAAATGTTGTGAAATATGTTTTTCACTTGTTTCAGAATTCCTAAAATTGACTAAAGCACAGTATGAAGTGTTTATTCCCCAGTGAAAACAGCTTATCTCTGGATTTAGTCTATTATATGTTCCTGCTGTTGATTGTCAGTATGAGTAGACATAGTAACATGCAAATTAGAGCCAGAACTAAACTTTTCTGAATATATGAAAGCGTGCCATGGTGGTTTTTTTTTTTTTTTTTTGCATGGCATATACACCAATGTATAAATAAACTAATGGAGAACATTTATATATATGTTATATAACCAACTTATAAAAATGAATTTTATATTACTTACAGTTGCAAGAAATATGCTTCTACAATCAATTCCTTGGCACTTTAGGACTCACAGTTCATAGCTTTATGTCCAAGCAAAGGACTTGTCTGAGCAGTGTGACAGCTCTTTGAAAATCCTAAATAAAAGTCTGTTCTTCTACAGATGGCAAACACTATTACAATTTGTATGTGTACAAAGTGTAGCTTTAGAAACAATCACAACTGTTATTAGTTTAATGAGATTAATCAAGTTTTGTAATTGTGCCGTTTTCTCTTTTTTTTCATTCACATAGCATACACTCTTACATTTTACAATGGGTTTAAGCAGAGGGTATTAAGAGTCATTTAGAATTTATGACAGTAAGTAACATTTTCAGTGATCTTGGCATTAGCCTAAAATCAATGTATAGTAAGTAACTCTTGGGTCAGAACTGGGCAGCACAAGGCAACCTTGAAGGCACCGTGACTTACAGGTGTCCAGTCCTACAGGCTCTCCTCACACTGTGATGCCCCGCTGCGGATTGCTGTGGCGAGGCAGCGAGCACTGCTGACCTTCCTTTTCTGGATCACTTTGGTTTTTCCTTGTTTTGCAAGCCTTCTCTGCCTGAGATTCGAACCTCAGATGCCTTGTGGGTTGTTAGCTACTCGTGGGATTTTTTTCCAGGGAAGATGTTCACTGTTCTTTTAGAATAGGAATGAACAGAGACCAAACCCATCGACTATTGCTAGCATTTGCTTTGCAGTTAGGTGAGAGTGTGAGCTGTCAATCTTGTTTATCTTCTCTAGGGCTGCCGACACTGTGTGTAGAGACTGGTATACCTGTGTGTTCTTCCTCTTGTGTCCAGATGGCTGGTTTTGGTGAATGGATTCTTAACTAATGGTCCATATTTGGTTCCAAGTCTCCACGAATTGCATTGTATTCTGAATTTGCATTCCCACTCTCTCCGTCCCACAGAAGCACTTTAAAGTGAAGTGTGTTTTTGTGACTATTATGAAACTCTGGAAAATGAAAATTATAAACAAATTGACACAGCTGTCAAAGGACAAAGGACAGGGCAGTTTGATGTAAACTCAGAGTTTTCTTATATCATCTCAACTGCAAAATGCTTCTCTTCCTTGGAGGGGGGAGTAGGGAGGGGATTGTGATTGAGATGTAACTTGAAGAAATAAAAAATAAATTATTAAAAAAAGTGTAGAAATAAAAGAATAAGAATTTCCTTAATAATAAAAGTACCTCTTAAAACTCCGCAGCTTTGGATGTGTTCCCCACACATTAACTTAATTTGATAGGTAAACTATAATTAGCTGTGACCTGTAGTGTTTTCTGTTATTCAAAAGTTATTCCCTAGTGGTTTGAAAAGTTAATTCCAAACTGAAGGGTGTACAGTGTCTGATATTCTAAGGCATACTTGCACTATTTACATGAAATGGAGTGTTTGTCTGCAGGGCCTCAAAGGAGAGATCCTTCTGGGAGGTGTGCTAATGATTTCTACAATGTAAAGTCAAAAAAAAAAAAAAAAAAAAAAAACTAACAGGGTTCATAGACTCCCTTGGATTGTTCTGAAATGTAGCCTTCCTATCTGTTTACTGATGACTTGATACCTTACGCCTTTACTTTATTAATCACAAATACCAGCAGTATAGAGATTAAACAAAAAATAGCATCAAATGGATGAGCTATGTCACAATAATCAGCACAGGGAGTTCAACAGTATAATGAAGTTGGGCATCGGGGGTTCTGTTGGAACATTTAGTTGGAAGTTTCTACTGGAGTTGTTTTTAAATCCTCATGGAAGAGAATTTTAGGGTACAGATTTGTGATAACTAATGTTTGTCACTGAATACTTTTATTTGAGATTGACATTCTTAAGTGAGTTTTCTGAGTGGCCATCTTGCCTTTCACTCTTGAACATGTCAGAAGATGATCATTTATTCATAGTCTGTCACTTACACAGTTTAAGGGTATTGTATGAAGCTTTGCTTCAGAAGGCAGGGATGGTATTTCTGCTCAAAGTGACACCTCCTTATGTGGGTTATAGGGGTTACTCTTAATGAATGCCTACTGTCCTCTTTCACAGAGCCGTACCTGTTCACACTGTATAGTTTCAGATGCAAATACATGGGGTCAGCTTCATTTTTTTGTTGTCATTGTTTGGTCGGATTTGAGACAGGATCTCATTATATAGCCTTAACTGGCCTGTAACTTACTATATAGACCAGTGGTTTTAAACCTTCCTAATGCTGCAACCCTTTAATACAGTTTGTCATGCTGTGGTGACCCCCAGCCATAAAATTGTTTTCATTGCTAATTCATAACTGTAATTTTGATGCTGTTATGAATCATAATGCAAATAACTGATATGCAGGATATTTGATATGTAACCCCCAAAGAGGTCATGACCCACAAGTTGAGAACTGCTGATGTAGACTATCTGGACTCAAACTCAAAGAGGTCTACCTGCCTTTGTTTCTTTGGTGCTGGGATTAAAGGTGTGTACACCCCCCCCCCCCCAGAGTGGCCATCTTCGTTTTAGTTATTGAGATTTTTCTGGCCATAGTTTCTAATTAAAAAAATCAGGAATTTTACAATTTGAACTGAATTTACTGTTAAATTATGTTTTTAAGGAAAGTAATTGAGTAATTAACACACTTAGCTTCTTTTCTTTCAGTGTTTTCTCTGTCCCTATCACATGCTGAAAATTTCTGAGGAATATTGTTCATGAAGTTTTCACACTAGCTGTTTATTTGATGACGTGGTCTATGAATTTGCCACATTTAAGGATTTTACAAGCTGTGTTCAATAACAAAGCATTTAGACTCATGTCCTGTGCTCAGTTGTACAAAATCATAGTGGTCTAGTAATGATTCATGTCCTACGCTTGTCAAGTGTTTTCTTGATGATCAAATATTTTTGTTCCAATAGTTATTCAGATACAGCCACAGTCTGCATCTGAGTGAGTTTGTTATAAACATTACTATTATGGAGTTGGGAATTTGTAGCAACTCAGTTTTATTTTCCAAATTACCCTGCCCTTCCAATTAATTGCATTGTTCTTCACTCCACTATTGGGACATTCTGTAGGTTTGCTTGCCATTCTAACAGTGACCTGTATGAGTGTTTAATATTTATTAAGGGCATGTAAAGAACATGCTAATATTTAAAGGAGGGCAATACAATATCGAGAAGTCAATTATAAAGCTTTTCCTTACCTCTCATTTACCAGATACTTATGTATTTAAAACAGTGAGAATAAGCCCAGGATCTTGTCAGCCTGCGATGTGGCTGAATCTTTCTGGCCATCTAAGTGACTGGAAATTTCTAACAAGGGGCCTTGAGACTTGGCACCCTGCCCTGGAACCCACACTATTTTTTCTTGACCTTCAAACTAAGCAATTGAGTATAGATATAGAGAAGTTGGACAGAAGTCTGGGAAGCAGAAATTCAAATGTGATTTCAGGAAGCTTCGAGAAGATACTCCCTGAACACCTTATCTGACATAAATCATAGAAAAGAGCAAATAATCTCCTCCCCATCTCCAGATTTAACACTGCCAGGGAGTTTAAAGATTCAGAAATCCCTGGAAACAAGAGTCAAACTTAGTTGAAAATATAAACATCCAGAAAAACCTCTGCAAATCTGTAAGGAAATTAGGCTAGATTATATCTAACCATCGTGAACATCAGTGTTAAGTGAACATTGCCATGATGGGAGGAGAAAACAAGGCTGTGAAATAACTACTTTTCTCTTCCTCAGGTAAAAATTGAGGGCTCTTCTGGTACAAAAGTATAGACATAGAAAAGGTAAAACTTTGGAAACACTTGAGAAAAAGAGACCAAGTTTGCTGACTTCTGCACTCCTTCGGGCAGTCAACACTCTCCCCCCACAAACAGTCTAGGGACAGAACACTCCAATTAAATGTGGTCCTTGGTTGAGAGGTGAAATTGCTTCACCTTGGCGAGTCTCTTGTGTAGTTTGTGAAATAAGGAATGAGCAGTCTCTACTCATCCCCTACCATGAGAACTGAGAAGCACCATGCAAACTGTGTTGAATAGTGCCCCCAAGCACAGTATTAAACCACATGCTTTCTTTCTAATTACACTCGGCCCATCTTTCAAAAACATCACTTGACTTGACAAAAAGAGATATATACTGCTTGACAGAGGTATTGTTTTATGTAACATTTTATAATTATAGAGCTTCGAGAAAAAGGTAATTGTTACTTTGAGTAGGTCACTATTCTTATGTCAATCATGGATAAGAAGAGACTGAATTTGGCACACTCCTATAATCTCAACGCTCAGGAGGCCATGAGGTAAGAGGACAGAGTTTGAGGCCAGCAAGATGCTGTCAAAAAACAAAAACAAAAACAAAACCACCAAAGCATCTATCTGGGTGCCATGATGCGCATCTGTATTCCTAGTAATGGGAAACAGAGGCAGGCAGATCTCTCTGAGTTTGAGTACAGTATGATTTACATAATGATAGGCCAACCAGAGCTACATAGTGAGATGCTTGAGAAACACACACACACGCACACGTACACACACATGCATACACACATACACACACAGACACACACATACACATACACACACATACACAAATACACACACACACACACACAGAGAGAGAGAGAGAGAGAGAGAGAGAGAGAGAGAGAGAGAGAGAGAGGTTCCTCAGATAACTGAGATTATTGGAGCAAATCACTAAAAACTCACTCCTCTGATAAAACCCAGAGAGCAGTACTGGATGGTTCCTGTGCTAAGTCCTTTCCCAGAATTCCTAGAAGTATGTGTACTATGTTCACTCAGTTGTTTATAATGTGGGCTGAGGATGAAATGTTTTAAGCATCACTGGATGCTTGTGCTGGTAGAATGCTCGCTTAGAAAGTTTGTGGTTTGTAGTTGTTTCATATAAGATACATTTGAATTTATCTTAATTTCTTGGAAGGACAAGTATCAAGTTTCAAGTAGAAAATAAAATGCTGGCACATAAAACAGTCTTATAAAAGAGACTTAATAACACGGAGTATGCTAGCATTTAACTCTAAAGTCTTCCCCCATGGCTGAATAGAAATGATATAAAAATAACACAAATTTTGGTAGAAACCTATCAGATAAATAGTGTGGCTTGAAATATTTAGAAACAAATATTTTTAAACACATGGTACTAGTTGGATTAGAGATTTATGATTTCCAAAGCAACAGAGAAAAGGAGCGGTGATTACTTATTTATTTGTTTTTGAGATAGGGTGTTAGCATGTTGCCCATGCTGGCCTTGAGCTCCTGGGCTCAGCTTCCCCTGTTGCTGGGACTACAGTCATGTCCCATTGTCCCTGGCATAGGTGCCTTCACTAGGAGACTCTCTGTAACCAGGCTTTCTCTTCTCTTCTCTTCCCTGCTTGATATCCCCACCCAACATCTTACTTAACAGAATGTGAACATTTGGTGCACTTGAATCTTTTCTAAATTCTTTATCTGTTCTTTCTACCAGTTTTGGGATTTGGATAAAATTGCTTGTCAATTGCCCTTTAGGAATGATTACTCTTTTGCCTTGTAACTTGGTGAATGTACCCCTTGTGGAAACCTGTTATCTTCTGAGACCACAGTGAGCTCTCCATGGGATGATGTTTATACTGATTCTCAAAATAGAAAAGTTGCAGAGAATCTATCAGTGCCACATGGGTTCATCAGGAATGCTTTTGAAACATGCTGAGTGTTCTTTTACATTTATAGACCTTTGCTTTGCGTTGTTCATCCTTAAATGCTTCTATGAATCATCTCAACTGTGTACATTAATAGTCCTAAGAATTCAGAGACCTAAAAGATGCCAGATGTGTGAAAGCAGGATTTTAAGAAGCACTGGGAAAGATCTGAGCTTCCTGGTTCCTGCTCCTCCTACTTATCATGGCAACCAGGCTCCAGGTATTAAGAAAAGAATGAAGCATGGGCATTTGTATGAGAGTAAGATACACACACACACACACACACACACACACACACACACACACACACACA
>CAJQZJ010032395.1:7030849-7140560 GCA_907164525.1 Lophiomys imhausi | reverse complement strand
ACACACACACACACACACACACACACACACACACACACACACACACACACTAGTAGTTTTAAAATACCTGATGGCAAGTTGCTTTAAATCCATTATGATGCAATTTAAAACATTTAAAATCATCCTCCGTGCTTTTCTACCTTATGCTTATGCACATGGTAGATATGTATTACTGTGTGTGCATGAGTGTGTGCACATGTGTACCTTTGTGTACTTGGGTTTCAGTAACCCTGGAAGTCACACAATCACACCTGATAGAAAACTTTTCATTTATAGATGAAATAACTCCTTGGAGAATTTTTACCAAGGGGGGAAAAATTACAGAAATTCTTCTTCTTACATGCCTCATTACATAGAGTTAGGGGATTCAGTGTTGGGAAAAATTATCCTTTGTAGGACTTATGTATGGTCTATGTGAACTGGAAAATATAGAACTCAATTCAACAGACACTGTCTTTATTTATACAAATTAACTCACCACTGCTACATTTAATTATAGATACAATAAAAAACAACATGCACATTGTAAATGTGTGTGTGTGTGTGTGTGTGTGTGTGTGTGTGCAGCACATGCATGCATTCACGTGTGTGCATGTGCCAAAGTTGCTTCGTCATTAAGGTTTCACACTTGTACTGTGTATGAAGACACCAGCTAGCATCAAGGTAGTGGGCATTATGCATAAGGAATAACGAGATAGCCAACCAGATATCTGTCTGGATTCACAGCGGTAAATACGGTAGGGCTTAAACTGTGAACAGAGGAAGTGTGATAGTTTGGTGATAGCCACAGACCCTGAGAGAGGATGCTGCACTTCCATAGTCTTACCACAGATTTACCATCTGGTCTAGTCTCCAAAATTAACCCTTGGCCCACTAGTAGTGAGAAGCCCATTTTTATTGCAATATTAAATGGGGGCATAGTAAGATCCTTTGTGGTGGCAAAGACCTTCAATCTCAGCACTCAGGAGGCTGAGGCAGGTGGATCTCTATGAGTTCAAGATTAGTCTGGTCTACATAGTAAGTTCCTGGACATTGAACGAAGAACCTTGTCTCAAAAACAAAGAACCCACAGGCCTACAGATTTGGGGAAGGCAAGGGAGTTAGGAAAAGGAAGAAAAAGAAATGAAGAAAGTGTGGGAGTTGGAGAAGATAGTAGGATCATGTGCCCAGGATCCTTGTCTATAACTGCCTACAACTGGGGCTCCAATACTCTCTTCTGACCTCCAGGGGCATTGTAGTTGTGTGCTGTACATTTATAGAAGTAGATATAAGCATACTCTCATGGTGTGCATGCCCTTGTGCGCGCACACACACACACACACACACACACACACACACACACACGTGGAATAAAGTAAGAAAGTAAGCTAGCCTTCTGTGGAAGGGAAGTGTGGGCCACCATTGGGGATTTTCTTCTTCTGTCACCAGCAATTGCTTCCCACACATTGTCATCCCTCAGCAGGAGATGTGGACCTGGAGATGCTTAATCTCAAATGCCCTGCCTAATGTTTAAAACATTTCTGAAAACAGTTCAGAGACTTTAAACTTTATTCTTATTTGCTATGTGCATTGGTGTTTTTTGTGTGTGTTTGCTTGTGCACCTCAGGCACACTGGCCTGCCTAGGTTAGAAGAGGATGTCAGATCATCTGGAACTGGAGCTGCACATGGTTGTGAACCTCTATAAGGATGCTGGGAATCAAACCCAGGTCATGTGGAAAAGCAGTCAGTGCTCTTCATCGCAAAGGCATCTCTTCAGACCTCTCCCCCAAATTTTAGTGTGGCCCTTCACTCCACAGCCTTTGTGCTTATCAAAGCGTTAATTTGGAAAGCTTTGGACATTTAAAAACAACTAAAAGCTTAAAGGGTGAAGAGACAGATTTACTCCATTAAAACAAACACAAACAAACAAGCAAAAAAAGAGGCAAAACAAAAAAAAGTACACAGCCTGCCAGAATTTCCTTTGATTAAAGGAATTTTGTTTAATGAGTTCTAGAAATCCTTTTAAATACCCATAAAGAAATTTACACCTTTTCTGAATTATCTATATTTTAAGTTGAGAAGATGGAGACTCCAAGGAATATGTTTTGAGAACATCCCTCCCTCATCTCTACAAAGTACAGGTGTCTAGTAAATACTGGTTGAATGAATTTACTGATTGCAGGGTGAGTTTTGGCTATGAAGCAGATGCCAATGGGGCCTTTAAGGACAGCAGTAGGAGTATCAGTCTATCAAACACAAAATCCTCATACCTAGGAACATGTCAGCATCCCTCATTCCTCGGTTTCAGGTCTGCACTGGTGATAGGATCCGATTTGTCACTGAAGTGGCTCTCTTGGCACCTCCTTTCTACATGTTCCTCTGTGTCTGCACCTTTCTGCCTCTTTTCCGGGAGTGGTATCTTTAGTTAAGGGGTTTGTCAGGAATCATACTGGCTGATACTATGTGCTTCTGAGGATCCAAGAAGGACACCTTGGAGCCAGAAATTAGAGAGAGGAGGTTGGTTAGCTGTGGCTGTCCTGGCGTGGTGGGATGGTACCATTCAGCAACTCCATCCTTTACAAAAATGGCATGATGAGTTCTTGATAAGTGTAGTATGTGTGTGCAGGTGTGGATGAGTGCAGACATCACAATCAGTTACATGTGTACATATGTCATGTGGACTGGTGATTCTCCAGATCTGGAAGATTCTGGAAGTCCCTGCCTTTTGAGAGGTGTGAGCTCTTCCAGTCATTGGAGAGTCTTTGTGAGAGAGAGCTTTGGTGATTTGAGAGCCCATGTCTGTTCCCAGTGCATTCTTGTTGACGGGTGTAGACAGCCTTCAGATTTTGAACCTGTTATTTAATTGACTTCTCCCTAGCAGCCAGAAGACCTCTTCTCTCTCAAGATCATCAGACTCAGTTCTCCACCATTTTTGAGCGAGACCGGGAGGGCAGAGTTGTTTCTGTTGCTTTACAATAAAAGTCTAATTTTAGGTTAGAAAAGAGGATTTTGATATCATTCTGATATGAGTGATATGTTGAGAGATATCAAATTATTTTGAATACTATAAAGTGATGTCATAACACTAGGCACCAAATGAAACTTGATGAGTTAGGAACAAGCAGACCACTGGGAAATCATGTTATTCCAAGGTGAAAATAAGAGCAGTTTGCTTACTCTGGATACGTACTGGGAGATAACCTATCTTAGTTTGCTTGTCTGTTGCTGTGATAAAGGTCTTGACTGAAAGCAATATGGAGGGCGGAAGAGTTCACAGAGCTTACATTTCCATGACACAGAGTATTACCAGAGGAAGACAAGTCAGGAACTCAAGACAGGAGCCCAGAGGCAGGAACTAAAGCAGAGACTATGGAGGAACGCTGGTTTCCACCTAACTTGCTTTACAGCTTCCTCAGTTTGGTTTCTTATGAGATCCGGACCACTTGCCCAGGTGTGGCACTAACTACAATGGGCTGGGCACTCTCGCATCCATCATTGAATAAGAAAAGACTTGCTTAAAGGCCAATCTGAGGCGGTTCCCTCTTTCCAGGTGACTACAGTTTTCTTGTGTCAGATTGATGGAGGAGGGGGCGGGGACTTGGCCAGCACATAGCTCAAGACAGATGTTAGGTATTGTATCCACAAGGCCTATGACCTGAATATACCTGTGTATAGATGTTTCAGGGTTGTCTGGGTCAATCTTAATTTTCCTACTAGAGTTTCAGTAGCTGTCACTTAAATAAGTACTTGCTGCATGCTTGCAATGTGTGTGTGTGTGTGTGTGTGTGTGTGTGTGTGTGTGTCTATATATGCTATATCTGGATGGGGCACAGTTTTGTAGGTTTTTACTTGTGATTTTTTTTAGTTAGTATAATAAATACTAGGTTACATCATGCCATTTTCATACATGTATATCACTGTACTTTGTTCATATGCATTCCCAATTACCATTCCTTGTCCTTCCTTACCCCTCCTACTAGCACCTTTCTTCCTTTCAATTGTTCCAGTGGGCATTCTTTTTTAAAATTCATTTTTACAGATAAAGCCATTAATGTTAGAGAAGTTGCAACTTGTCTAAAACCATGTAAGTTGGTACAACAAGATTTTAGGATCTCCCTAATTCTGTATTCTTTCTTTTTTCCTTCCTTCCTTCATTCTTTCCTTCTTTCCTTCCTTTCATTCCTGTGCTATGCTACAATTAGATATTAATATATTTTAGTAGTGTAGGTTTGTAGGTATTTGAGACATTTAGATTCTTCAAGTGTCTGTGGTTATTTTGTGATATAACACAAGCAATCACAACATCAGGTACAATTTAACACAGTGATACCCTGTCTATTGACTGATCTATTTATTTTCTCAAAAAAATGTATTGGTGGTACTGGAGAGATGGTTTAGAAGTTAAGATTATGTAGTGCTTTTGCAGAGAACTACAATTTGGTTCCTAGAACCCACATTGTATCGCTCACAATTGCCTGTAACTCCAGCTCCAGGGGATCTGATACTTCCAAGGGCACCTGCACTCAATTGCACATACCCACATAGACACACACACACACACATACACACACATACACATACACACATACATACACACACACACACACACACACACACACACAAAGTGTCAGAGCATACTTCAAAAGTGCAGTTTGTTGAGCAATGGCTGGGAAAGTAAAAAACAAAAATTCTAGCTAGTTCCCTCAGCATTTGTTGCAGCCAAACTTTAGCCATTGGTTGTCCCAAGCTCTTAAAAGCAGTTTGGGCAGAGTAAGCTACTGCCCTTGTCCTGGAGTGGCCTACAGTCAGGAGAGGGTGTGGTTGCCCACTACCAGATGCCAGCAAAATTCCCTCTCAATAAAAAATACCAGAACTAAAACAACAAAAAGAGAATAAGCCAAATGAGGTTTGTTTGTTTGTTTTTTGCTTCAATCTTAAGAAGTGAAAGAAACAACAACAAAATGGAAGGGTTCAAACTGCTAAAGCCAGAAAAGACAGTAAAACTATTGCTTGCTTCAAGGATTTTAAACTGCTGTCTTTTGGGCCCCTAGAATTAGAAAGAAAAGAAAACCATGAACGGAGTTAAGTCATCTTGTATATCACATATAATGTTTACACATCAATCAAGTGGAGCTTTCTGATGGAGTTCCACTTCCAGTTGCCTCCTTCTGCTTAGGACAGTCGGGTCTTGTTTGGAAGGTATCACTGTACCTTCCAGCAACTGTAGAAATGTTCAGAAGTCTCATCCTCTCTGGCTTTGTGTCTAGGCCTGTAAATATCTCCTAGATTAGTGACTCTTATACTCTTAGAGTCACATACTCCCTTGAGAGTTTGATGGACAGTTACAGACATTACTCCCCTTAGGCGAACATATGCAAATGAGTATGTATATAAACACAAGAATTAGGAAAACAGACATGTTCCCCCCCCCAATATTCCATAGGTGGTAATCGGACTGCAGGATTAGGGTCTTTGTCTTAGTGGTTTTCTCACAGATGAGAACATAGCCATCACTCATCCTGAAACTGTATACACTGAAGACAAGAAGCTTCTTTGAGGCTTAATTTGGGGCCACAACTAAGATTTGCTGTACCATCTAACTCAATGCACCATTGATTTTTTTTTTCTGTCAGCCTTACTTTTCAAGTGGCCCCAAGCAACTCACAACTTCACAGATTTGTGAACCTAATCATATGCACATATTTTAATTTTAAAATAATGATGCTGTTTGGCGAGACCACGTATAGTCAGAGACATGTGTTATAACTGAAACTCCCTGGTAGATGGCTTTTGGGGGAGTTCTTTCTGATTAGGGCTCTCTTACATATTTATACTGGAGGAGTTCATGAGCTATTTCTGGTACGTGGACTTTAATCTTGCTTAATGAACTGAAGTAAGCACAATTCTTGTTCTGTTTTGGTAACCCTGTGGATTTCTTCTGATGCTCAGTTTCATGTGACTACACCATTCTTGAAATGCTAATACACAATGCTTATTCAAGAAAGGACCACAAAAGTTAGATTTCATTTCAGAGAACCGTATTCAGTATTCACAGACCTTCTGGAAGAGTATGTCTCTGAGAATGAGATTAGGTGGAAAAGATGGGCACATAGTTTTGGTGAACACACACACTTTAGCATATAGGCTGCACAAAATTTGGATAGACTGAGGTGGAATCCAACACTTCTTGCATGAATGCCTGTATAATGTGGCAGTAGCTGTGAGAAAGAAGGAACCCCGCATCTCAGGCCCAACACAATGAAAATGCAATGAATCGGAATGCCTCACAGATCATAGAGGAATCAGAATTTCCAGCAAGGAAAATCTTTTCATGGTGAATTAAGTGGTGGATGAAGAAAAATGGTGATGAAAAAGGTAGGCACAGATCACAAACACTGAGCTCAGGGCTCACCGCTGAAGATTTAAGAACCTTAGCTAAAGCTATGCAGAATAGAATGTGGAAAATTGAATTTACTAAACAATTAAGCATTGAATTAATCTACATCCTGCACAGTAGAAAGGTGGGGGAGGGAGCGGAGCCGAACTGAATAAATCAGTGGGGCTCATTAAAAGATAGTGAGTATATCAGGTCTGCTGTGGCAGAAAGGAGGGCAGTTTCCTGCCTGACATGTAGTGGTTCTCTGGTTCTAAGTCACCTTTTTGGAGTCCTGCTCTTAATCAGATTAACACACGTGTTTCTGATGAGGTTATGCTGCTGCTCTGTGTTTTAGCTTGTTATTGCTAGCCTTTCTATTAATTACGAGTCAGATCACTACTCAACAATAGTAGTGAGGGACAACATACAGAAAATGAGAGTGCCCAGGAGACAGCACTCACAGGAGCTCATGCATCCTGAAACTCCCACGGGCTCCTGCAGCCTCCCACATGCCTTGCTGGTCTTTTGTTCAATTACAGTTAATGCAATAGTTTGCCATTTTCTCCTTCTAATTATATTTTCAAGTGGGATTTGTAGCACACAGAAAAACATCCTTTTACATGTCGAGGCACCGGGGTTTTGTGCCTGGCATTGTCTGTCCCCTGGGTGCTGTACCATTCTCTCTGCAGAGCTCTGAATAAACAAGTCCCCCTTTTAGAGCTGCAGTTGTACAAACTGAAAATTTATGCATTAACTGTTTGCATTCTGAGCATGTGTTCCAGACTTCACCTTACAACATTTTTCTGATATGCTTCAAAAATGTGTGTCTGCAAAAATGCTTCTTTCACAGTTCACACATCTTTCAACCTCAGAATCCACAGATCAATTAGCACTGTTTTTGAGAACATGCAGAACGGGTGACTTAAACATACAAGTGATGTGTTCTGTGGCTTGGTTCCTTTCTGGGGGTGGCACGAGTCTTCAGCCCGACGGTGGTGTAAGGTGTCCATTAGAGAAACATTGGTTCTCCCTTGGGGTTCCAGTGCAGCAGGCCTTGTGGACAGGATCTTCATTTTCTTGGCCCTGGATGTCTGATTTGTTTGATCTCCTCAGCCCTTCTTATTGTTTCTGGGATGGGTAAATGCTTTTCAAGAAATAAACAAAGAACAGTGATTCTGCTAGGCATACTTCACTGTGTAAGGGTCAATAAACTTTACTACAAGAGAGTCACGAACCATGACTGTCTGTGACTGAAATGATGTAGACATATTTTACACATAAGATCATCTTGCTTTTCCACTAATAATCTTGAAGACAAACATCACTTCCCAGCCAAAAGCCAGCTTTCTATTCTGTATCACTCCTACTTCAGGGGATGACCAGTGACTCATGAGGCTGGTTTTGAAAGCAAGCGCTAAAAGCTCATTCATGTCTTTTCTGGTGATAAAGAGAGATTTGGAAGAAGTATCACCATGATTGTTTTCCCTAAGAATTGAATTTACAGCCAATCTGAATGTTACTTTCAAATGCACCCAGTGATAAGAACCAACATCTGTTTTCTGTTCAATAGTACAAGAAGGCTCGGCATGGGGCTAAGTGTATACAGTCCATGTGAATCTATTGTCAGCATTTCTTTTCTGTCTCTGTGCCTGGTCCATTTGTGGTGTACCATCAGGCAAACAGCTGACACACACTAGCTATTACAGACCCAGGTCAGATTGTGAGATCTTGAAAGGCCTGCCAGGTTTGTCTCCTAGAATGAAGCAGAGACCTCTGGGAACACAGTGTTAGAGACCTCTACTCCCATCCTTGCACTTCTAGAGTAACAGAGTGCTCTACCAGAGGGTTAAAAGTATAGTTAGACTCAAGGGCTAGCAATACACCTTTGTCTGAAACGCTTTTGTTTTCTTGTTAATAAAGCATGCAATTACTTGCAGACTAGATATCATAATCTGGAAGCTGAAATTGGCAGATTTCGAATATAGCTATGCAGCCATGAGCTAGGACCAGTTTTGAAGAAGAAGGGGAATGATAGCACATTGTCCCCTAGCCCTCCCCAATTTGTCATTGTCTGATGGGATCACACCCTGTTAACAGATGGCTTTTAAACTCAGATCTCTGATTTGTGCCCCCACAGCCCTCTTGGAATAGAGATCATGATGACACGGCATCCACCCGTTCAGGAGGAACCCCGGGCCCTTCCAGCGGCGGCCACACTTCACACAGTGGGGATAACAGCAGTGAGCAAGGTAGGAGAGGGATTCTCATTCTCCTTAGCTTTTCGCTTCCTGTTCAAGGGTTGAAAAATGTCAGAAAGTCAGCTTCTATGCACAGAGCTTCTCTCAGAACACAAATCCCATATGATGTGAGAATCTGCTCATCTTGTTCAGTTTCCGGCCCAAACTCTTCAGTGCCATTCCAGCCACCTGGTCACCTTCATGAGTCAACTGAGGCAAGATTAGAGATATAAAATGAGGAATTCAAATAGGTGCAAATAATGTGGCACTAAAACCCTGCTGCAATGTCTCTGGGCTCCTCAAGGGATCACAAGGCAACCTCCACTAAGAGTTCAAATAAGCAATATCTAAAGAGGTTTTATAGAAATCAAATAAACAACACGTTAAGATTCTTAGAAAGAACTGGCTACCTAGCTGAGTGGTAGAAGGCATGCCTTGCATGCTCTCGGCCCTCAGTTTGATCCCAGTGCTGCCAAAAGTGCGTGTGTTGAGGGTAATTCTTAGAAGGCAATTTGGCAGCCTATGCTTTTCTTCTGCACCGGGTCTGAGGCTATTTCTTCTGGTTTTATTTTATTTGACTCTCTTTGAGGTTTGGCTTTATTGCAAAGCCAGATTAGACACAGGAGGGAATCCACATATTCTGTGTAACACTTTGCATGTATACTTGTGTCTACATAGGAGTGTTCATGGACATACATATTTTATAATAACTAGTAAGAGATACTCCTTAAATATCATAGTAGTGTTCAGCAAAAAGAAGACTCACTATCCAAATATTTTGGAGGTGGGCTTACTCCTGTGG
Source organism: Lophiomys imhausi (assembly GCA_907164525.1). Taxonomy (NCBI): domain Eukaryota; kingdom Metazoa; phylum Chordata; class Mammalia; order Rodentia; family Muridae; genus Lophiomys; species Lophiomys imhausi. Next base: position 7,131,165 of record CAJQZJ010032395.1, on the reverse strand, counting down.
ATTTTGTGTGTAATTAATGAAATTATAGTTTGCATCTAACTACGAGAGACTGCTTTGCTAAAGTTTCCTCTGAGTCCACAGTAGGACAAGATTAAAATCTGATTTTGTGATATATTTTTTTTTACTATGTTATTTGACAAGAAAGGAATTTGGTTATCTAACTTAATTGGTACACACCAATTAGAACTGCATAATCTACAATGGATTTAGCATGATTGATTGGAAAACAGGAGCAGGAAAGTTCATTTTTTTAAGGCATATGTGTGGTATTTTCCCCAGAAATAACCTCTGCAAATGTAATTTTAAACACTGGAGACACTTTATTGTTAAAAAAATGCTGACTTCATCAGAAGTAGAACCCCAGTAAAAATGGAGCCTGAAATAGTAAGCCAGTTGAGAGCTGAGGTAGAAGCAGGTAGCCTCTGACCTCTGACTTTTACTGGAAAATGATATGCAGCATAAATCCAAAGGCTTTTTTTCCCCCTTTCAAGTGTGTGTGTATGTGTTACGACATCGTTGTTCAGAGTGTGAGTAGTGTCAGCACTTTCCATCTGAGGCCTGACTTGAAGAATTCCACTTACACTCTGAGTTTTCAAAGAGGTGTAAATGCAATCTAAATTCTTTTTCCTAAAGCCCAGAAATGCTGCATGAGGTCACCGCCTAGGGTTTTGTTTGTTTCATTTTTGCTTTTGTTTCTTACTTTAAAATATATATATCATCTAAGGATCAATGGGTCACTTAGCTGAGGTGTAAAGGCTTGCAGACTGAGGAGATGTACTAGAAATTGGGACTGGAGTAAGTTTTTCCAAACATGATCAGAGGATTTTTGAAGGACAAAGATTCAGTGCTATGTGTCCACCCCCTCCCCCAGTCCCATAGCTGTGACTGGAAATTAGGAGTTTGTATGTTTCTTTCGTTAGACCAGTGATCTCACGAAGGCCAGATGGTGGTCACCATGTAACTCCAGGAGCTACATACCCTGCGTGTGACTAGCATTCCATTCCTGCTATTTTATATAAATTATCCCATTTGGATGATCTTGGTTGAATCATTTCAAAGAATCCTGGGCTTGGAGAAATGGCTCAAATGACTAAGAACATTGATGCTCTTGCAGAGGACCTTAATTCCATTCTCAGCACCCACATTAAACAATTCCTTACCTCCTGTATCTCTGGTTCCAGGAAACAGGATGCCCTCTTCTGGTCTCCTTGAGTACCATACACATGTGGTGCACATACAGATGAGCTTGCACATGTACAAATGTATAAATAAAAATAGCCGGGCGGTGGTGGCGCACGCCTTTAATCCCAGCACTTGGGAGGCAGAGGCAGGCGGATCTTTGTGAGTTCGAGGCCAGCCTGGTCTACAAAGCGAGTCCAGGACAGCCAGAGATATTCAGAGAAACCCTGTCTCGAAAAACCAAAAAAAAAAAAAAAAAAATTGAAAATTTTTCAAAAAATGATTCAAAACAGCCCTGGTGACAGGCAAAGCAAAGGATGTTAATATAATAGAGACAGGTTTGTGATGTGCAGAGGTCCCTGAGCAGTGAAGAGCCACCTGCCACAAGTATCCCGTGTGTAAGATTCTTCTTATCCCACTCTCTTCTTCATCTATCCACCAAAGAACCAAATCCAATCGTTCCCACTGTGAGCAAGCAGGAGCCTTCTATGATGAGTCCCCTCCCCCTACTAACTTGTAACAGCAGGAAGAAAAGGTATAGGTTTAGTTTCTTGCTTTCTTGGTGGATTTTTTGGGCTCACAAGGTCATTCCTGCTGAATGCAGAATGATGGCAGAAAGTGTTGCTAAAACAACTTGTAGGCATTTCCATGCTAACAAGGACCCTTCTGAACCTGTTTCCTTATCCCTGAGACCTGTGGAGCTGAGCCTTTGTGGATCCCCAGAATTAACCGCACAGTGGTGTTTGCATGCTCTCCCTGTCTGCCTCCTCTGGCAGGCATGGAAGTGGAAGCTGTGCCAGCATTTGGCTCATAGTACATATCCTAAATAGTTATTTACACAGTTTGAGTCCATTTTAGTCAACTGGATAAATAACAGCCCTCTTCAAAAGATTTATAAATCCATAAATATGTCTTCGTTCATACCCAATAGAAAGATATAACTCAATTTGTCAAGAACATATCCAAGGAGGTGTTTCCCCGACAGACAAGACCAATACACATTTCAAAACTTTCTTCACTACATTATTTGAATTGAATTTAGTTTTAGTTTTTCATCACTTCATTAGGGAACCTGTAGATTAAAATAAATAAATGGGTAGATGGATGGATAGATAGACAGATTAAAAAAAATTCCTTAGGCCTTGGCCCTCTATTAAATAATCTGTCTTGTGCACAGCGTAGGTACTAAGCATCTATGTACATTTCAAATGAGTCCTGTGTTTTTGAAACTTCAAAGAAAATAAGTCATTCAAGTATAGGCATTCAAAAGAGAATATAGACAAGGTATATAATTATGAAAATTCCACATATGTTATGATTCAGGGACTTTGCGTATGTCCAGGTTGGTTTTTTGTTGGTGTCACATATGTCTTGAAATGACAATTTTAAGGATTTATTTTTATTATGGCTCACTTCTTCAAGGGTTGAAACCTTGAAAAAGTCATGCTCATTTGCAACTCCATTGCTTCTGAGGATGTGTGTGATGAGGCTGAACACATTGCAACATGTGGGGTAGCAATGTGTCACTTCATGGCAGACAGGAGGTAGAAAGACAACAAGGGACAGAATAAGATATATTTTCAGGAACATGGTCCTGTGACCTACTTCCTCCCACCAAGCCCCACCTCCAAATAATCCATTCAACTATGAATTTGTCAATGGATTAATCCATTGATGAGATTTAAAGCCCTCATGTCTATTCACTTTTCAAATGCCCATCAGCTGACAACCAAACCTTTAACACATGAACCTTTTTAGGGGACAGTTCATATTTAAACTGTAACAATATTCTTTCCTCAACTGAAATAACTTATCATAACAACTCTTCCTGTGTCCATTGCTTTCATTTCACATTAACACTTGTGACCCCTTTCCGGAAATTGATTCTTTGATAGTGAAGCCCCTTAAAACTGGCATTTAGAAAGTAGGGCTTCATATCTCTGGCTCGGCTGGGAATTCTCTTGCTGTTGCTTTGACATTGGATTTTTGTCTATTCTGTAACTCCCTTCAAAGAATTTCCAAAGACGTCAGAGTGAATTTTGTTTTATCCCCTTGGCTCTTGGATAGCTTTCCCATTTTGCAGGAGAAAAAGGAAGTAGAGGAGAAATACTAGACGATTACTGTCAAAGTCAACCCTGAGATCTTAAACTCTGGGCTTTGTGAGTGCATTAGAACTGAGTGTCCTCAGCACTCCTGTGTGGTGTGGCTGTAGGCAGTGCACATTAGCGGGCGTGCATTTTCATATGTCTTTTATTCTTCTGTGCATGGTTGTCCTGCTGACCAGAGCGCAGCCCCGTTGGATGAAGTTGCTGGGAGTAGACTGCCTAGCCAACTGAGTGCCTCTTCCCACTAGATCCAAACTCCTTGGTCTGGATGCTGCAGCCATTCTGCCTCACAAGGAGCTGTAGCAGTGATTGGCAGAACTATGAGTTTAGACATGTCTCATTATTTTTTGGTCAAGAGTCAGGAGAGCTGACTAGCTGATAACTAATATCATAGCACAGGAGGCCAGGATTATTGGTTGGGCAGGTATTCCTATCCCCTCATCATGTGGACCAGGTCATGGAGGAACAGAGAAGCTAAGAGGTTGCCTAAAGGTCACATGGTAGTTGGTGATGGGACTGAGGCTTCACACTATTGGTCTGGCCTCAGAACCCAAGTTCCTGACTATCACATACTATTCCACATGGTATTTTCGTGTGCCTTGTGAAGAAGAACATAAGCTATTTGTCACACTTCTTTCTGTTGCCAATACAGTCACTGTTCTCCTGTGTCTGTACTGGGTTAGTGTTGGGCTCTGTCATGGTGGCAGCCATGGATTGGGTGGAATCAGTGATGTGTAGAGGTAATGGTTTGCTGGAGATCAGGGGCCTAGCTTTGGATTCTAAGAGGAATGGAAAGTGTTCCAGTTACAAAGGGAGCTCAATGATTGATATGATTAATTTGTATTCTGTATTAACACCCTGTACTATTTCCCACCTTCAAAGACTTATTGAATTGAGAATAGAAGCATAGAAAACAAGGCAGACTATTTCCCTTGCAGAACATTTCCCACTTAAAGCTCATCTGATTTTCCTCTTTTGTAATGCTAAAGAAAAAGTATTATTTTGACACTGGAATTTGATTAGAAACATTCCAACCTGAAAGGACTTTTATGATTACTGGAAGCTCTAGAACCCACTTGTGAGCTTCTTCTTGCGGCGGGACTCCAATCAACGGGGGGGGGGGGGGGGTCCCACTGAAAAACAAAACAGCTGAAATAGTATGTCCCTTTAAAGCACAGCCACTTCTACATCACACAGTGTCAATGGCTGTGAATCCTCCCACCGCCCTCACCCCCTCCAGAGCAGCATCACACAGTGTCAATGGCTGTGAATCCTCCCACTGCCCTCACCCCCTCCAGAGCAGCCTTTGTATGAGTTCAGGCAACAGAGAGGCACAACGTAGTTCCCGGTACTATTGAAGGGAATTTCAAGGCATTGGTTCAGACCTGTGAGGCCAGCAGGCAGAGCTGCGGGAGAAGGGGGTGGGGGACAGAGGGAGGGAGGTGGGGAAGGGGCACATTGTGTTCCAGATGACTGAGCAAGGATTTATACACCAGCTTGCCTTTTTACATGAAGAAGAAAAGTAATAACAGCCCAAACCCAAGCGTTTGAAACAGTCAGCTGTCCGGTGAATAGTGGGACAGGTGAGAAGCAGCTCTTGGATTGGATGTCTTAATGAGCACATTTCGCACAGAGCTGGGGCTAAAGTTCCCCTTGACCTTTGCCCTTTATTGACCAAGCTGACACTTCATTTTTCACATACTTCCAATTATGGCTTGGCTTAAGTGTTACCCTCCCTCCTTTATTTCTTTCCTATGGACAACTTGAGAGTGGTTGAGGCCACAGAAGATATTTTAATTTGAAAAAGTACCATAGCAACTCAGGTTTAGGTTGTAATCTGAAACTGTTCTCTGTTTGCAATTTTTCAGATGAAAACATCAAGTTAATACTGCTTGTTTAGAAACAGTTATCTTTTAAAAAAATCCAACTGGCTTTAAAATCAAAATATTCATAACTTTGAAAATGAAGAAAAAAATTTAAAATTCTTTCTTTCTTTCTTTCTTTCTTTCTTTCTTTCTTTCTTTCTTTCTTTCTCTCTCTCCCTCTCTTTCTCTCTCTCTCTCTCTCTCTCTCTCTCTCTCTCTCTCTCTCTCTTTGCTGCATTAGTCTATTGGTGGAGTGATTGAGTGATCATATTTGTTTGTACTTGCTCCTGAAGCATTGCTTCTCTCCTGGGACTGCTTGTATTTCAATGGCTCTCTGATGTAGTTTGATTAAAACACTTTTGAGAAAAGGGCAAAGTAAAACATAATTGTGACCACAGACCCTGACCCTCAGCTTGTGACCACTCTGTTACTTCAGCTCTCTGTACTCTCCAGGGCAGATTAAGGGGAGGTCTTTTCATGTAGTGACAGGCAGAATAGGAAAATAGTTTCCTGGTGGGAAAAGTCAGTTATAAAGAAGAAAGAGGAAGTTATTATTCTCAACAAATACCCGTTATCAGGGAGTCCATGTTATTACCTTATCAGGCATGCTAGATTAGATATGTAGAGAGTTGTTTCCCCAAGAACCCCTTGTGGTGTTCTTACCTTTCCTCTTGCTGACCCATCTATGTGAGTGGTTCTTCTCTTTTTCTCTGTTTACTTGATTTCTAGCATCACAAGCAGGGTATCTTAAAGGAGCATTGCTTCACCATCTGAAGCAGTAACTATATATTATAACTTATATGCACTTGGCTGTAAGTGTTTCACCAAAAGGGCATCTCCTGCCTATTAGGAAATATCACTGGTAAACTGGAGGTCTTTTTCATCTCAAACAACCAAATAGTGCACTTGAACTTATGGACAGCTAAACAGAGTTCCCTTTAGCAGAATTCTGTCTCAAAAGTGGATGGAATGTTACCTACTTCATTATGTAGCCCTTTGGCATATCGATGGCATATTTTTACTATAATATGGTAATAAAAGAATATGTAAAAGACAGACAAAGGTTCTGTCTTTCTCTGTAAGGTGACCTCTGTTACCAAGTAACTGCTTTACTTATGAGCTTATTAAAAACTCAAAAAAATGAGCTTTCCATACTTCACAGGCATTGATGTGAAAATGAGCTGTCCTGTGAGTAGTTTTCTTGATCATTTTTAGAACAATTGATTAGCCAAAGAGCTCCTGTCATTAGTTGACATTGACTGATAGCAATTTGTCCAAAGCTCTGAAGGTCAGTTAGATAGCTGAAGTTTCCGCCTGCCTTTGAGTGACCTCTGCTGATTCCATTCTCGTGTGATTGGGCTTGAATAGGTCTGACCCTCGATTGGCAAAGACAGGACATTAGTCAACAGGGTCATTTCTTAGCTTCTTGTTGATTGTTCATTTTATTTTAATGTGTGAACTCAGTCTGTATTTCTTACCAGGTTTTATATCTTAATATTTACAATTTAAAAGATGTACTACTTATTAAGTGTGGCTCTAAATCCACAGTTCTGTTTTACTTCTGCTTTGGACTGAATAGGGTGCTCAGTATGTGATGGCCTAGAATTTGCTGCTGGCACTAGCTTGTGTCATCTGAGTAGAGAGCTATTGTTGCAGCTTATGGATTGGCGTTGTGTTGCTGTTGCTGTTCCTTTTAAGGGGCGTGGGTTGTATCATGACTTAGAAACTCTAATATCATGCACAAACTCTGTGGTTTCTCTCATTGATCATTTTGTCTTCCGAGAATCATGCACTATTTTTTAATAAGGGAAAATGGACTGGTAAAGAATCACAAGTATGCTGTGATTTCAATGAATCCTCCAGCTTTGCAGCCAGAAACAGAAGCCTTTTAAAAGAGGATATCTATGGCTTCTTTTTGCTCCTGTAAATTAAAGGATGCTTCTTGCTTAGAAAAAAACATTGCTGGTCCAACCTGTGTGCAGTATATTTTCTGCTGTGATGGATCTGTTATTTACGTTTTTAATATTCTAATCTTTCTTTCCAAGGTAGCTTCCAGGAACACCTTGCATAGAAAGAATATTTTTGGCACTAACTTTAATGTTTTATATGAACAGTAGAAATGCTCCTCTTAGCTTTAAAACCCCAGATCTAAAGTTGTACTTATTTAATTCAGTCCCTGGGTAAAGCCTTTCTTTTCTCTTGTTACATTCTCTGTTACTTCTACTCTGGGTCTTAAACTGGGAAAAAAGAAAAGGAAAGGAAAGGAAAGGAAACTTGTTCTTCAGGTTCTTGACTTTCCTAGACGTTCTAAACCCACCACACAGCCTGGCATAGTTTAAAACCATGCTACTCAAGAAAATATTGAAGAGAGAATCCATTGTCCCAGGTGTAGATTCTTCACACCATGCCACACTTAGCAAGGCAAAAGTGAGGAAGCTAATTTTAGGGAAGCATCCATTTCACATAGCCCAAGGTGAAAGAGAGAGCTTAGAATTATAATCTGTCCTGGAGACCCCAAACATTATCAGGAGCTGTATTTAGGGGTGCGCAGCGGGGGGTTAAATTTGTATATTCTGGTCAAGTCATCAAAGACGATTAGGTGGTTACTGGGAGTCAGGTGTGAGCTGCACGGACCGGACGAGCAGGTCATTGTATTTATTCTTGGGAAGCTGTGTGTGCTACCAAGAAAAATCAAGCACATGGAAGAGAAATGGTGACCAAGTATTGGCTATTCTTGGGCTATGGCTGTACTTAGTCCTCAGTATGCTGATGGCCCAGCCCTGTGAAACAGTCTGAAACAAGGGCTCCTGGTTGCTTTGTTGCCATTAGTTATCTGACTGCTAGTTCATACTAATATTCTTCAGGGGATTTTGACATCTCAGTTGAGTCCCTTTGGCAGTCTGATGAAACCTTGCCGGAGTACTATTTTTTTCTATTATATTAAAATATGCAGGATTATATGGGGGTTACTTTTGTATTGAAATCCCATTATTTAAAAATTTCTAATATGGCCATTTAAGTGCTTTCTTTAATATGCATTCTCTAATAAGGTCTACCAGTAATTCCTTTGTCTAATTCATTTTTGAAGTACTGTTGTATGTAAAGTATGTGTTACTATGTTTGTAACAGGCACACATGTAAGTATGGTTTCCATTGGAAACAAGTCATGGGTACTGCTAAAAGTTATGAGGTTTGTTACTTGCCTGCATACTCCCCTGAAGGAAATATAAATTCTAATCACAGATTAGTGGGAATAAGAATATGAAGATGAGCTTTTCTAGTTCTAGTTAGTTAAATTCCTTTAGTTCTTACTGTAGATGCTCCTGGTCAGAGAGAGGGACACACAGCTAAGGTGAAGATACCTAGGCTTAACTGAAGCATTATCTCAAGGAAGTATCCCACCAGCCCCTGGAGTTGGAGCATCTGACTCTCTTCTGCTCTACCCCAGGATCTCTCATTCTAATTCTTTACCACATGTTGAGGTGGGCAGTTTATGGGTCATCCTCTCCAGACTCCCTTGGAAGGGATTGAGTATTCTTCTTCTTTAAGTATCCTGTGCCGAGCACAGTTGCAGTGATATAGCCATGAACGGACACTTATTCACTAAAGAGGGCTGCTTTCAAACCTCGAAGGAGCTATTTTCACATTCCAGACTGATTGCTTCTGGATGCCAGAGAACTAATTTCACACAGAAATCTGGCAAGGTGTAAATAGATACCAAAATGCCACTTGTCTCAAAGATGTAGTTTGGGGGCCCAACCAGAGAAAGAATTAATGGAAAGTTGATTCGGGAGATGGTGGTAGTTGGGGCATGCTGTAAGCCACTCTAGCTGTGTGATTCTGCATTCTGTCTACTCCCACTTCTTGGACACTGTCCTGTGCCACATAGTGGGCATGTAACAAAAAAAAAAAAAAATGGGTGGAGACAGCCACAGCATTACCAGGTGAAATCTGAGGCAGGAAGAAGAGTAACAGTACTACCCTAGAAGGATGCTCCTATGCCCTTCCTAGTAGCAGATATGGTTTCCTCCCTTGGGATGTGATACTTAGCTCTGCCCCCAAGTTTATCTGTCTCCCCCATGAATGGTAGCATTAATTAAGGATGGTAGTAGAGAGTTTGGCTGTTGGCCTAGCAAAAAAAAAACCCAAACAATAAATTTATGCCAAGCAATTTCCTTAAAAAGATGTAGGCGTTGTCTGCCTCTTGTATTGATTGGTCCCTGAAGTGTAGTTGGTGAATTTGGGTTTTGCTCAAGTGTCTGGCTTGGTGGATTAGTTCAGTCTTGCAGATATTTTTCCATAATTGCTTAACCTGAAAGCATTCTATCTGATTACCACAATTAGCTTTGGCTTTCTCCCATTTACCAATATTAACCCAAACACATTCCCTTCTAGACATCACTCACAACAATGGTGCACAACTCCTTTTTACTTATTTATATATCAGAAAAAGAAGAAAGCAAGATGCTATACAGTAAACCTTCAAATTCAGTCACTGTTTTCGGATTTCTATTGCTGTGACCATAACCATGACCAAAACCAATTGTGTTTTTCAGTTTACAATTCTTGTGTCACACTCCATCATTGGCAGATAGATGTCAGGGCAGAAACTCAAACAGGGCAGGAACCTGGGAGCAGGAACTGAAACAGGAGCCATGGAGGGGTGCTGCTTACTAGATTTCTCCCCATGGCTTGCTCAGATTGCTTTCTTATAGCACCCAGGACCACCAACACTAGGGTTGTACTGTCCCCAGTGAGCTGGGCCCTCACCCATCAATCATTAATTAAGAACATACACTATTGACTTGCCTACAGGTTTTAGAGGGATGTTCTCAACTAAAAGTCCCTTTTCCCAAATGACTCTAGCTTGTGTCGAGTTGACATAAAAATAACCCAGACAGTCAGCATAATATATTATTTAAGGGAGACAATTGAATAAGTGCAGAAAATACATAATTTCTCTATAGATTTGTTACTGAATAGTCAGCTTTTAATCAATGCACTCTATGTAGAATTTCATTTGGTTCAGCTGACTCTTTCCTTGAGCATGCCTATTCAAATGTGTTTATGATACATTGACATGCTTTTTGTACTTTGATACCTTTGAATAAAAGCATAAACAGATGTTTCTTGATGTACAGTAGCATATGACCTGATTAACTCGCTTTAAATGGAAACTATCAAAAATAGACAATGTGTCTAGTACACCTACCCTTCTACACATCATAGCTTCAGAATATAACACATCCTAGTGTATCAATTGCTTACTCTCAGGTTGTTGTGATTGACTGGGAGATACAGCCCACTGCTACTGACTAGCATTGTGAGATAGTTTACCGCTGCACACCACTAGCCCAGGTAAAGATCTATATATGAAATATGGTATCTACTGAACATGTATTACTTTGCCACAATTGAAAAGATGAAAAATCATTAGTTTAACCATAAGTTAGTGTCACCTGTATTGAATTTTAAAATACCCATCTCTTCTCACCTTTCTTCTTCTTTTTCTAATGTTTATTTATTACTTTAAGTTACATCTCCATCACAGTCCCCTCCCTCCACCCCTTCCGGTTCCACCCTCCCACCTTCTTCCCTTTCTCCCACCTATCCTACTCCTCTGGTGTGGGGTGCCCTACATATCAGCCTCCTTTAGTTCAGCAGTCATATGAGGGCTAAGAGCTTCCTCTTTCACTGGGGGCCTACATGGCAGCTCCACAAGGGCAAAGTGTCCCACTAACAAGTAACAAAGTCTATGTTCCTGTTCCTTTCAGTCTGTTGATTGTAGGATAGTTACCCTGTACTGTATGGCTAAAATCCAGTTATAAGTGAATATATGCCATGTATATCTTTCTGGGTCTGGGCTAGTTCACTCAGGATGAGTTTTTCTATATCCATCCATTTGGCAGAAAATTGCATGATTTCCTTGTTTCTGATGGCTGAATAGTATTGTGTAAATGTATCACAGCTTTTTTATCCATGTGATGGTTGAGGGATATCTGGGTTGTTTCCAGTTTCTAGCTATCACAAATAAAGCTGCTATGGACATAGTTGAGGATATGTCTTTGTAGTTGTTCTTACTCTAAGACTTTAGAGCGTTAACACATGTATGTAAGTATAAAGTAGATTACAATTAAGTAGATTAAGGCATAAGAATGAAGGGAAAACAAATCAAAAAGTCTTGGTACTGGGACTACAGCTCAGTTGGTGGGTACTTGCTAGCATTTGTGAAGACCTGGGTTCCGTCTCCAGAACCACATGAAACTGAGTGTTGTATTGTAGTACATGGAGGTAACCCAGCACTGGGGTGGTGAAAATAGAAGAAACAGAAAAGTAAAGTCATTCTCTTCTGCACAGTGAGGTTGAGCTCGATCTGGTGTGGGTCCCATTCTTAAAAAAAGGGACAGAGGAGAAGTTGTTAATTCTGAAGTGGGCCAGAAGAATATGTAATGTACTATTATGTATTATAGCCAGGCAAGGGGATAAGAGCATTCTTGTCACTCTGTTCCCTAGAGAAAGGTTAATGGAGCCGGAGAGATTGAGATGCCGAGGGACATCTTGGGTACTACAGTTTTTAAAAGAAAAATTTCTCAGTGAAGACTTCACTCAATAAAATTAGTATTGTGGGTGGTGACATTACAACATTTTAACATTGATAACATCCCCTTTCATAAAAGGAATAATTTTAGTACAAATAGATGAATTGTTTTATACTGTGAACTTAAGACTGGTGAGTAGGATGTGGGATGCTTCCAAATGTAGGAGAAGTGAAAACAGTCTTGTTCATTAACTTTCTTTCTCTCTCCCTCCCTCCCTCCCTCCCTCCCTCCCTCCCTCCCTCCCTCCCTTCCTTCCTTCCTTCCTTTCTTTGAGACAAAATATCTCTGTCTTTCTCTGGCTGTCCTGGAACTCTCCCTGTAGACCAGGCTAGTCTAGAACTCAGAGACGTGCCTGCCTCTGCCTCCCCAATGCTGGTATTAAAAGTGTGCTCCACCACACCTGGCTTGTCCACTCATTTAATGAACATGAAGTGAACACAGAGTGTACATGCCAACTGTATGTAAGATGTAAGGATTCTGAAGAATCAGTGGATGAGCCAGGAGTTCACCTTAAGGCATATGAACAAATAAGCTCGCTGTGATGCAGGGAACTAACAAAGATGCAGATTGGTGTGGGTACCACCCAGAATCCTGTCGATGGCAGGCATTCTTGTCAAGTCTAAATAGAACACACACGTTGGTCCCTCACTGGTCTCATCATTTTTGGCAACTACTTCATTCCCAGAATTGGTCCTAGGGAGGAAAGTGTGCTGTAAATTACTGGTTGCTGACCTGGCTCCTCTACAGAAGCTAGTCTCTGATATAAAGATGGGGCAGATGGAGAAGAGTATGAGAGGCAAACACACCTTTGCAGAAAGGAAGCTACAAAGCATAACACTGGAGCTGACAGTCTGAGCACCCGTCAGGAGAGAAGCAAGGATGCTTTGGACACGAGGTCTAAGAGGTGGTACAAGCCCAGGCAAAAGGCCCCATAGGGCTCCTAACACATCTAGTACTTGTTCACGAAGTCATAAAGTGTCTCTGAATACAGTCTAGTTGTGGCATGATTCAGGACTGAGTAAAGGAGGGATCGGGACCAGAAAGGCTGGCAGTAGCCTGCTGGTTTACATGTACAAAGGCTGAACACACGCAGAGGAAGATTCTGGAAGTGTTGCAGGACTGGACTAGACTGCAAGACCATGCAAACATGGTCACAGACAGGTCTGAAATGACATCAAGATCTCAGAACGTGGGATGTGTGGATTTCAAGTACCAGCTAGCATATTCCTTGGGTACTTCCTCCTGTCCCCTTCTTCCTCTGCTTCCTCCGGTCCTTCTTCTTCTTAATGGTTTTCCTCTATTTGTTTTGTCAGGGTGGTGGTGTGTTCACTTTGGTGTGTGTGTGGAGGTCAGAGCACAACTTGTGTGAGTTGGTTCTCCTCTTCCACCAGGTTGTCAGGCTTGATGGCAAGTTCCGTTACCTGCTGAAACACTCACCCCGTCTGTTGTCTTTGTCTTCCTCCTCCTCTTTCTATTCTTCTGGTTTTTTGTTTTGTTTTTGACACAGTGTCTCTCCATAGCCTTGGCTATCCTGGAATTCACTATGTAGTCCAGGCTGGCCTTGAATTCACAGAAATTGGCCTGCCTCTGCATTCCATATGCTGGGATTAAAGGCATGCCATGCGACCACACCCAGTCCTTCTGTCTTAAGTGCAACCTCAGGTCTCTAGAAAAGGACCACCCAGAGAATCAGCTGCCTTTTCTCCATGCCCCAATGGGCAGAACTGACGCTTTTCAGCCCTTCTTTGGGTGGGTCTCCAGCTCCCTGCTGTCTCTCTGTACTGTAGTCTTGTGGTCTCTGGCTTCGTTGTGGGTCCAGGGCCTGGGCAGAAAGAAAAAGGCTAGCCATGCTATCATGGGAACTCAGTGACTCATTTCATCAATTTACTGCTCTGAAAATTAGGTGACTTCCCCCCCTGCTTGACAACTGGCTGATGAGTGTTTCCTGCATATCCTGGAGTCAATTCTTTGCCTCATGGACTCCCACCAGATGCCCATCAGTGCCTCAGAGCCTCATACACTTCCTGCCTGCAACGTTGGCTTGTACGCAGCATCTGAAAATTACCTACCCAAGACTAATAGAATCTAGGAAAGAGATGGTATAAGCTTTTGCCTGCTGATTAAACTGATTACATTCCTGTGCCAGAATGTTAAAAAAAAGGGGGGGGGGGCTGGAGAGGTGGCTCAGAGGTTAAGAGCACTGGCTGTTCTTCCCAAGGTCCTGAGTTCAATACCCAGAAACCACATGGTGGCTCACAGCCATCTACATTGAGATCTGCCCGGGCATATATATGTAGAGCAAATACTGTATACATAATAAATAAATAAAAATGTTTAAAAAAAAAAAGGATCATACTTTAAAAATACTGAAGCAGTATTTGACTCAAACTCTATCCCCTGGGACTTAGTATGTCTACATGGAAAATGCTGTTTAAGCACAGTGTATTTTGTATGTTTAGAAACTTTGTTTGGCTTTTAGGTTTCCTTGTATTCCCAGGTAAAGGATTTGCATGCCTTTGGAAGGATTATCCTTTCCTTTGTTCTTAGATGTCTTGATGCTGTTAGAAGGAGTGAGTGAGCTTGGAAAGTATGAATGGCTTGACTAAATGATGAGATGTTAAAAGTTATGCAGGAAGAGCGGGAAGGAAGCAATGCTTTTACACATCAAGAATATTTCCTACACTATTTTCTTTCCTTGGTTCGATTTTTGATAACTGAGGTGCAGACAATTGTATGCACTCTGTGGACCAGGGCCATTGTTTTAGATGCCAATCATAGCACTTCGGTTCATTTCTCACTCTTCAGATGGAAGCAGCAGGTTTAATGTATCTTACTTTGCAGCTAGAACAGGCTCTATTTTTAAGTCAAATATGGCATGGAGCCATGTACTGCCTTCATCTAAATACACGGCCCTGTTGACATTGGTAAGCTTTTGACACATTCAAAAAAACTATGTAGCTTTTGTTGCAAATATCAGATGTTCTAGACTTGAACATACTGAACAGATTCTAGGACCTCTCAAGTTAAAAAATGAATATATATTTTTTAAAAATGTTGTGGTCACTCTAGTTTAAAAGAGTAATGCCACACAGTTCTGAGTAGACATGCACAGAAGTCTAGAATTCCTTTTCCAGCCAAGAGAGGGATCTAGGCTCAGGGAACTGAATGGCACAGTAAAAGCCAAGCTATGCCAACTTACATAAAATTTCCCTTAAATAGAAAGAGAGAGAGAGAGAGAGAGAGAGAGGCAGAGAGAGAGAGATATCTTCTCATTATATGGCACTGTGCTCTTCAGGGTACATGCTGTTTCTGGTGAGAAGCTCTAGCAAGTGCCCTCGCAGACTTCCCCATTCTCATGGCCCTCCCAGTGGGAGCGGCAGGGTGACACTCTTTATGAATCCACTGGTATTTGCATCGCTAAATAAATGTATGCGAATCATAACTGTTATAACAGGGTTGTTTGATTACCTGGCAGTGGCCTTGTACTGTTACAGCTCTTGGATCACCTGATCCTTGGGAACATTTGACAGACTTCAAGTTTATTGCCCAGTTGAATGTCAGTAGCAATTGCAACTAAAGATCAACAAAATGTGAGTGTTTGTTGACCATGACTCTTTTCCAGAAGAGATCTGACTCGATGGCTCTCTTGCTGTTGGGCTGATAGGGTTATAAATAGTAGTTTAAGGAAAATGCTCTGTTACCGGATGTAAATACCCTATTTGCTACAGTAAGTGAGCCTAAAATATATATACCTTTTGCTAGTTTTCCTTTATTTGCCTTTATTTGGGTTGTGGGGAAAGGATTTGGGTAAAAAGCTTTTTATAGCTTTTTAATGTATATTTGCACCAACTGTTATAACCTGTGAATCGTGTAAGTAGTAGAATTGAGCATAGTCTTAGGAGAAGCCAGTGCTGTTTCTGTGATTTATGATACACAGTAATATGACTTCTTTGGAAACTATCATGTTATTATAAGATTGTGTTTCACAGATGAAAATCTTGTTTAAAAAAACATGCCACAGAATTATGGTGTTCTTCCTGGTTCTAATTAAAACATAAAAGTGTGGTTGCTTAGTGTGGTCTCACTAGGAGCAAAGAGATAAAACTGATCCAGTAAGTATTTACAGAAGGCATTCCATCAGTACATGGTATCTGTGTGTACGTGCGTATGGTAGTTGGTACTTTTCTCTGAGCATACTATCTTATTTCCGGGTTTAAATCCAGAAACTTGGAGCCATTAGGAATTCCCACTTGGTGGGACATCAAACCTCAATGACCTGCCCTGTTTGCTCTTTAAACCCCCACTGCACTTTTATTTAGTGGAGCAGTACTTTGGCTCAATGCCAGCAGCTTCAACTTTTGCTCTTAAAATGTTGTTTTGATGCAGAGCGTAGTGATGGCTGAACTGATTTCTGTGCATAAACAGTGGCCTAGATTCTTGCCCTGTGGAAATCCACGGAATTAAGAACTCTAGGTTCCTGGAATGTTGAGAGGTAAGCAAATGATTAGATATGCATGCAGAGAAGAAATTAAGATGCTCATAGAATGAAAATAGGGGTATGTATAATTTGCAAGTTTAATGTAAATGGGAACTACTAATACAACTAATAATTTAATGCTAATATTTGAGGGTAAGTAAATGTAATTCTAATCGTTTCCGATTTGGTGTGTTTTCAGAGTTCTGAACAAAAATGTACATGGTTGAAATATTTCCCTTGGAAATATGGTCTGCTAACTACTGTGAACCCCAGGAAGTCTGTGGAATATTAGTGACTTGAATTTCTTTTTACATAAAAGGTTAGGGCAGTTTGAACTAGCAGAATCTCAATCAGATATTTAGAGCCTGTAGCATTATGGGATGTTGTCACTGGGCTATACAAGCTGAGATGTAGACCAATGTGTTCTTTTACAGTCTACTAGCTAGTATTATTTAAAAATGCAGAATATACCTTTTGTAAAAGTATTTGACCTTGTCTATCACAAAATATGATTTTTTATGGTTATCTTCGACACATACTGGGTAGATTTTAGTAAGAACAGGTTATCTGAGTGAAAATTAAGAATATTAGGAAATAAAGGTACATCATATGTAATCAAAGGAGATTTCTTCTTTTCATCCTGCCTTAAAAAAAAAAAAGTGTTGGAAGAATCCTGTTCTCCTTTGTCCAGTTTCTTTATTTATAAACTTCTTCGGAAAATGACTGCTTCCTGACTCCCACTATCGTATGGAATGTTCATGAAGAGCAATGGAGATATTTGCAATGGCAAATGCCATTGCATGTTGTTGTGATGTCCATATCTGTGACTATGGTAGATACCCTGCCTAGCCACAGGAAGGGTTCAACCTGGAAGGTTGCAGGAACGGCATCCAAAGGATTGCTAGTCCCTCTTAGTTGACACTGTAGAAAACAGCAGAGTGAGCCTGCTGCTTCAGGAATTCTGGTGCTGCTGCTGCTGAAAGGCACAGGGGCCTCTCAGCTGGATGAAGGAGAAGTGAGAAACGTACATGTGGTGGGGAAGAGGTTGTCCTCTTCCTTGCCACTAGCTGCTGAGGGATGTGGCAAGGACATGAATTGTTTGTGGCTGCCTTCCTATCCTGACTCTACGAAAGACTTCTGCATTTATCTGCATTTTTCTGAGTACCAGTCACTATGTAGTCACCGCCCAGACCACTTTGTGGGTAGCTTTCTTTATGGTGAGTGACTAGCATTTCTTGTCACTTCCTCAAATTCCTTCCTGCTGCCTATCACCACTGCCCTGGACTTATCTGGGTTGAGCGGTAGCCAGCTAGAACTAATCCAGGTTCCTATTTCAGAAGAACAAAATGACAGCAATGACACTGCCATTTCTCAGCCTGTCTTCTGGGATCCTGGGAGGAAGAGCAGAGTGGGAAGGGGAACAAGATGTGAGGGCCGTTGGCTCTATGTCCGATGTCTGAGCCTGTATTTCCATATATTCTGCTTCTTCATTGATCCACTATCTTTATTTTGCTGTGAATCAGATATGACAATTACAGTGTTAACTTGAAGAGTAAATGACATTTACCCGAGATTACCTTCCTTCCCTTCACACTGTGCTCAGCTGGAACAGTTTTTAGCCTTTTAGAAAAAGTCTGATGAACTGGGATCTAGAGACTCGGAGGCACAATACCCTTTTATTCTGAACCTGTTGCTTAGTGTGTTTTTTTTTTTTTTTTTTTTTTTTTTTTACATTACCCACTATGTGCCACACACAATGCTACCTGATGGGAATTTTTTTAAAAAAAGAATCTACTTTTCAGTTTGTGAGCTCTACACCACTATGCTGTAGCAGGACAGATCTCCTTGTCCAGTTTATGGGCGAGAGAGAATTGCTTAAGCGTAAGAGGAAGAACAGCTGGACAGGAATTGCTCAGAGTTGTCAGCCCTACTCCTCATTCTAGTAGTAGGTTAAGAAGTAACATTCTAACTAAAACCCATTTAGCTCTGAAATGTATATACTAGCCCTCTGGTTATTTCTTTCATTAGAAAAGAAAGAGGGGGATGAATGCAAGAAGTTCTCTAGAGGCAAGTAAGCAGGTAGTGCTTTTGTTGTTGTTTTTCAAGACAGGGTTTCTCTGTGTAGCTCTAGCTGTCCTGTACTCCCTTTGTAGACCAGGCTGGCCTAGAACTCACAGAGATCCACCTGCCTCTGCCTCCTGAGTGGTGGGATTAAAGGCGTGCGCCACCACGCTTGGCTAGTGGGTTGTGTTTTCATCTTCCCTCTGCTCACTCACTTCCTGAATCACTGAGTACTTCCTACATAACAGCTACTGTGCTAATCCTGGGAGAGTAAACATGAATAAGACCAATCCTCATCCTCAAGGAATTTATAACCTGGTGTTCATGTCTTCCTGCATCCCTAAATTGTGAAACATCTCAGGCAAATATACTTTCAGATGCTGTTCTTTTCCAACTCACATCCTACTTCTTTCAACAGTGGGTTCTTCCCAAGAACCTTGAGGCACAAGAGGATCTAGTCAGAACTGAAGCCATCTTCTTCCATTGGTCTCTCCTCATGGTAAACAGGCTTGCAACAAATGAAGCTTTAACACAAAGAAAGCACTTTAATTTATTTGGCCAGAGAACAGCCTAAATTTACTCATAAAATGGAGGTACTCTTTGTACCTACTTGCAAGAGTGCCGAGATTAAAATCTAGATGGCAGTGCAGTATCTGGTGTGAGATACACCACACATCACACACATCATTACCAGCATTTTGTCTCTGTGGAGGGAGATGCTTCCATCAGCATCAGTCCCATCTGAGACTGAGTGAAGGCGCAGGAAGACATTGAGAATCTGCTGCTACTGTAGTGTGTCTTCACTTCGTGGAGGATTGCTTGAGCATCTTTGTGTCAGGATGAAGCTCACTCTAGCCTTGGGCTGCTGAGGTTTCCACTCACACAGGACTTCGTTTGCTCGCAAGTGGCTATCTCGCCCATTGCTATGGCCTGAGGAGGCAGTGAGGTCGTGACTGATACAGACGATATCTAGATCCAGGAATCAATTAAAAAATAAATGATCATTTTTTTCTCTACACTATATATTAAAGAGTCTGTCAGAAGATGAATTCATGGTGTCAGATGGGGTAATACATCCAATGGAGTGTGACCTTTTGATTGTCAACTTGGGTTAGGGCTGGTTGACCTCTGTGGTCCTATGGCGTGGGGGAAGACAGTTTCTTCGGAGGAGCAAAGTTAAGATGGGAAATGGATTTGGTCAGCAGCAAAATTCTCTTAACAGTCTGGCCTCATCTTATCACAGAAATCTTTTGTCTTTGAGTAGGCTATTGGGAAGTATCGGAACTTTGCATGTTATAATTCCAACAGTTCCTTGGTAAATTTAGGATACAGCAAGCTGATGCTCAGTCCAACAGGTAAACTTTAGCAAATACTATTTATGTATATATGTATCTTGAAGATTAGCCAGTATAGCAACTATAGTTAGTGAATATGATCCAAAATATCTCTGGTCTATTAAGAGTGAAACAGCTTGATTCTGAGGGGACATGGGGAAACAAAACTAGTTTATAGGGAGGTTTTTATTTGTTTATGGCCAACCAACTTTTTAGCACTTCTTCCTACTACAAGATTATTGGTGGTGCCAGCTGCCACTCTTGTTCTCCCAACCTCATCGTTTCTGTCTTCTCTTGCCCGTCCATAGATTACAGTGCTGTCGCCTAGTTATGATGCAAGCATAGTACGTTTCTTATTTTGATTATTGAAATTGCTTTTCCTAACCATTTTATCATGATATGCTTGTGTTTGGCTTTTTAGTGCTAGCTGCACACCACCCCATTTCAAAGGAGTGGAGGCATTTCTTAACACTTCTGTCCACTTTTAAAGGGAATTTCCTATACTGATGTGTGGTCTCTATTCCAGGGAGGTACCATACAGTAAGAGTGTCCGGGGATCCTTACACAAAAGCTGAGGCTGTTAATTGGAAAATTGGAAGCATAGGATGAGATTCATAGTCCGTGGTGTAGAGACTTTCACAGGTGCTATTTGTAAGCATTTTTCCGATTTCTCAGTATAAGTATTATCATGCAAGCAAAAAAAAAATCCAGGAGGAATAGTACAATAAAACACCCATAAAGTATAAGCTCATTACTTTGTCATGTTTGCTTTCTCTATATACAAAAATATATACATACCTGTATATATAATTATATATTATATTTTATATTATATATATTATATATGGCTTTTAATTAGGAAATTGAAAAAGAATCCATGAATTCTGAGAAGAAAGATATTTTGATTAGACCTAACCCTACTCCATCACTAAAGCACTATTTTAAAGTTAACCTTTCAACCAAATACTAATAAATGAATGAATGAATAAATAAATAAAAATCTTAAAAGAAGAATAAAGTTGTTTTTGACTCAACATTAGATCAGATCTTTATGATCAATTTCTATATTTATTTATCTTAATATTCATAGTAAATTGATTAAGGTTTTTTTGAAACATTTTTCTTTTATTGAAAATAAACTTTTTGCATATAATACATCCTGATTTCTGTTTCCCCTCCCTCTTCTCGTGATTCCTCTGCACAATCCTTTCCATCTAGATCCACCCCTTTCTGTTTCTCATTAGAAAACAAAGAGGCTTCTAAGGGATAAGAATAAAATATAATAAGTTAAAACAAAAACAAACACATTAGAACAGGACAAAGCAAACAAAAACAAAAGAGGTAAGAAAAAGCACAAGAAATAGATAGAGACACTTGCTCTAGGTTACACAAATTATGTAGATTTACTGGCATGTAATTTATTCTGTAAATAAAAGATATTGGGCAGGTAACTCACTTCTGAAATACTGAAACATTAAGAAGCAAGTTGGAACTTACAATCTCAGTAAAGTGTAGACTCTTGAACACATGTCTTACATAGAGATTGAAACTGGTGACAAAGTCAGAGCATTCTAGAACATCTCAGGATCAAGGAGGAGGATATCTGAATCTAAGTCTTAGCATTGGTAGTAGAAGTCAGACAAGTACTGAAGATCCCATGACTTTTCTGAATAGCTGGGAGCAAGGTAGTATTGGAGATGTCATTCCTCTTCATACAGATAGGGATGAGAACGCTCCAATGCATCTCAGCCTGTGGATTAGACAGAAAATATGGAATAATTTGTGATTACTAGTGAAATCTCTAGGAATTTGCCCATTTAAGTTTTTGTATTCTGTGTTGTTCTCCCACCTCCACCCCTGCCATGCCATGTGCTTTATGTAGGAGGTGGAGGTGGGTCTGGAATGACAGATGAATACGTTGTATCATACGCAAGCTGATCTTAGCTCACACAGCAAGTGGCCTTGCAGTTTGTGTAGTCTATACGTTTTTCTCCTTTTGCAAAATGCACAACCTGAGAACCCTAAGAGCAATCAGTATGAGATGAGCTTTTGAGAGATCAGCTTTTCCCATTGATCTTAGCACTAGGGAGGCAGAGGCAGGTGGATTTCTGTGAGTTCAAGTTCAGCCTCCTCTATGAAGTGAGCTCTTAAGTCAACCAGGGCTACACACTGAGACCCTGTCTTTAAAAAATTAGAGAATAAAACCGGGCTGAGCTGCACTCAGTACAATATTTGCCTGACAGTGAATTCTCTAAGGTTTGAATTCCAGTCCTTAGTACTGGAAAAAAAAAAAAAACCTCACCAATTTTTAAATCGAATTGATAAGTAATTTGCCTATTGAAAAAATCAGTTGGCAATGTCAGAATTGTTTGTAGTTTTGGATTCCACCTACTGGTAGTAACTCAATAAATCTCAGCACACAGGAGTGAGAGAAAGTTCAGCTGGTTTTGATTAGTAAATATTGCTGCAAAACCTTGTTGGTGTAACATCTGCCTTAATAAATAAAAGAGTGGGAGAAAAGAGAAAAGTCACACCAAGCTTTCTTCTTTCTAACGTAAACATACTCCTGCGGCTTACCTACCAACCTTGTGTTTCCAAAGTTAATTTTTCCTGATATTTTGTTTTGGTTTTGTGTTTTTGTTTGTTTGTTTATTTGTTACTATTTGATGAGAAGATTACACTGCTTCAGACCCACTAAGAGGGATGTATTATTTGAAAACTTTTCATTGTTTTTAAACATCATTGTGGTGTGATCCTTTCAAAGAGCTAGCCAGTACTCACTTTCCTGTGTGGAGAGTACATCATACTATAGGCAGATCTCTTTCACTTAATCCTCAAAGAAAGAATACTTAATTCTTAGAGCAGAGGATTTTCAACAAACTGACTCTGATGCACGCGCACCAAAGCAATCTCTAGCTATCTAGGAAAAGAAAAGCAACAGTGTCTTGCTTTTTGAAGCTTATGAGTATCCCCATTTGGTACAGTGACCTGTCTAAAGATTTGAACTGTTTTGTAACTGAAACACTAGGTAGTTTAGTAGGCACATGGAAGCAGGATTTTTATACTGATTCCTCATGTTGGCATTTCTTAGGGGTTATATTGCACTAAGATGTATCTGCAATTGTTAATCTAAACTCTCACCCAATTTGCTTAAATGTTGGAAGCTGGCAGGATGTGGGACATGCAATGGCATTGTAGAGAAATTCACTGTGGTCCCAGTAAAGTGGGGACTGCTGCTAAAGCATTGTGCTAATTTTAGCCTACAAAGAGGATGAAGATAAACTGCCATATGCTGTCCTGGTGATAATATTCAAGTGCAAAATATTCCATAGAGAGCCCCATTGTCTCAGTTAGAGAAGCTTGGGTAAGAGTTAAGCAAATTTCTGCTCAGTAGGTTTATAAGAAATAACGAAGTAAAACAATTCTCAAATGGAGGTAGATGAAATCTGCTAAATTTATTTTTGCTTTATTGACTTTCATGGGAGTTGACAGAATTAGTTTTGGTTTATATTTGATCCAATTTTATCTATTTTTCACATGTAAATCTTACAAATCAATCTGAATAAATATTGATCTCTTTCAGAGAGGCAAAAATATAGTTTGGACTGCACAAAACTGCTTAACAGACAGCATTCCTTGAGCTCCAATAACGGAATAAGGCGATCTGTTCAACTGGTTTAAAATAACACTGTAAAAAGCTCCTTTTAAAAATGAAAAAGTCAAAATCTATTACCTTTCCATATTTGGTAGATTCCACATCTACAATTGTTGCGCCAAAGAGTGTTTGACCTATCTGTCGCTGAGACTACCTCACAGTAAAGGAATTGTTAGCTCCCTAAAAACTGAGAAAAATCTAACGTACAAAGCACGTTTGCAGATGAGAACAGACGTGTAGACGAATTTTGAGGGTGTGTTGGAAGGCAGCTCTGTGTTAACAACTGGTGAGAAGCTTGACCTCCAAGTGGCCTTGGTCAAACAAACCCCTCCAGCCAAGAACTCTCCTTTAACACAAGAGGACCGAAGGAAGGCATGCCGATAAAATTATGTTATGGACATGCAAGCTGACTTTCTTAAAGTTTTAGTCCATATGTCCGTGGTGGGGAGACCTGGTGACCAAGGAGTCTTTCCTTCCCCTCTATCCTCTGACTGTCTCTGTCTATCTCTGTATCTGTCAGTGACAGTGGCCATGCACGGGTACCTCCCCCAAACCCCCAGCATTATGATCTGGGGTATGATTCAGATTGAATGAATGGGCTGGACGCCACTGATGGAAACATCTGATAGTGTGTAAAATAAAAATCCTGGCAAGGAGGACCTGTAAAAGCTTCCATTGTTTGTCCCCACACTTTGTTTTTATAGAACTTCTCACAGGAACAAATAAATTGGAGTAAATAAAAGCAAAATGGCACCGTTAGTCATATCGTGGTCCCACACATGCTCTCAAGTCAAGCTCGGCAGGAAACTAGCAGAGGTCTGTTCCCTACCATTTACGTTGCATCTTTATCTCTTGGGTCATTGTTTGCCAGGGAGGGAGTACTCAAACCTCAACTTCCCAAGTAAAAGCTTCCTGTTGCTTTTAAATATAGTTTTGTTACAACAACAAGAAAAAAAATACATTAAGGAAGCCAGTCTGGGGGGCAGGGTGAGAGAGAGAAGAAGAAAACAGGCCTAGACCAGTGTGGCTATAAAGTACTGCTCAGAAGCACAGGGTTGCAACTCTGGAATTACTAACAGTGTTCATGGGTACACAGCTGTCAGACTCAAAATGCCTTCTCTTGAGGTCAGAGGTGGGGCAGGACAATGACTTGTCCAGTGTGCCTCATCTCTCCCTGCTGCTGTGTTCATTTCACTTGGTTCTGGGCCTTTGTTGTCACTGGTCTTTTCTGCCCTTTGCAGCTGAAAGTCGGGAAAGAACCTGTCCCTCATTACTTTTGCTGATTGTGAGATCCTTTCATGTCACTGTGTCTGAAAATAATAGTGTGCATTCTGTAGAAGGTACGCTGTAGTCCACCTCAACGGGTAAGGCTAGCTCCGAGGCTTCCTGCAGCTTGGGAAGAAAGTGGGGTGGTTTCCTCGGGCTTGTATATAAACAGCTTTGTTTATATTGTCTCCACTTTCCTGGCCCTCTGTTTGTGCAGGCCATAAAACAAGTGGATATGTTTTGAATTTTAAAAATTAGTGTATGTTTTCAGAACCAAGCTGTCAAGTTAGGCCAAGAAATGCCATGAGAATGCATAGTTAGGAGTTACCAAGTTCTAGCTTTGAAAACTTACTTGACAGTCATTTAAACTGTTGGTCAATACTCATGGGATATTTGGGGGTTAGTATATCTCCTTCAGTCCCATAATGGAAGCAGTTCATTTGGATTCCTTTCTCCTGTGCATTGCTTGACATGCAAAATGCAACACCACCGAGTCACACTTTTCAAAGGGAATTTCTTGCTGTTAACATGTGGATAGCATTGTGAAAGTAGAGATTTGATTACAAATCTGTCATAAATTGCTAGTTACAGTGAATTAAATGTGAAAGGGAAAAAAAGCTCATTAAAGTGCAAAAGAAGTGGGAGTGTGCTTGCGTGCATGCGTGCTTGTGTGTGTGTACATATGAGTGTGAGAGAGGAAGGTCAAGAGGAGGGAGGCTTCAGGGGCACTCTAGTGTGCACATATGCAGGAGTCTTTGAACAGTCTTAGTCCCATAAAAGCAGAGAGACAGTCAGCTTGTTATGAATCTCTAAAACTTTCAATCTGTCTAACTGGGTCTGCCTATGCAGACACAGCCTCTCATATTCTGTAGGCATCAGAAAATGGCATGTGGCTGCAGGTTGTTTGGGCCCAGGAGCACACAGAGCAGACCTCCTTGGTATCTTTCTGAAGCAGGACTGTGAATGGACTCTGTGGTCTCAATGCCCAGTCCAATTTCATTTCCCAAGTTTGATGCAGCACACATTGTGGCCAATACAGCTTTCGCCTGGTTGCATTCCTCCATCCTGTCCTGAAAAGCTGTCTCTTGGACAACTAAGCTAAGAAAGCTGTTCTCCTGCCTCCATGCAAGTTCTCAGCTGGTCCCAACCAAACAGTGCAAACTCCCCCCAGATTGTTCCTGGAGTTGTGTCGCACAGACATACCGAGAGCTTCTTGGGAGACTGTTTAGATACTGTTTTGATGTCAAGGTGTTGCATATAGTTGCCATTCAAGTGTGTCAAGAAGTTCGCCTCATTGCCTGAGTTAAGATTGCATGTTAGTTGTACTACTGAATACATTGGGAATCTGTTGCCACACTTTACTCTACCTAAGCCCATGCCCCATGCCAATAGTCCCCATCTTCAAAAAGAAGAGTCAGAGGAAGCTAACACTGAGCTCAGTGGCCTTTAAACTTCAGGGAATATTGAGACCCACGCTGGAAAAGGCTGACGTTGTAGATGCATTCATCAGAATATGACCAGTGACATCCAGGCTCTAGGTTCTGTAACTCCAATGTTCCTGAGAGATGATCTGCTATCATTTAACACTCCAGTGTAGCCACAATTGGTGGAAACGCTGGTATTCAATTTTCTGATCTTGAAGGCATGCAATTAGGGCAGAGTCTAGGACTTGAGTGAGCCTCTGCTTTTCAGTGTAGAACTCTTCCAGGGATGGAATGAACATGTGGGTGGGAATACACATAGGGCAGAGTCTAGGACTTGAGTGAGCCTCTGCTTTTCAGTGTAGAACTCTTCCAGTGATGGAATGAATGAACATTTGGGTGGGAATACACAGTGCAGTTTTTTTACCAACTTGTCACCTTCTAGCTTATCATGGGTCTTGCTACCTACCTTCCAAGCTGTGATGTTTGCATCTTGCTTCCAGTTATGGGTGAGACCCCAAGTCACCTTAAGGACTGGGCAATTTCCATCTTGTTATTCTTCTTGTAGTGGTTTCCTTGGACACAATTTCTCTTTCAGCTCCATCTTCAGAAAATGATGTTGATTTTTCTCTCACTATCATCTCATTATAAACAATAAAGTAAAGCAAGAGGTTATAATTACTTTTTGTGTATCCTCTATGGAGTCATTTAAACAAGTACCCTCTGGTCATGTTATTTTTGTCATTGCAAATAAACAGGAACAAAATATTTCTTACTGAATCTGCCCTTGCTGCATACTACAACCCTCCTCACCATGGGTCACACCATCCGCTTTTATCTTTCTCTCTAACACAGCTTATAATACACAGATCAGCTTAAGTTACCAATATTTTTCATTAAATGCAAAATGGTCATTTTAATGTTGAGTGGCCCATACAGTACTAAATCAGACCCATTTAAGAACACACACACACACACACACGGTGGGGGGGAGGGAAGGAGGTGGGGGAACTTTGCTTTCATTTGGAAGAAATATGAACAGAAGTTTAGAAGTTCCTGGAAATCATGTTATCTTTGACATATGTAGGTGGAGGTGTGATAGGCTGCACAGAAAGACAGGTTTAACCAGGTGAGTGATGCTAATTTGTGGTGATAAGAAATGGCACATTGGAAGAGGTGCTCTCAATATGTCTTCTGCTCTCAGTTAGTTGAGCCAACCAAACAAATCATTGTCCCTCATGTGGAAAGGGGGTTTAGGAAACTTCTGGAATACTTGACCAAATTCTTGTTAACTTTTCCTAATATGAGTTTTGTATATTCATATTTATTTATATATATGCATATATATGTATGTATGTTTATGGCATATATATGTATGTTTGTGTATATGACAAATGTTTTCTGTAGAGAAAAACGTCTTTAAAAGGCAATGACACTTTCCTATGGCTTCCATCCTCTGCAAACTACTTTAAATAATCTCAGAAAGCTCTAATTAGATTTGATTTCTGTTTGCATTCCTTTCAACAAACAGTGGCTGCTTACTTACAAACACTTACTGTCGGGTGTTGAGGACTACAGTGGGCATAATTGCATATGGAAAGACCATGGATAGAGTATAATACCAGCACATGGGAAATGAACCTACCCTAGTCTTAGAGAATACTAGAAGTGTACAAAGAGAAAGGGACATCTTTACAGCATGTCACATACTCCTGAGTTTTCACTGTCATTGGTTCTCACACCAGGATTCTGAATTAGCTGGTCCCTTCTCACCAGCATTTTTTTTTTTTTTTTTTGTTTTGTTTTGGTGGACCAAGGAAAAGAGTCTTAGCAGAACTGAACAATTCATAAGGATGTTACAGAAAATAGTAACTGGCACATGACTTCAGGCCCAGCTGTGACCTGGAGTGGAGTTTAGACAAGAATTCATGTATCTGCGAAAGTGGGGTATTGTAAAGATGAGCAACAGGGGCCCAATGCTGTCAAATCACTGTTTGACCATTTGGGAATTTACCTTTGATCCACTGCCAACTCTAGAAAGCCTGGCCTGCAACCACCATGCCATATTGTAACAGCCTGCCACCACAGAACACCCACAATCCTTTTATAAAAATTATATATTATTCTTTTTAATAAGAATAACAAGCAAGTCTAGAAGAGAGGCCATGGCCATGACCTCTTAGGACAGCTCCATAATTTCATTTAAAACAGTCTTGGTTTGAGCTGGCAAGAGAGGTCAGTAGGCAAAGTGGCGACCTGAATTCACAGAATTCACAGAGAGGTGGGCAGAAAGAACTGACTCGACAAAGTTGTCCTCTGACCGCCACATGCAAGCCGGGACATGCATAACTACCCACTCCTTACATCATATACACTTACAATAATTGAAATTTTAAAGTGAGAACAGTCTCATTTTATACGTTGAAAATGTTTAAGCTTCTCTGGCTTTCCTCTATTTTCCTACAGCATGATTCTTTAAAAATTGAGTATTTTTTTTTAACCAGGTCATACTTGGATCTTTCACCTTTAACAGACACATATCCAGCCCTGGGCCAGCAGAGGTCCACTATCCAACTTCCCCCATAACTTCTGGGATCAGGCAGCTCTTCCTGAATTGCCTGGATCACACAGGAAGAGTCTTGAAACTGGATGCTTAAAGAGACATTGGACTTAAAGAGCGTTATTCTCCCATGCTTCTGAAAGGAAGAATTCTTTGGCTAAGAAGGAGGCAGGAAGAGGCTGGGCGTATTTTCCGCACCTACATTTAGTATCCAACATGGAAATAATTCTCTCACCGGTTACCTGGATTTGGACAGATTTGACACAACTTACAGATTTTAGAATCCAGGTGAGAAGGCAGGAGATGGTGAGGATTTTCAGGGACTTACTAGAACCCAGCACTACAGAGCTACGGGGCCTAGAGCAGAAACCCCAATATTAAGAGGAATGGAGCCTTGGAGTGTTTAACCTGGATATAGAAGTTGGCCTCTGTACAGACAGCTGGGTGGTCCAAGACAGAGTGTCCAAAGGGTTTAGCAAGTTTGGGCCTGGCATTTTGGCATACCCCATCTGTTAGGTGGGGCCAGAAGCAAGGAATTCTAGGCCACAGGCCAACTCAGAAGTCAGACAGGCCTGGCGTTGGCATTATGAGGTCTGTTTGTGAGGACATGACCATTTCTCATTCTGTTCTGGTGAAAAGGGGCTGGGGGAGGGGACTGGAACAGAATTTTTCAAAGTGGAGGTACTGTGAGGGTCACAGTTAGGTCCCAAGCTAAGCTGGGCTTTCTATACCTTCCCCGCTTCAGTTACATTTCAGATTGGTTCCTTTAACATCACTGCTGAAAACCCTCTGTCACTGTCATATCTTTTAGGCTGTGTTGAACGTAGCTTCCATGGAGACCATGACTGCCCCTTGGTGTGGGGCACACATGCGTTTCCACTCTAGGCTGGTGTTTAAGAGGTAGCTAGCTTGTTTGTGTTTCTGCATTTCTCTGCCTGAGAGAGGGGAGAGGTTTCCTTTTGTGACACAAAAATATTGAGAAAAACAAAACAAAACTCAAATTCTTTTTGACCTTCTGTTCTGCCTCAATTTCCCTCTTCTCATGCTCAATAAATAGCCTGCCATGTCTGTCCGGTGTGAACTTCAAATGCCACAGAGTCAGAGGGTCTCAGATGAGGGAAAGTGCCTACTGGCTCTTGGATTAGTAGATGTTCAGACGTATGGTGTAGAGAGGTATTTGAAGATGCTTGAATGACATTGGGAAGTTCAGGACACAGACACATGATTTATTCCATTAGTGGCTTCTCAAGGGTCCCCAGAGGAAGAAGGGTATGCACTCTAGCTGGTGAGGTTCTCTTTTCTGCTCCCACCTTGCATATGGAGCTTTCCTCTAGTTTTTAAATGGGATTGTCTCCTTGTTGCTTGGGGGTAAGTTCAGGTAAATTCCTGCCAGGTTTTGCAATGCAGCTTTACAAAGAAGTGAGCTGGTAGCTTCCCATTCTTGTGAATGTCCCGCATCCATGAACGGTTAACATCTGTCTTTGTACCTTTCAAGGGTCTTCACTCCTTCTGACTCATGTGCACATAAATGCCACCCTGTGTCTTCCTTCTCTACCTAGAAAATCAAATAAGACTCAGGGGAAGTGTGCAAGGCTGTGACGGCTTGTAGCAATGAATAGGGAAAGGCTGTTTACACCGTGGAAGAATTTCTAGAGGTCAGGGAAAGGCTAGGTTTGACATTATCTAATCTAAGGAGGTTAAAAGGCAAGGGCGGTGCTGGATGATTAGGAGGTTAGCCTGGTGTCAGACCTGAGTTCCAATCTACAAAGACCCGGATCCCCTTATCTGTAGCTTGTTCCCAGCCCTGTCTCTACCAGTTAGTTGAGATTGTTCAGAGATGCACCCTGAAGGTGTCTGGTCTCTGGAGCAGCCAGAGTCTGAAGTAAATGGGATACTTCTGCCAGCTACTAAGACACTTACTGAAAAAAAATTAATTTTGATTTTGTTTTTGCCCCTTGGTGTTGGTTTTAGGAGATAGGGTTTCCTGTGGGGCTCATGCTAGCTTCAGACTCAAGCAGTTCTCCTGCCTCTGACCAAGCTCGGGGACTGTAGCTATAAACCACATGACCAGACTCAAGAATTTTTTTTTTTAAACATAAGGGGAAAGATGAGTGTTTTACTTGTTTCTTATCATGAACAAGTGAATTTTAGCTTGTAAAATTTTTCGCAGGTATTATTTTATCTAAGAGGAATGCCATGCCTGGTATCAGATATCCCGTCAGCGCTCTGGGACCATTGGCTTTTAGGTTGTCTGTCACTCTGACTACTTACACCAAATATCCTTACACTTTCTCCACAGGATGCACCTTTCTGCTGGAGAATTTTTTACATGACTCCAGGTACATAAAATAGATATAGTAATCAGACATTTGCTGGTAATAATCACATGAGAAATTTATTCTAAGGCAATTCTTTAGTACACATATGATTTTACCATTCTGTTAAAGATGAGAGCAACTTTGCATAGTCAGAAGGAGAATGGGACTGAGGTGTGGTTCCTTGGAAGGGCACTTGTCCAGAATGTTTGGCTCCAGGTTCAATCTCCAAGTGGATGCACATGGTTATTTTTACATAAAGAATTAAGTTGTAGCTGAGTTTTGATACTGCAGGGAGCAGAGTCTTCTGCAGTTTTCAGAGCTGATTGATATTTTTTGCCTCATAATTACCAATGCTGGGCTGGAGAGGTGGCTCAGAGGTTAAGAGCACTGGCTGTTCTTCCCAAGGTCCTGACTTCAATTCCCAGCAACCACATGGTGGCTCACAGCCATCTACATTGAGATCTGCCTGGGCATATATGTAGAGCAAATACTGTATACATAATAAATAAATAAATAAATAAATAAATAAATAAACAAACAAACAAACAAATAAATAAATAAATAAATTACCAATGCTGAAAACACTGCTTTACATAAATATATAGTATAAAATGGAAGAGGTATGTTTAGGGCCATTTCAAAAATGCCCCTGATTGTTGGAAATTCTGTACTAACCCCAAATATTGTTCTAA
The DNA here is from genome assembly GCA_907164525.1 of Lophiomys imhausi. Lineage (NCBI taxonomy): Eukaryota > Metazoa > Chordata > Mammalia > Rodentia > Muridae > Lophiomys > Lophiomys imhausi. Next base: position 7,099,633 of record CAJQZJ010032395.1, on the reverse strand, counting down.
GAAATTTTGTTTGTTTACTTATTTATTTGTGTGTGGGTGTGTATGTGTGTATGTGTGTGTACATATGAGGGTGTGTGTATGTGTGTGCATAAGTGTGTATGTGTGTGTATGTGTGTGTTTGTGTGTGGTAAAAACATTGCAATTTTTAACAGCAATCTTGAGTCTGAGCTGGAGTGTTTTAGGCATCATTCTTTGTGTGTTTTCCTTTTATAAAATGTGCTTTTTGAGTGTACAAACCAAGGCTGCAGTGAAGTTGCATGACGCAGCCCCTAAGATTCATTTCACATTGAGTTTGAATCAATTTTTGATTTATTTTGCGTTTTTATTCTGAAAATTTGTACTGGTTCCAATGTTCTTTTCTTTTCTTTTTACAATTCCTACATTCAGTCACATGATCTCATAGGGTCATGACCCACAATTTAAGAAGCTATGAGCCACATGAAGATGAAAAGCCTTTGTCCTAGAGTGTATCTCATTTTTCCCTCTTAAAGATAAAACTTCCATGTAAGTAAAACGAAACTCTCTATTTAACGAAAGATAAATTTATGGATTAACCTGTTTTGTGAGTGAACTAAGAGCCTGTGCTGTGGTCTTCTTTTGTGCGGTTTCACTTTCTGTAGTTTCTGTTATCCATACTCCAAAAAACATTAAGTGGAAATAAACAGTTCATAATTCTCAAGTAAATTTTATTGCAATCTACTGTTTATAGTTGTTTAATTTCATGATTAATCATTGCTAATCTCTTCTGGTGTCTACTTAACAAGTTGAGTTTTATTCTAAGGATGTGGGGATAGGAGAAAGCATGGCACACAGAGGGTTCAGTATTTCCTTGGCTTCTGGCAGCTGCTAGCTTGTTAAAGAAGCCTATGAGGATTAGGGAATACTGAACTAGCAAAAATTTCTCTTCCCATTTTCATTGTGCCCAGCAGCTGCCTGGTTTTGTGATGGGCTATTTAGGCAGCATGGCTACTTAATTTTCTCTGAAGCACACTTACTTACAAAGCTCACTTCAGGGTTCCTTAAGAAAAGGAGTGGGGTAGGTGACAGGAAAAGAAAAAAAAATAAAAGAAAGAAAAGGAAACATAAGAAAAAAATAAAAGAAAGAAAAAGGAATCTATAAGAGAGTGATATAGATACTTTGGAGAGATTTGGCTCCTAGGATTACAAGTGGATGGAGAGAGATGGCAATTGGTGTTCTGTACTCAAAGAAAGTCACCAATATGAAATAAGGACATGCACACTCAGTGAACTAAGTCCTGCCTGCCACGTGAGGTGGGGGACATTTTTGGTATTTCCCCCCATGAGCCTAGCAAGTTTAAGCTCTCAATACAACTACCAGGTTCACTGCTTGCAGAGGGATAGAAGAGAGGTTTGAGGCTTGGAGAGGTCAAGTAACTCCTGACAGGTGCTAAGTGGGGAAGATGGGATCTGCCTTAATCCTCACAATCTGATCTGAAAAGCTCTAAACTACGATTTTATGGTACCTGCAAAGGAGAAGTGAGATAAGGTACAAGGGAGGAGACAGGAGGGCCCTACCAGTGAGAGATGAGATTGATTCTGCCTTCTTCCTCAAGCCAGTCAGTCAGACCCAGTGATGATCTGACTCAGAATGAAGACCAGCAGGTGCAGGAATGCTCTTCCTACAGGAAGTGGCCAGACTGGTTCCCATGTTTCTCTAGAGGGAAGTATGCACACATTCCCGACACATTTCTGGCTGTTTTAGTCCAGTTGGGAAAATCCTTTGTAATCTTGTTTAGAGACTCACACCCATGGACAGGCAGCACAGCAGCTACAGGCCCTGGGGTAACATAAGGAATGTGCTGAGTCCAGGTCCACAGTACAAGGTGGCAGGTACCTGTGTGGCCAAGGAGAGGCTGATTTTATCTAGAAAGCTCATTTTATCTTCACTGTGTCCACCAAAGTGAAGTTGCCACTGTGCAGAGTGTGATTATTTTGAAAAGCAAGCACTTGTCCCTAATTAACTAGTCACTAGTGTGAGTGGCACTACAGATCCACAAAAGACTAGAGTCTCCTTAATCAAAAGGAAGCAAGCTTAGGTACAATAGCAGATGCACACTGAAAATTCTCTGCTTTCGAAAACTGTTAAATCTTTCAGGTGGTCTCACAATAAGAGAGTCATACAATCTTTATCTTTTCATTTAACCTTCTCAGCCATTTCTTCTTCTTCAATTATATTTAGCACGCTTAATATCTCCCAATTCTTCTTTAAATGCCTGCTGCTCCATCCTTCAGGGCTTTGCCCCAATTTACTCTGGGAAACAGTCTAACTGGACAGAGTGGCATCTCCCCTCTCCCTATCCATTCTGGGCATTTCCTCTCCCCCAGCTTCTTGCCCTGGGATGCTTTTTCTTGTACAGGCCTGTGCTCTTATTCTCTGGGCTCCATCTTCAGATGGTTGTGGCCCTGTCCGCACACCCTGTGCTGAGATCTTCCCTCATACCTCCTAACTGCTAAGAAGAGAATGAGAAGCACCAGGGAGGGATAAAGAGGAGAACACCCAGGGGTGCCTTGAGAGTGGATGTCCAGGAAACTAGAGAGTTGGAGGGTGGAGTTGCAGCACATTAGCCAGCATGTTATGCAGGGAAGAGAGGGCACACAGGTGAAACTTCTACAGAGCATGGGTATGTCACCCTGGCTTCTCTGTGTCACTCAATAATGATGTGGTCCGCATGCCCAGAAACCTAGTTTTTAAAATGCTGCAACTTCTAGAGATGTTTTTGGTGAGAATATTTTAAGACTGTAATACATTCTGTCATATATGAACATAACAAGTATTTTAGTATGATCTGAAGCCAGTAGACATATGCGTTATGGTTCTGTGGTGTGTGTTTCTTTTTATGAAATCCCTGAAGCATGTAGAGGGTTATTTTTCACTGTGCTGACATTCCCTGGTGTAACTGCTTCTCGAGTTCTTATTCTTTCGTCTCTTTATCACGTTATACTTTTACAAAGCTTTCAGCCTGCAAACTGTGAGTCAGGAAACCAGAGGAACAAGCTTTTAAGACCCCCCCTGTGCAGTGAGCCTAGCTCCTCTGGTCCTGTTCTAACTTAGTACTTCTCAGACTTAATTGTGTAAAAATCGCTAGTGCTGAGCCCTTGCTCTCTGCTACAGTGTTGCTCTAGTTGGTCTACAGTGCTGCACAAGGAATGGGGCTTATTAAAAAACAAAAACAAAAACAAAAAACCACTATCTTGTCATTCTGTAGGCCACCAAGGTAGTAAACCTTTGCTTCCAATCTAGATTTTGGAAGCTGGCTTTTATCTATGTTGCAAATGTATCCTATATACCTTAGATAAAGAAGTTCTATCTTACCTATGAAATGTACACACACACACACACACACACACACACACACACACACACACACACACCCCACAGAAATGCATACATTTCTGATAAAACCTAAATACATGTGTGTATGTACACATGTGCCCATTGCTTGCCTGCCTGTAAGATTCCACATATGATAATATTTTCCTCTTTAAAAATATATTGTCATGGTTGCACACAGTCTTCTAGACATTTGTTAGCACATGACTTACTCACTTCTTGGGGAAACCGTTTCAAGAAATGGTGTGCATTTCCAAGATATCTTTACACAATAACCAAGGCCTTGGTTCTCAGTGCACTCACTCCCTAAGTGGCTGATTCCAAACATGCTTTCATGATTTTTCCTTCACGTATGCACGTGTGTTTGAGTGAAGGCCTTTCCGTTTGTTCCGCTGTTAGAGTCAATAGATAAATTTTCAGTGATTTCTTATAGCGGGCTTACATCTGCAAGTGTCTAAAATTCCACTAAGAAAATTCTACAGGTTTTTCAAGGATTTTCCATAGTGTTTAGTTGTAAAAAAAAATAGCTGAACAGATTAAAAAAATAAGTAAAATCTATTTTTCTATATATTCATCATTGCTATTTGTCCTGTGTGTACACAACTAATTTACTGTTGCTCCCCTAAGGAAGAATAAAGTAAAAAAGCCTTATTTGATTTCTAAAAAAGAAAGAAGTCTCATAAGAACCAATTATAGTGATTCAAGCGAGTGGGGGAACCATTGATGTTCTGCTTGAATGTCTTGGTTTATGTTGCATCTGTCCTCTCCACTTTATTCCAATGGGCACTAGCCCTTATACATGCATTATATTGTGACTTAATCTTAAATACAAATGTGAGAAACCTCATTGGACAGTTCTTGCATCCTAAGACTCTGGGAATTCTACCGTCTTCATTTATTCCTGCCAGATGCACGTTAAGATTTTTGGAATGTCTTCATGTCTGTGTGTTTCACAAAAATTCCTAAACATTTTCGTTCTGGATCTTAGCTATTTGGTTGGTTTCTTTCCACGTTTCTCACCCCATTACATGTTATACATTATTTGTGTTGACAGTGGAGAACCGTGAAGTGATAGATGCTTAATTGAATGTGCTATTTATGCCAAAGAAGTAATTCCAAATTTATTTCAACATGCTGGTAATCCCCAACATACAAACACCTGAATTATGACTGACCTACATGTACACACGAATTTTGCCTGACTCATAATTTCACTGTATTAAATCTACAGGATCACTCACAGTGATGACAATGTGTATATATAAAGTTGACATGTTCAGAAACATGGCTCCCTAAATACAGTCAGGAGTAAAGGGGAAAGGGTAGTGGATTGAGAGTATGAATGTGGGGTGGTGAGATCTGATAATCAGTTTTGAAATGCACTGTGCTCTTGTGAGAATAGTATAGACTAACTCTAAAAAGCCTTCTGTTCCAATGCAAGCTATAGGTTTTAAAATCTTTACTTACTTTAACTCAAATTCTAACATTTAAGGAGTCAGACTGACTTTCACAGATATGATGATAGGATATATTTTATTTAATTTTTGCCTTTTCAGAGGAGATCTCATGTAACCCAGGCTACTCTAGATCCCACAGTGTAGCTGAGGATGACATTGAACTTCTGATCATTTGCCTCCACTTTTTCAAAAGCTGGAATTACTGGCCTGGCCTGTATTTCCCAGCAGCAAATATACTTTTAAAATCCATAATAGTTACGACAACTTGAGAATAGTATCAGATCTGCCTTTCACATCTGAATTGTACTTCGCCATTCTTTCTACTAAAAATTCTGGCTTGGCTCCACAAGTGTGCAATGGTGAGCTTTTGGGCTGATGCAAGAAGATGAAGGCAAATTCAGAACAGAGTGAGCAGGTCTAGGTGGAAGGAGAAGAGCCTTCGGGTACTGGGGCACTTAGGAATTCCAGGGAAGGGGTGTCAGGCAGTGGAAGAGAGGCACAGAAAAGAAGATGCTAAAGGCAATGACAATGTTTAGCTTTTTACCAGTTTACAGAAACTCGAAAGGAAATGAACTTCCTCTTTGGGCTGGTACTTGTTGACTTCCTGAAACCCAGGACTCACAGGCCACTTGGAGTTTGCTTTACTTAATGCTCAGCTGACCTTGGATCCTAGCAACAATCTTAACTCGCATCTCTTTGGAAGTTAGGCCCAGTTGTCAATTCCTGGTGGCATGCCATGTGGCTCAGTTGTGCTCTGTCTGAGTGACTTGGTGCTTTCCTGTCCCTTATCCCTTTCTTTTCAATTTATAAGGTTTTACGACTTCACTCCCTTTGTGTTTGCTTATATGCACGCACACTTGCCACAGCACGCATGTGGCAGCCAGAGGACAACTCGTAGGAGTCAGTTCTTTTGACATTGCCACTGTTACCCTCGGCAGCAAATGCATTTACTCACTGAGCCATCTCCCCAACCACCACCCTGCCTTCTTCAACCTTAGTTTGGAGGGGAGGGGGATATGTGAAATTAACTGGGGACACACGGTGCAGTGAAGCTTTTTTTTTGGGGGGGGGTGAAATTTGTGTAATATTCTGGCACACAATGGAGAAGACCCTGACAACTCCACAGACATACCCTGGCAGGTCTGGATCCCCAGAACCCTAGGTATCCACAAGGATATAGCTCTTATTTCTCCAACTGGCCCGCATCATTGGTTCTACTCTCCCTGTGAGTCCTATGGCTGGGTTGTGCTGCATGGGCCCCTCTGGACCTGCTCTCCCTATCTTAGAGTCCAGAATGCTTTCTTCTGCCCTCTGCCCTTGACTTTAATCTACTCTTCAGATTTTTGTTTAGGCTCATTCTAGCCTAGGTGAGATCTTGCTTTACACACTCATGGAGTTTTACTGCTGTATGATTGAGTACACGAGTCTGCAAGTATATACTTATCATTGTATGTTGTTCAGCCTCTGTGCCTTCCAGTTGGAATGCTTAAGGGAAACCAAAAAACTCTTTCTGATGCTGTTCACAGAGTTTGTGTCCTAATCAAGTACTAACCATGCCTGTCTTTGCTTAGCTTCCAAGATAAGATGAGCTGGGGCTCGTTCAGAGTGGTATGGCTGCAGATATATGTTGTTTGCCATTTGTACTCTGCAGAAACATAGTACTCGGGCCAAAGTGGTGGTACCCTGTCCTTTTGTTAAATGTGGCAATAGTAGGTAGTAAGAGCTTCAGTGGATGATGGGCTTATAAACAGTGGGGTCACTTTTAAAAGAGAACATGAGAGCAGCACGTCATAGAAGGAGGTGTTTTCTTCAAGTGTTGAGCCATTCATTGTCCTCTCAATTTTCTGTAGTGTCATGAGTCTGCTAAAGGGTGGAGTAAAACTGAACTCTGTCCACAGTGGTTAACCACTAAAACATTCTTGTCACCACTCAACAAGCTCAAATTCACCTAGAAAGGCAAAAATCTCACGACCAATTTCAATAGAGCCAAACTTTGGTAGCATTTGGAGCTATTTCTGAGTCCAAGTAACATGTGTATTTAGAAAAGATTTAATCTTTGTTTACTGTTGCTTTAAGATAGGATCTCACCTTGTAACCCTAGCTGCTCTTGAGTGCATTGTCCTCCTACCTCCATTTTCAGGTGCTGAAATTACAGTGTGTGCCAGTGGGCCTGGCTGTAGAGCTGACCATCATCTTTGTTCCTCCCTTTCTCCTTGGTGTGTCTGAACCCTACACCATTTGTGAAGACCATGTTAGAATTTGGTTCTGGGATAGCAAGTGTCCACAACTAATTCCTTATTTTGACTTACACAAAAAAATGATTTCAAAGTTTTCCGGAAAGCTGTGAGTGGTAGAACCTCCTTTGTTTCCTTGATTCCCCTTGGCCAACTGGGAATTACTTTGATATAAGAGCAAGGAAACATTAAACACCTGAGTTTGAGTAGAATTATAGAAAGGAACACAAGAAATTAACAGAATCCTACTTAAAAATAAATACACAAGTCATCACTGATTTTTGATCATTATATATTTGTAATATTAGCTTCTAATTGGAAGATACCTGAAGTATACTTTGTTTCTATGTAAAACATAAGTTGGGTATGGTGGCACAGAATTTTAATTCCATGACTAGGAAGCCGGGGGTAAAAGAATCTCTGTGAGTTTGAGGCCAACATGGTCTAAATAACAAGTTCTAAGACAGCCAAGGCTACATCTCAAAATAAAACACGAACAGCAGAAGTACTAAGACTTAAGGATTTGGGATATGCTTTTATATATCTGTGGAAAATTCTACCCACTGTCACCTAAGATCCAATCTTTGACATGCTCTCTCTAACAACGTACCAGGCACCAAGTCCTCAGATAACCCAATTCTGAACTATTGCTGAGGCAGGTGTACGGAATGCTGGGGGAAACAATTTCTTGGAAAAGCTAAGAAAATCCAGAATCACAAGGATTTTAGATTTATAACAGATGTTTAAGATGTGAGTCTGGAGTCGAACCCCAGGACCAAATTGTTTGTTGAAGACAATTGAATTTCTTTGCTACAAGGAAATGAACAAAGTAGAGACTATAGATATGTCATTAGGAAAACAAAAGGCAAGAGACTTTGCTTTATCTTTTAATGTTGAACTCAGGAAAATTGTACCAATAGAAAAGTTCTTTAGTTAGGTAGGATACTCAACTGGACAATTGCAGGAAGCACTTGCCCGCTACTGAGGGGCCACAGCAAGCATGCTGGAGCATCTGATACTGTGCCTGCTCGGCTGTTTGCCCAGGATGAGCTTTTGACTCTGAGAGTACTTTCTAATTCTGGAGAATGTATCTCTTTTCCGCTTTGTGCATTATCAGAGTTCATGAGGGAGGATTTCCCAAGTGTTTTAGTTATGTATGTCCTGTAAAGAGGAGTGACCAGTGGATATCGAAGCCACGCTTTCTCTGCACACTGGAAAACAATATTTACCATTCACTAAATCACGCCGTTCTCTTTACACTGTGATGACCCTGTCTTTGAGACAGACATGAGTATGACAACGTGACCCCTGATGTAATGAAGTCGAGAGAATATGTCTAGAAATTGATGGTCTTAGGACATTATGATGTATTGGAGGGTAAGGGTGGATATGTGAAGAAGAAAAACAAAAACAAAACCTCCCAGTGTTGGGTGGGAGTGACAATCGGTAAAGAAGTCAGTCAGAGTCCAGGAAATGCTTCATGTAGAAGACAGCAGTTGGACACTGCCCTAAAGGTCACCAAGAGGCTGGCCACTTTGCTGAGGAAAGGAAGAAAAGCCAGCTGCAGGAAAAGAAATGCCCAAGAAACCTCAGAGATCTCACAGAGGCAGAGTGAAGAGAGCTTCTGACATGCTCAGGACCCGTGGGTGCTGGGTCCCCAAGCACACTGAGTCTTGACAAAGTCTTTGCTGAAATCACCCTTGGGAAAGAGTCTGGGGAAGTCCCTCCAGGCCAGGCTAAAACTCACGACCTCCATTCTAAGGGCAAGGGAGCATCATGGAAGGCCTGTGAGTGCCAGGGTGCCATGATGAGCTATGTACCTCAGACAAAATGATGCTGGCTGCCCTTGTGCATTTGAAATAAAGACAATACAGCTCCTGAAGATGTGAGGCATCCTAGCTAATTCCCGAGGAAGAGGTGTCTGTAAATCTTGTTATTTATCTCTTAACATAACACAGGAGCATTATTCTACCTGACTTTTGGGAAACTGGATGCCCAGGATCTAGACAAGTGGGTTTGGGGTGAGTCTTTATATTCTCTGATACTCCCGGGTCATCGGGCACACTGAGACCACTGCAAAGAAACCTAACCCTCTCCATCAATGAGGCATCCGCACCAGTGACCAGAGAGGTTGGACTCAACACGCTGAGGGGCCTTGCTTCCCCTTGTAGATTTGCTGTGGAAGATCCAAGAGAAAAAAAAGAAGCCCTTAATGTCCATAGTCACAACCCATGACAATAACCCTTTCGGGAGGAAGATTTAGCCATCTTCAGTTGGCTTTGGAATGATCAGTTAGGCCATTTTCAGGGCAAAATAAAATTTTCCCAAGGTTGTAAGCTACAATTAACTACCAATGGCCTTGGTTACTGACTCCAGGTTCACCCCAGGACAAGACCCTGTTATTCCTAACTGCTGCACAAGAAGAAAAGTACAGGTCAGAAATAGGATATGACCCTAAACCGTGGAGTCTCCACACAAAACTATAAATGTAAATGTTCTGGAATCTATGATTGTCCGATAACTTCCAGCAAAACAAGGGGGTCCCAGCCTTATGCTTTCATTTGCCCCGGAAGCTGAAAGTTCACTTCCTTAATTAGGAATTTTCCCTCTTTGGCACAGAGGCCCTACAACACACAACCCACTTTATTTTTACCTGATGGCCCATTGACAGGCAGAGTTCCCATCAGTCATGATGTAAAAGCTCTTTTTAGAGTTTTGTTTTTGCCTCCCTCCCAATGGATTTTGAAGAATGGTAGCCCTGGGAGAAAAGGAGGAGATAGTTTAATAAAAAAAAAAAAAAAAAAAAAAACAGGGTGCGGGGGGGGTGGGAGGAAGTAATGCTTGGACCTGCCTGTAGAGGAGTCCCTGCTGAACTGGTCAGTGACCTATTGAATGGTCTGAATACAATAAATGATCCTTTATTCTCTCTTGAAAGGCAGGAGATAGTAGATTCTAAATGCCTAGGCATGCTTAGATAGGTGACTTGGGATGTTTGAGTTGAGTGTGTTTGAAATCTGAGCTCCCTGGCAGCCTGGGAGTTGCCACAGGTCACCTGCCTTGTTCCACAGGGACAGGTCCAGGTCTCACCAGAGACTGTCCGTAGCGGAATCGTAGTGCAAATTCCTTTCTTTGTTGGTTGGCCTCTTTCACTAGACCATGGCCTATAAAATTTTGTAAAAACAATCCTTAAATATTATTTGAAAGGGCAAATGGCCCACGCTGAAAGGTTTGACAGTTTGACATATAGTACATGGTTTTGATAGCTTGGAAACTGTAAAATGTGGCCAAGAGTCTCCCCCTGCTTGTTAGAAGCTCAGTGTTGGTGGACTAGTATCTTTTTTTTTTTTTTTTTTTTGCTGTGCAGGGATCCTTTGCCTCTTGCAGTCTGACAGGCAATGAGTCTGCTTCAGTGATCTTCAATCCTTTTAGACTAATTTGTGAGAGGGCAGAAAAAAAAATAGCTCACACCTTAGAATCCAACATCCAAATGCACAAAGCTAGGTACCACCAATTAATCACAGCCAGACAGAATCCTCCAGAGTCTGCTGATAGCATCAGAGCCCATGCCTGGGGAGTCACGTAGGTGAGGGGAAGAAAGGAATGTGAAGAGCCTGGTCTACTCTCATCAGAGCCTGGAAAGTTGCAGGGAGTGGATTCCCTGCATTAGAATATTGCACCCACGTGCAGCAGTGTGCACACAAGCAGTCATTGCTGCCTCCGCATAGCCAAAGGCCATTTCCAGGAGCCTCTGGCCCCACAGTCACTGGCCTACTAGTTAATTGCCACACGGACTTCATGACACATGGGCAGATAATATGACATTTTCGGTTTCTGTCACTAGCAAACGCCACGACGTTGCTTGCACTAGTTGCTAAGAAGCTGTCAGAAACCATTAGCAGTTGGCTAACGTCGCCCTGTGGCATTTCCTCATAGCATCAGCAAAAGGAGCATAAATCACCCACTGGAGCCCACTGCTACCCTAATGAGGCCGTAAGCTTGTTTATGGAGTAGCATCATTTTTATGATTATTTCCACCTTTTCAGTTTGCCTTCATTTGGAGGCAGGAGAAGTCAGCACCAGGAATGAAGTCACTGCTGACATTTTACAAAATGGGCTTCAGAGCCTCTGCCTGCTGCTGTGTGGCTGGCCGGTGTTCTCCAAGTTTGTGTAGTGATCTTAAAAATAAAAAAAGGAAATAAATCCTCCGGAGACCACATCGAGGTGACTGTATCAAATTGCGGAGTGAATTGAAATGCTAAAGGTACAATTGACCATTTAGACTCTCCTCTGAGGTCGAGACGCTGTGAGATCAATTTTCAATTTTAGAAAGTGGAAGAGGTTAAACAATTTATTAAAATCTATGAATGTGTTTGCTTTTAGAATACTCTGTTTTATTATGCTCTTCTCGGGCCCCCATCTTCTCCATTTCCCTAACCGTGTTGGGAAGGAGCAAGGTTTATTGTTTTAGGCTTTCTGAACATGCACCAGTATTTACACTGGATTGAAAGCATTTGCTTCCAATGAAAATCTTGTCTTAGATTACAACTCAGCAGTGTAATTTCCCTCCCAGATGGGAGTAAAGTAGCTGTATTTGCCTAAAAACAGTAGGAAGAACAAACTGTGCATTAAGCCAGGGCTGTTTTTGGCTTGAGCTAATGATGTAACAGAAACCTTTTATTCAAGAGAGGTCACTGCCAGGGACTGAAGGGGTGATCTGGCTCCTGCCTGAAAGCCTTCTCCATTGTGTCTCCATAAGTCTTCACTTAAAACACTCTGTTCTTAATGCTTCTGCCTTCATAGAGCAGAAATAAACAGGAAAGGTTCTGGGGAGTGTTACACAGGGAATGTGGAAAGCCTCCCTCTCCTAATGGAGTATATAATTCAGGTACCCTCAAGGCACGCTTTCAGGAATTCTTTTGCCCGAGGTAATGGGAAGCTAAGGCTGCTTTAAGGCCTTGATTATCTATTAATGCACAAAGCTGGGAAAAAAGTCATTGCCACTGGATTATGGTAGATATTTCCATAAATTATCAATGAATTCTCTTCTAGGCAGGCACTAGACATTGCTTGCTAAATTAATCTGAAGGGGTTTGAGATGGATAAAAAGGCTATTTTTGTGAAGGTGGAAACCTATCATGGAGAGGTGGGGAAAACAGAATTGTTAGGTTAGAAGCCTTTCGTTTTTAATGACTGATCAGGCCTTACGTCTGCTTTCCTTGGCCTCCCTCTGCCTATTGGAGGTGGACTAGCCACTGCAAATTTAAATGCTGTGGAGTTGTTTTCTTTTCTCATGTTTCTTTAATGAATTGTTGTTTTATGTGGTGAATTGCTTCTCTGTAGGGGAAGCTTCTTTAAATACTGGACTTTCAAAGAATGTATTAGGCAAACCCAAGGGGAATTTCTCACAAACACTTGGTTATGCAAATAAACGGTGGGCAACTTTGACTTAGGTATGTGGGTGTCTAGTCCACCAGGGACCCTGACATAAGCATGTGCAGTCATGTGACCTTGAAGATCAGAGCTTTGTTCATTAGTTGGATGGGCTGATAGGTTTGGAGTTAGGGGTCTTTGTGATCTTTTCTAGGAAGAACCCAGTCTATGAGCCTGGGAAACTTTCACAATTTATATTATATAGCTGTTAAATGCACTAAAATTTTGGGTGTTTGATAAAGATTTATGTTACAAGAAGCGCTGTTAAAGCTCACGGTGTACAGTGTGGCTCTACTAACAGCCAAAATGTTGGGATCCATCTGCTCCTGACCAGAAGAGGTTTATTATAGCTCAGGACACATCAAGACAATTGAAAAACACTAGGGATCACTTTTCATATGTGCAAGGGACGAGGGGTGGGTCTCCTGAGAGAACACTCAAGAACAGTTGAAGATCTGCTGCAGAACTGGCCTAGGTTACTAGAATGAGCAAAATCAGAGATCCCTGTTGCACTGAGAACCTAGAGTAGAAATAAGCAGTGGGTGAGGTGAGGCTATGGAAAAAAAAATCTGATCTGAGTTCCAATAGGTAGTCATCAGGCAAAGTGTGTCACCAAAGTGTCAACTTCTTTTGACCATAGGCTCCCAATGGGATGAGGGTGCCACGGGGTATAGTTGTTAGGGCATTTCTAAGCCTAGCCACTGTAGCTCTCCGCTCAATCAGTCCATTTCTAGAAGTCACAGGCTGGGTAGCTGCCTGGTGAGTGTGTCTGAGCACCGATCAGTGTAGTGTGTACAGGCCATTGCTATTTGTCCTTTGTATTTGGTGTGGAGATCAAAAATAGATGTTTCTAATTTCAATCTTGTGACTCATTTTAGACTCTGTGATTATATGGGCAATACTTTTTTCTCAATTTGTCAAATATGGCCTTATTAAAGGAATGCTGGATTATCATTTTATTGAGTCACAGAGCTGAAATATTTTATAAAATAAACAGTTCAAGTGTTTTATAACAAAAGTCAGGAGAAAAATAGGATCCTTTAGGAATATATGTTACCAGGTGACATATCAGTGTGCAATACTTGAAGAATTTTAGAAACTGCCCTTATTATCAGTGCAATGCAATTTTAGCATTGCTTTATTTTATTTCAACAGTAATTATTTTCTAATTAAAAAAAAACAACATGTCAGGGATTTTCCCTTACTGAATTTAATGCTCTTGCTACACTAAGAAAAGTTGTATCTCTCCTTCGAAGCATTCTGTGACAAATGGCTTAGATGATGGATTTGCCTGGGTTTCCTCATCCTCCTCCTACTGCTTCCAGTCTGAAGATAGATGACCGGTGGCAGCAGTTGCTATGCTAAATGCATCTTCTCACCAGTTGACATCAGTGACTTTACATGGAATTCAAATACACAGGCAGAGACCTCTACTAACAGTGCCACTACATTGAACCCCCAGTAGAGCTGTTACATATATTGGAATAATTACCACAGCAATGAAGTTACTCAGGAGATGGATGTTTCCCTCCATTTCTTTTGCCTGTAGCACTGATCTTTGGAAGATGGTTTGGATTTTTGTTTTGTTTTGTTCTGTTTTAGGCATGTTTATTTTTGAGCTGAGTCCTTGTTCTTTCTCTTTGTCTTGGAATAAAATAAAAGTACCAAAGAAACTACTAATCATTTAACTGCTCTTTTGGTTTTGTTTGTAATCCAAAGGCATTCAAATCTGTTTGAATACAGTATGTTAAGGTAGCATCAGTCAAAATTTGATTCACTATGTTTGCAGGTGATGGCTTGGACAACAGTGTAGCTTCCCCCAGCACAGGTGACGATGATGACCCTGATAAGGACAAAAAGCGTCACAAAAAGCGTGGCATCTTTCCCAAAGTAGCCACCAATATCATGAGGGCGTGGCTGTTCCAGCATCTAACAGTAAGTGGATTCTAAATGACATATGTAAGCTAAATATGGACAATGAACCAGTTTTGACAGAGAAAAATGATCCCTCTGAACTTCATACCTCTCACTGTGTTCACAGTTTTTAACAAAAGGTTAACACTTATCTCCTAGACCCATACCCTACATGGGGAGCTAAATTTGAAGTTCCCCACTATAATTTTGTTAATTTTCACAAATTACAAGGCTTGGGAATCCATGTGCACTTGCAGTTTTGCGTATGTGTGTTACTGACATTGCTTTTCAAAGTGACTGAAGCCCTTAAAGCTCTTTCCTAAGCTTTCTAAAAAGGAAGTGAAACCTGCCCCATAGATGGTAACCAGAGTGAGCGCTTTAGTTGGATCTTCATAGTGAATGGTTCCCAAAACTGTCAACTATATTTTGATGTCCAGATGATTGCATAATTTGCTGTACAGTGGCTTGAATGGATGCTTCCATTGCAACAGTGCAGTGAGTCAGAGGCCCCGGTGAAAGTTGTCCCTGCATTTAGAGCTGTAAAGGAAAACAGCAATATACAGGCGACTCTTCCTGTGCAACCCCGGGGGACTTTTCAAGCAGAGTAGCAGTTTATATTGTCTGTGTGAGTACTGCTCTTTCACTGCAGGAATTCTGGACATGTGAGAAACTGGAGATGTAGGGCTTTTACACCAACGGGGGATCCGTTTGGTTTGGTTATTGTCCTGAATGAATTTTGTGCTCAAAATATTTATAATGAAAATATTTTGGTGGATATTTTGAAGTATATGTGGAGTTAATGACATTTAAGAAAAGAGCCAAAAGGAAAATTTATGGGTAAAATAATATTCTAAAAATCAGTAACATTTTCAACATTATAGGTGCAGGTTAAAATAGAACTACATTGATGAATGGAGATTAAATTTTTTTTTTGCCCCTAAACGTGAAAGCCCAGAGTCTAGTGACTCACTCCCTTGCCCACTTTTCAAGTCAATGTCCTCATGTGTTGTTCTGGTCCAAAGGGACATACTCAGTGGTATATGAAGGCAACATTAATTCTGCTGCTCTGGATAGGAGCTGTACGTCCACTAACACTCAAAGATATAGACTAATCCATATTCTCCAGCCCAGATGAATGCAATCAAAACCGAGAGCAGTAGCAAAAACCTAAAAACAGTAGTTTTCTCTTTTTTCCCATCATGATTCAAAACACAGTCCAAACTAGTGGTTCTCAACCTTTCTAATGCTGTGACCCTTTAAAACAGTTCCTCATGTTGTGGTGTCCCCCAATCATAAAATTATTTTTGTTGCTACGCCATAACTATAATTTTGCTACTTTATTAGGAATCATGATGTAAGTATATGATATGCAGATTATTTGCTATACAATCCTTGTAAAAGGGTTGTTTGACTCCAAAGGGACTGTGAGCCCCAGGTTGAGAACTGCTGGATTAGACTTAGACAGTGCTGAGCATTTCTGACTAAAGTTCTTGAGATGGTTAGTACTGGAAGCCAATTGTTTCAGAAACAATGTTTGTCAAGACATTTGGTTTCCTTAAAATCTGACCCTGGTTTCATTGCTTATCTACAATTTATTATATGTAGGCAAATGTCTTGTGGTCTGTCCTGCGTAACTTTCCAACTGGTGATTATCAACCATGGTTGAACTAGAGAAGGGAGAACTGTGGTAGCCAGGACATATGATGAACGATCCATTTAGAGAAGTGGTGACAGTCGGTCAAGGTGCTCATGCACGGGTGCTGCGGGTTCATCCTGAGAGCCAGCCAGCTGATCTGCTCAGCAGTAATGGTGAAATCGGAACTTACACACAAACCACTGCTATTTCCTATCCTAACAGGAAAAAGAACTCGATACCCTCAGCTCCCTTCTCAGCCAGAAAAAGAGCTTTGGGATGACGTGGCGCTGAGACCTCTCTGAATAAAACATACTCAAATATAGGTTCTGATAGAATCAGGGGAGACAGGAGGAGCAAGCTGTGGTGCTCATGTGCCAGTTTTCCCGGGTTGTACCCTTGTGAAGAACCTTGCAAGAAACTCTACTTTCTAAAAAAAATAAAAATCAAGCAGACCCCAAATCCATTAGTAGTATGATTTCACCTATACCACATTGCTCGTGTGAACTGTGTGTTACTGAGACAATTATAATGGAAATTACCCACGAGCTGTGTGATTTCTGTAGGCTTGGTTAGTTGCCCTCAGTCACTGGCCTGGGTCACTGCTCTGGAAGGGAAGTCCTTCCTCCAGGGTTTTTGGGTTTCCTATGAGTGTCTGTGCAAGCTGCCTTGTGGTTTCTACTGGGAACTTTTACACCCTGACCACCCCAGTACCTTCTGCTCATACAAAACTATTGATAATGATAATGACTTCAGATAAGCCAGTTACTCTGATGTCATCATCTGAAAGTAAAGCTAAGAGGCATGGGATTGTTTTTCACCCTTTCCCTTCCCGCAGTGAGCGTCCACCCCACCTCCATGTGATGGAAAGAACAAGCAGATTTCCATTTTCAAGGAATCCCCTTTTCCCGTTTTTTCACTTCTCTCTCTTTATTTCGTTCTTCTTTTTTCTTTTCTTTTTTTTTTTTTTGGGGGGGGGCTGTCCTTACAGAGGGAATGTCTGTGACACTTAGGCAGGGATAAAGTCAGGATTTGACTCCAATAAATTCTATGGAAAAAAACAATATTTGTGAAAGAGTATTGCTGAGTGTCCTACCAGGTAATCCTGATCTTATGGTAACTTTACTTCAAGTCCCAGTAGCCCTCTGGGGAAAACTCGGTCTTCCTTAGAAAAAACTGTCACAAATTTTAACAATTGCCATAATTCTTTGTGATTAATGTAATTTATCTGGAAACTCCATTCTGAAATCTTGCTCCAGATAAAAGAACAGTCAAAAGTCTGAAACTACTTGGCAATTAAGGAATAGCAATAACCATTTATTAGTAAGTTATAAGTGAGTTTTTCTTAAATACCAGAAGGCATATTCTAAAACTTGGAACACCTTGTAGAAAGTAAATTGCTAGTGGTTTTTGTGTTTATTTGTTTGTTTCTATTTTTAAAAATGAATGGATGGATCCTGCTATTGAGTTTATTCAGTTGAAAAGTTGATACGGCTTTCAAGCATTTGTATTTCAAAGGCACAGCAAAGGTTTTGCAGCCAGCTGTACTGGAAGGAAACCACCTTGGTATTCAGTTAGCCACAGGTAGATTTAATCAGTAGCTCATTTTAGTAGTCCAGAGAACTAAAGGCTAGTTCTTGGACTCATAGTTCCTGCCCATCCAACCTGAGCATAGTCATGTTTTAATAAAAATAACAAGCAGAAGAAACAAGTAGGAAACCCCGGTGATTCTGGAGCTGAGCCCCCTAGCTTAGACTTCCCGATCATTTGTCAGTGTTGAAAAGTAGGGGATGTCTCTTAAAAGAAATGATTCCCTGCCAGAGAATAGGATGACTGACATGATTTAGATAGTTAATAAGAGAGAAGCAGAAAGGAAATAGAAGCATTTATTCATGGAGATGCTTGCGTTTGCCTGAAGACAAACCATTGCACGCAATTACAAACTACTTAATGTCCTCATGAGTCAGAATTGGTTTGGAACTTATATCAAGATATTCCCCTTCTCCTGGGCATTATCCCCACAGTAAGCAACCTACTATGTATTCCACTGTGTGAGTTTTGCACCCCACACACTTTACTACATTCTGTTATAAAGGTATGTTCAGCAGGCTCCTGGAATGAAGAAACATACTAAATACAATGTTTCAGGTAAAAAGCAAGGGTCTTTTGCTTCTTCTTTTGTTTCCCTACCTGATCATATTGCATTGTAAAAATATAATCCAACTAGGAAAATGGTCAATGAGGGTCTTATTTAGAATGTGCAGTGATTGTGTTTCCCTGCTTGGGGCCTGTGTGTGTCCCAGGAATACTGAAAAGTTGAGAGGAGTGGAGGTGTTTGCCATACAGACTCAGGTGGAGAAGCATTCAAAGGTCAATACTCGGTTTTAACTGGCAGCCAGTCTTCCTGACTCCCAGTCTTTGCACTGATATGAGGATTCCCTCAGGGTAAGCCTTACAAATGTTGTTTCTGAGTCAAATACTCATATTTTCTATGTGTGTTTCTTTCCTTCATTTCTTTACTTTTTTGTCTGTGAATGTCTAGGCTGGAAAATATTTTCATATATGTGTGGCCAAATTCATGCTTCAATATCTGATTTATAAGACTTTCCTCTCATGTGGCTACAGTCAGTGTGAGGGCTTGTAGAATCTTCCAGATTGAGAATGGTGTTTCCATAGAAACACTATTAGATGAAAAGTGCCCTGCGGGTCCACCACTCTGCACATGGAGCAAATGGAATTGGACTGGGAATTGATTGCTCTAGAAGAGACAGATGTTGTCCATTGGTTCTGATCTTGGTAACAAGATCCGTTGGAGGATCCTGGTGTCATACTCTTGCTAACAGTTCTGGAGGAATCCCTCTCTAAACACTGCAATTAATTATTGCAGTGGAAAAGCTCTAATTGATATCCCAATGGCTTATTCTGTTGATCAAGGTGAGAGACGGTTCAGAAGGCAGGTCAGTATCCACAAAGGGAGCTATCAGTGACATTTTCTTTTCTCCTCACATTTTTAGTTCTTAACAGTGAATAAATATTCCTAGCTTGCCTTACCTACTCTGAAAGGAGTAGGTCAGTTTTTAGAAGGCAGAGAGGCAGACTATCTGTATTTGTGAAAGCTTGCTTGAGATCTCAGGGTAATGCAAAGTTCTGCAGCAAGGTGATCTGTTTAAACCAACCAACAAACTGCTTTTATTCTCACGTGCCTGGCCAAGGAAAGTGGTTTATAGTTATAGCAGTTAAATTACGTGTATGTGTGTGTGTTCCTGTGTGTATGTGTTTATGTGTGTGTGTTCATGTGTGTGTGTTTGTGCCTGTCTATCTGTCTGTCTGCCTATGTGGGGGGGCTAAAAATCAAGGGTTTGGTTTTGTGCTAAGACAGTCCTCTACTACTGAGCCATACCTGTGGCCTAGAATTTTGATTTTCTTTTTGCAACTAGCAGCAGTCCCCCTGCCTCCGCTCCCCCCCCAAGTCCTGGGATTGCACATATGAGTCTTCATGTATCATCTGCAGATAGTAACTCGTTAGACTTAGACACTAGTAACAGGGAGTGATAGCTTTTCCTTTCAGATATCCATTGCCCACATTTTAAACCAGCTAGATTCAGCCAGCAAGGCTCATTCTGAACCTTAAGAGATGTCTGCTGCTTTAATGGCACCATATTCAACTCTGATTACATGAGAACCCTGACTGTTTCTCACCCAAGTGGGAATCATCTGTCTCAGGAGGAATACATGCAGAATGGATTATTTAATTATTGGAGGGATGGGAATGCCCTAATTATCCAGCGACATGCATCATATAAACTCTGTTCAGTCATGAAGATGGAAGGCAGACAGACATATTCTGGAGCAACTGCCTTCTTTTTCTTAGGTAGCTATTGAAATCCTAATGGATGGGTGACAAATTTTCTTAGGTCAGGTAAACTGAAAAGGCTACAGCTGGAATTCTTCACCCAGAAGAATTGGAGTTAATACTAATGATCATTGTGAATTAGAAGATCAAAGGGGAAGCCTAGTCCCTTCTTCAGGTTCTCGCCCCAGAGGCCATTAGTGACCTGGCAGAACCCTCTCCCAGCCATTCCCCACCACTTCCCATTGCCTGTTCTTTCTTGCCCACCCCTGGCTGAGCACCTTTGACCTGGGGTAATTATAGACCGTTGATGAGGAGACAGAAAAGGGAAAACAATCAGAAGTGAAAACAAAAGTCCAGCTTTGCACAGGTACACAGGACTCACAAATAGGAGGGTGTTCCACGATCATTTCCAGCTGTGAGTGGAATGTTTGTCCATCAGACGGTTCATTGATTTCACTGATGGTTGGTCCCTTCTGTGTGGGACTTTTTGTAGGGTCTAGCTAGCAATAGTTCCAAAATTTCGTTTTGTTCCCAAAGCTAAGAAAAAAAATGCATGATACTTGGTTTCTTGGCATACACTGTTTCTTCCTGGCTTCTAGGAATCAAACCCAGGGCCTTCACATGCCAAGAGTGGGCTCTACCACTGAGCCACACCCCAAAACCCTCTGATGTACTCTTAATTGGGCTAATTAGATAAAGATTTAGTTTAAATCCAAAGTGTCCACATGAGCTCATGTTATTAGGCTGCTGTGGTTACGCACGTGACTGAACTCTAGCCATTATTCAGACTTCAAAGTCCATGTCAGCAGCATGGCTGCCTTTTATTCCAATTAATGACAATATGTTTTCTAAGATAAAATATCAAACATGGTCAGTGAATATGCATGCAACTGCTCCTCCTCAATTTATCTTTTAGATTAAAATTGAGATACTACATGTTCTTGTGTGAATTTATCTTTTTTTTTCCCTCTCTAAACTAACTCTATCCTGTTTAGGAATTCTGTGTTATACAAGCCCAACTCATTACTTTCTGAGAGTCCTAGAAGCCAGCAGTGGTATCAGAATCCATAATCCTAGCACTTCAGTGTTCCAGAGGCAGGGGGGAGAAGCATTGAATGTTTGCGGGTAGCCTGGCTTATTAGAGTATGTTTACCATCCTGGGCTATATAGGGAGATCATGTTTCAAAAAAACAAAAAAATCTGACCAACCAAACAAAAAAGATAGGATTCCTGTAAAGTACTTTGTCCTAAAAAATGGAGGTTTGACTAAGGAAAAGATTGGTTGGTTTTGTTTTAGGAAGGTAAATTTTCTTATGCTTTGCTTTAGATTGGTTTGGAGAGAAGTAAAGCTATATGTCACTGAATTAGAATGCTGCCTTTGACATAATTGCAAACATCATCTTCATACCTCAGTCTTTCTAACTGAAATATGACTGTAACTGTATATGCATATTTATTTTTATAATATAGTTGAGTGTACATTTTTCCGCAGGCCAAATTTCAAGCCTTTGCCATCTTGACTAGTCATGGTAAGGAAAGTGAACCATTTAGTTTCTTTGTGTCTCTAAAATAGTCATGTTAAATTGTCTAATTTTTCCATTTCTGTTTATGTCAGCCTGTCCACATCTATTTCTGTGAATAAATAACAAAACCTAAAAGAAACATGGAGAGGAAAAGGTTTATTTTTAACAATAGCTCTTCACAGGGGCAAGTTGGAGCAGGAAGCTAGAAGCAGGAACTGAAGCAGAGGCCATGGAGGAGTGTGCTTAGTGGCTTGTTCCCTGGGTTATGCTTGGGTATCTTTCTAATACAGTTCAAACCTATCTGCATAAGGTTGTTGCCACCCACAGTGGGCTGGGCCATTAGTTAGACTCAATAAAATATTCACAGACATGTCCACAGGCCAATATGATGGAGGTAATTCTTCAGCTGTAAGTTCCTCTTTCCAGCTGTATGAAGTTGACATCCAATATTAGCTTCATATAGCCCATGTCCTCAGCCAACCAATTAGTGGGGATCATATTATAAAGGCTTATTTCTTGGGCCACAAGCCCTTTTAATCATGACCCAAGCTTACTTGAGTTATACAGGATGACTTGAGGTTGTAAAATGTATTATATTGATGCTCCAATTCAGTAATGATGATTGTTTAGCCTTCTGCCAAAATGACTGCTGGTAACACATACATCTCTGAATATAGAGGCTCAGGCCTGGTCTCACCTAAGGGTGTTAAGGATGCAGTAGAGCCAGAGACAGTGGCTCATGCCTGGAATCTCAGTAGTCAGTCGAAGGGTTAGTCAGGAGGATAGAGAATTTGAGGCTAGCCTGAATGAGCTGCACAGGTAGACCAGCTCTCAAAAGTTCAGCTGCTGGGGAAGAATCTCAGTGGCAAGGGATTTGCTAAGCATAGATAAGGGCCGAGGTTCACTCCTCAGACTGTCAAAAATACAAAACTGAAAGTCAAAACAACAGCAAAAATCATCCCCCATTCCTTAATCCTTCCTCAAACCACAAAGCAACACCAGCAACAAATCAGGGAAAGAATTCTGAAGAACTTAAATGGGACACTCGGACTTCTCTTTCTCAATGCAGAGCCTCTGGGAGCTATAGGGATTATGCCATGAAACCTTCTGACATTGCAAAGCCCTTCAGCGCTTGCTTTCTGGACATATACAACTGAATACCCTCACTCAGCAATTGCTGCCCAGTAACCATGGCTTCACATATAAAATATATTATCTAAATACAGACTTTAAATAACTTGGTGTGCATATATATTAACACCCTAAGTTAGTTGACAGTTAAATGAGATACAAATGGCCTGCCTTTATATTCATTGAAATATTGTCAAATAGAGATTTTTGCTAACTACTTGAATGTGAATGTCCCAACTTAACCCTTGTTGGAATCTGATGTTTGGTTCTTAGAATCTTAGTGGTCAGCTGTTCTTCTATTGTTGTTGGAGTCTGTGAACCACCCAAGAGCTTCCATTGTCCTAGGGCAAAAATGATCCTGAGAATTTGGTGTCTTAGGAAGTTCAAGAAAAGTCTAGAGGACAGGAAGGTCATCTGTTCACGTAAACACTCATTCTAAGAAAAATCACAAAAATCATTTCTAGGCCAGCTTACAAAAAATTTAGGAATAATTCTTACATTCCAGATGTTGCAGGGGAGGAAGTACACAAAAATGACTTCATTTAAAAAAATAAAAAAAGATCTCTTCCCTTCAGGATGTTGCTTTATTGATTATTTTGGCATTGGATCATTTTGTCTTTTAAGCAGCTGAAAAAAATAATTAACCAATGGTCTGAGTAAACTCTAATATGTATCTCTGTGGGGATTTATAATGGAACATTCTTCCATGTGCACTGGACTCTAAGAGAATGGTGTGAGGTGTGCAGGATGATTTTCCCAGATCAGAAGCTGAGAACCCACTAGGCTTGGACCAGGATCTCCTGACTTGAATTTCTATGTATTTTCACTAAGCTACCTCTCAAACACAAGCCAAATCAAATTGTACTGTTGCATTGTTGGAGTTCAAAGGTGGATCTAGCTAATTAGTATTTTTTTTTACATAAAAAATGTGAATCAGGGAATTTGGCACAAGATTCCCTAAGTGTGGTATGATGGATGGTACCTGGTGATTATGGGTCGTGAATGGTCCCACATATATTTACCCCAAGGAAGCGACAAGGCTACAGCTACTGATAGTTTACGGCAATCTTCAAAATTTATGATTATTAGAATTTCGGATTTTAAGCTGCTCATCTTTCTTTTTAGAGATATGTGAATTTCTACCCATGTTAGAGTCTTCCCTCTTACAAATCCTTACTAACCCTCTAACACAGAATTTACTCACTCCTTGAAGACTTTTTTTTTTTCTTTTTGCCTGACACATGGTGAGGACACCAAAGAGCTATACTTTCAATTTGCTTTATGGAGACAGAAGGAGCTGTGTATGCAGGCCTCATTACTCTTGAACCTACAATCCAACTGTCCTTTCTCAGCAAAGAAGGCTGCTAAACCCACGAGAATTAAGCTGCTGCTCTCGGGTATGACACCGAGGGCTGATCGTTTTAAAACCGGTAATAACCAGAATCCTAAAATTCTTATGAATAAAACGTAATTTTGGTAATGTTTCCATAAACAGTGGTAATGGTGGCATTTTAGTCGGCAGTGACATTAGTCACATTGAAATTGCACCGCATTGCCTTTTAAATTACTCCACCTGTCTGTATGAATAGAATGTTCAGTGTGGAAGCAGAGACAGCTGCTGCTGGTGCCCGCTTCTCCCCGGGCAGATAATGCTGGCAAATCTACATGCATAAAGGACTGGTTTGTAATGGTAAATGGTACCTGACCCTGCTGGCTCTTGAGTCACAAAGCAATACCTTTAATTACCAGTGGCTGTGTTTAGTTGTTGATATAAAAATGTCAGCCTCCAGGAGCGTAACCTCAGGTTCACTCCCTCTAGTAATGTCACTGGCTGTACACTCTTCCCTTCCACCCACATCTGTCCTGTGATGAAGGAGCATTTATCTTGATGTGTTTCAGAAATATGTGCAGCATTAATGCTTAAAAGAGAAGCACCTAATACTGCGTGGACTTGATTGATGAACTTTGTTTTTGAGGATTTTTAAAGATTAGTGGAATTTGGGTCTGTCTTTGTAGCCAGAAGAGAAATGCAGCACGCTGTTTACACCTTCAGAGGACTTAGAGTGATTCATCTACTGCAAATGCCCTTTCTCCTGTGATGATGAGGGGCAGGCATTTCTCGTAGCAGAAAGGAAAATGAATAGGGGGGCTGGAGAATATCACATGTTTTTCCTAGGTGTCCATGTTTCTGCTGATAATGTGATGGAGTTTGTTCTCTGAAGAAACCCATTTGTTCTCAGTCTTTGGCCGAATTGGAGCAGCTACTCTGAAATAAGACTGGGCCAGGCAAGGGGATCCTCTTGTTTGAGATGCTAGCCATATATTTGGTGAAATGGTAAATAGGAATTATAGGCATCTGGCTCATTTGCAAGCGTTCTTTTTGACTTCCTTCATAGGACTGGTGTTTCCGTGTTTAATTTAACAAGGAATGTGCACTAAACAGGAGCTGCCGCCTGAGATCCCACTGTGAGCGTGTTTTGCACTTGGCTCCCTAGTGACAAGGCAATTTGTGAAATTATGTGATGGAGTAATTAGATGAAACCAGGACTCCTGATTGTTGCCATGCGTGTGTAGAGAGAGTTTGTTAAGAAGAGGGAGGGGGAGCAAAAAATAGATTATTACCCTGGCAAGTTGGCTCAAAGCTTCTTCATTTATTTGTAAACAGAATATTTAGTGACCGCATAGGAAGTAGCTGTAATCACCAGCTCATAAAGAAACCACAGCAGAGCCCTTGCAACCTTGCAGAGTGCTCATGTAAAATTTAAGCTGGGAGGCAGAGTCCCTGTTAATGTAATTAGGATCTAATTTACCACCCTTTGCACACAGATGTAATAATGTCTAGATATTTATTCTATCTTTAAGCACGTTACATATACCTCAGTGCAGCCGTTACTGAACAGAAACAGGTGTGCACACTTTGCTAATTCATTTTTACACTGTAAACACATAGCAATCGAAGGGAAATATTTATCAAAAAATGAGGGGAAGGAACGTCTGCAAATGAGGCAATAATGGACAGTTGCCCTTTATGTACTGATGGATTTCTCAATGGTTAAGTAAATTAAAGCAAATGCTAGAAAAATCAATAGGCCAGCATAGTCTTGGTTTTGCCTCATAGACTTCAGGACAGAATGACAGATGTGGTATCTATGACCCATTTAAGTATTAATGCTTGAAAAATTGCTTCTGCATGCAAGACTGTAAGCTTAGAAACATTCTGTTGTATTAAATTACAGACAATAATATTTTTAAGTGTATGTGGAATTTATATGTTTCAGTTAGGTTGTTCTTATGTGTTAAACCTATACTGGAAGATTGGTTGCTCAGTTGTTGCAGTAGCTCCATAAATCAGAGGTGAATGTTCCTGCATGGAAATGTCTTCAAGGGACTATAGTTGAAAGGTGGCAATGATGTATTTTGAGCTGATGTATACAGTGAAGAGAATATGCTAACTAACACCCTACATGAAGACCAAATTAAAATTAATTAAGATGTGCATACTAAGAGCCTTTGGAAAAAGACTGAAAAATAATGCTCAAATATGGCATAATTCAATTCACTTCTGGGCTATAAGTGTTATCTTTTATATTTGAACTAACAGGTTATAGGTAAACAGGTAAACATAGGTTGACCTTCACAGGGTGTGGAATATTAGAATTAGTCCTCAGCTTTGGTAAGTATACAGGCAGGCCTGTTGGTGGCAACACAGAACTGCTCACTTTCCTAGCCATTGTTCATGTTTAGAAACATTTATTATAACAGGTACAGTGGCACATACCTCTAATCCCAACACTCAGGAGGCTGAGGCAGCCAGATGTGTTCTTAGTTCAAGGCCAACCTTGATAGGTCTACCTCTTAAGTTCCAAGACAGCCAGAGGTACATTCAGTGAGACCCTGTCTTAGAAAAAAAATTATCATCTTCAAGATAACTTGTATCATGTCATAGTATCAGTTTGTTGAGTGCTGGGGATAGAAGGACAAGAGGCAGATTCACATGGACTTTATCATCAGAGAGGAAAGCTGATTTCCACAACCAAAATCAGATGCTGTTTCAATATTACCATCTTGGTAGGTTGCTTCTTGTGCAGTCCCCACTTAGGGATAGATACTTCCCTTCCTTCTTTACTTCATTCTTAATAGAAGACACTGTTGTGACTTTTATTTCCACACAGCACGGTGTTTATAATCACAGCATCCCATTGTGTTTGTATCATGAGGCATATGTTGAATGCATTTAGAAACTCATGGAAGGTCAAAGAACATCCTTCAGAAATTAAAGGCTGCCTTCTAAAACATCAGAAGGAGAAATTATGGCCAACTTGAAGATTCTTTGCCTAGTTTTATAGAAACAATCCTTAAAATTTTAAGTCACTCAAATTATCTGAGGATCTTTTTTTTTTTTAATATAGATTCTGACTCAAGGACAGGGCTTTTTTTTTTTTTTAAAGCAAATTTCCAGTAATGCTCATTCTCTTGGCTCACTGACCATATCCTATCTAACCAAGTTCTGAGGGACATGTGCCAAACGACAAATTTTAAATAGAGAGATGATGTTTCTGTATTTTTATACTTTCCTAGCCCTGATTTAAAAATAAAATTAGTTATATCCATTGTATCAGTCAGATCAATGTGTTTTGTGCTTCCTTTGAAACCCTCAATTATTTTTCAGTAGATAACAACTCCCCTTTGGTTATCTAATAGTTTTCACCGAGTATGTCAAATATACCAAAAGCTCCTGCTTGGCCAAGGTCACAGCGAAATGAAAATCATCTCTTCTAACTTGTTGACAGTGTACTTGGACACTCTGGGCAGACAGACAGGTTGCAATGAAGGTCTAGTTACAGAGGAGGGTGTACATCTTCCCGTCTTGCCTCAGTGTTCTGGGGATGGTATCCACAGCTGGAAGTTGACTGTGATGTGAGGGCAGAGTGTGCAGCGGTGGTGGACATCCCCAGAGTCCTGCTGTGGCCCTGGAGAAGGATGGATGACTTTTGACAGTTAGCAACCATGGTATCAGTAAGTACTGAAGCAATGCCATGTTTTTGGCTAAACTGAGTATGTATTTTTTTTTTAAACTTGCTCCTGGTTGGACTTCTGATTTAGACACTGTCACTCTTAAATTTGCACCATCCTTGGCTAAGATTGAAGGAATTATGCTAAGGAACAAGTACCTATTAATCACCCAGGTAAATTTTCACTCATTAGGGTTCACATACTGGATGTAGCTTTTTGAAATGAGGTCATTTATTTTGGTCTAAGGCACTGAGGATCAAAGGTCACATGGAATCCAAAAGCCATTAGTCAGGGTTCTTTTCTGGACCCTTTAGATGTCATTGTTTGTGTCACCCATAGCAGCCTGGGCCTGGCTTGCTGTCGTGGACCTGGCAGGGTGCCTACTTTATTTCCAGTTTGCCTAGATAAAAAGCAGAGCAGTGACTCTTGGAATCACTATAAAAATAAGCTTACATAAAAATCTCCATTTGAAATACAGTATGCCCGCGCCCCTGCAAGCTTGCTCTCAAGGCAGCGTGGGATCTAGACATTGACATCAGGGAGAGAGGCATGCACTTGATGGCACTGCAGATTGTCTTTTGTTTAGGTGCAAGCATTTATACTGCGCGGTGGACTTAGTGAAAACCCGACCTTTGTAAAGAATTGTAATAATAAGGCACACATTTCAGTGTGTGTGTGTGTGTGTGTGTGTGTGTGTGTGTGTGTGACTGAGGCCACTGGCAGTAATAAGCTACGACTATCAGAAGTACCAGGCAAGAGATTTTGTCCAATCAGTTCATTTATTTTCCCCATTGGGCCCAGTGAGTATCAGCCCCACACCCTGAAGTGAAAATACCATCAATTACCAGGATGACAGGCACCCAGTACTTACTCCTTGAAAGGTATTCGTAGTTGACTAGGAACTACAAGCACTCAGCAACATTTATCACTTGACTGCTCCAAAGAGACTGAGTAAATGTTGGGCTGAGTTTCTAAGGAAAATAAAGGTCAGTCACACATGCATGAATCATTCGTATTTGAATTTTTAAAAATCAGCCTCTGAGCAAGCATTCCATTTGATGTAAAAGAAAGGTTATTATCAAATAGTTAATTTGCATGAGATCCTACAATGAATAATTGTTATAGATGAATGAAAAGGGCCAGAAAGGTTAGAGATCTAATAGAGATCTCTGTATACAATGAACCAGGGCCATAACTTCCAACCTCCTGGAGCTCTCCACTTCCATGCCCTGACATTTAAAATTATGACTTGTTTTTGTTCTTGAAATTGCCTCTCATACACACATGATGGATGAAAATGGAGACAGGCATCCATATGACCTCACTGGGGCCCTGGCTTTGCCAGAGTCATTCAAGCATGAACAGCATGGGTAGATGGTCAACCAGACTTGTGGCCCTCTACATAGAACTTATACTATCCCTAGATATTTCTAGTTAGATCCAAGAATTTCAGATAAATGTGTGTTGTGCGTGTGTGCGTGTGTGTGTGTGTGCATGTGTGCATGTGTCTGTGTGTCTGTGTGTTGGTGGTGGGAGGAATGCTGAGCCCTTCTCCAGGAATGCCATATTCTTGTTTGGTTTGATGTGAATAATACCCACCTGCCTAATCCCACCATACATCAGCTAAAACACTTGAAAGCTCCCTACCATAAATTATGGTTAAGCTACCCATGGAATTATAATGTAAATAGGGCCACTAAAATTTCTCTCTGCAAGTTCAAATGCTTGTTGAGGGCCTCCAGGAAAGCCCTGCATCAGGGCTTCCTAAGGTCTTTGAGAAGCAAATGAATCCAAATTGTGCAGTTTGAAGAAACAACTATGAGGGAGGAGAATTTGGGATGAAGGCTGGGCTTCTGAGAGTTGAGAGAAATAGGTGGATGGCAATGGGTCAGCGGTGAAGTGGGTATGCCCTGGAGGAAGCTTTCATTTTCTGACCTCCACTGAAGGAAGGTGGAGGTATTTATGGCACCATGGATCTAGAGAATGCTGATGGAAAAGGAGACAGAGAATGGAGCTTGAGAGAATACCTGCTTTTAGAGGCTCTGTGGAGTGAAAAACTTACAGAAAGAGGCAAAGGAGCTGTAATGGGGGTGGGGCAGTCCAAGGTGGAGACGAGGGCCAAATGATTGGCAAGGTCCTTTTCAGCACCAATACTTTAATAATCCAAGAACAGAAAGACACAGGCAAGAGTCACAGAGCCCACCAGTCACTCTCGTCTGCTCTGGCTCCGCCCCGGCCCCTGCTCAGTTGATGGAGTGAGTCACCATGGATGGGGTTTCAGGAATTAGTCTGGCATTTTCCATTCTTCGTTGCTCTGGTGGCTGCTGATTCTTCCTTCTAAATGGTTCTCCCTTCTCTTGTCACGCTTAGGCCTGCGTCAAGCTTCTGAGCTATGTCTGTTCCTTCAGGTGCCCCGCCTCTAATATCGACCCCTCATTTTGCCATTAGCGAAATTTTTGTGAAGAAAAGCTTGACCAAGTCTTCCTCCATTTAAATGGTTTAGTGTTTCCCTGTGGCCCTTCAGATACAAGCTGAGCATTCTGGGCAGGCTGTTTGAGTGCCCACACCCGTCTCTTGCCCTTTCCATTCATGGCCCCCACATCTTGTGAAACGAGGCCTGAGTCCCGTCCTTCCCACAGGTGCTTCATAGAGCTGTACTCCAGGCACCTTACGTGGCCGATTCCTTGCCTGGTATGTGTCACGTCCCTGATTCCTTCTCCACTTGACACTTTTCCCCACATCCTTCTCATCTTATCTGGGCTGTCACTGATTGGGGAAGTCCTTCCTAGTTCTCCCCAGAAGAGAGGAAATAACTCCTGCCACCAGACCCCTAGGGCCTGGCTGACAATCCACAGAGTTGTTATCTTTGTTTATGAGCTGCGTCCCTATCCAGAAGTTAAGATCTAATCTTTTATCCTTGTATTTTCAGAAAGGGAGCATAGGTGCTTAAAGTTTTTTTCACCATGTAAGTGGATAAAATTTCAAAACAGTATCAAACAAACTCCAAGAGTTTTAGGAAGTTGAAGGGTTGAAAATCATTCTCATATAGGGGTTAAAATCCCATCAGTGACCATTGAAGGACATGTTTTTGACATCAGGAGGCTGATACAGAGTTATGATGTGTCAGAATGATGCTGCTTTGAGGAAGTTAGAAGCAGTTGAATTTTGAATGCAGTTTGGGTAGGAATGTCAGGCAATGGTAGCAAACTCGTTTGTTTTTGTTTTTTTTTTTTTTGCTTTTATTTTGAGACATGGTCGTTCTATATAGCTCAGACTGCTAGCCTTGCCCAGAATAGCTCACAGTCTTCCTTCCTCAGTCTACTAAATGCTAGGATTATAAGTGTGTGCCACCACACTACACACTGGCTTTCCATTTTTAATATTCAAGAGAAGGGAAACTTGAACACAATCATTCATGGAATCAAATCTGGCTGTTTTGTTGAAATTGTTACCGTTTGCATGTAGCTTGTTGATGTATAGTCTAATCTGGCAATAAAGGAGGAGTCTTTGGAGAGAAAAGTCAAGAGTTACAGGCTAATAGGGTGAAGATCCCTGGAAAACTGGGGAGAGGGGTGCAAATCCACCATGGCATCTCAGAAGGAGAATCTAGCCATAGGTAGGAACCAAGAGAGGGAGAGGGAAGTGGGGCTTCTGAGGAACGTAGAAGGGCTGTGTTCCTCTCCTGGATCTTTAGCAAAGCAGAGGAAAGTGGACTTTTGAGTGCCTGGGAAGCAAGACTGGAGCTAGAGGAGAAGGAAGTCACAGGAGAAGGTTGCTGGGAATGTTGTAGGCAGAACAAAGAAAAAGGAAATGGAGGGCAAGATAGAGGAACTTCCCCAGTACAGTTGAAAATAGTGGAGAAAAACCATGAGCTGCCTTGGCAACCCCCCATGACCCAAGATTCTTACCAAGCGCAAATCACCATCCCTTCTTCACATGTTAAAATGAAAGTGAAATGGTGAATTTTTACTTAAAACTTTTCCACAAGAAAACAATTGCTTTGTTGCTGTTTTTCTTTTTGTTTGTTTGTTTTGTTTTCTGTTCCTTAAAAATTACAGCCATGAAGAAAATCCACTGAAATCCACTTTGAGCAGCATAAGCTTGTACTATTATATGTAGGAAGATGGACTTCATTAAAGCTTTTATCTCCCTTTTGTAGGGAGTTACCATGGAATTACTGTATCATCTCTCAGTGTTGGTCCTATGAGAAGTTCGCTAACTTGTTATTGATAACCTTTCCATTTCAAGTTCAGTGAAAACCACACAAAGGCAGCCGTCTGTGCACATAATCTTCCCTCCGTCTAACTTTTCTTCCTCACCATAATGTCTGAGAGAAAGGAGGATTTTAATTTTAATGAGAGCAAGCACAAACAACATTTGGAAGATATCTAAGCTACTGTGCAGTGGTATGGTGCATATAATCCCAGGTACGTGTCTGAAGTCATGCCTCTGCCAGGAGCTCAGTTTGAGCTCTGAGAAAGGAGGATTCTGGATTGGACAGCTCCCACCTAACTTTTCAAGTTAAGACTGAATTGGTCTTGGCATTCCTCCAGAAGAGTCTACCATTGTCATTGTGGTCTGATAGTCGATGACATATACCTGGTCTCATGAAATAAAAGACACCTTACACATAGTGATCTGTTCATTGTCATCTGTAAAGGAGAGTTGTCACCATGTGGATGTGGCATCAGGTGATGATGCATTTCAAGTCTCTCTAGATAGATAACACTGCTGACAGGCAAGCTTGCTGAGGCGAAATGAATGAATGAGTGAGTGAATGAACGAATGGTTTGGTTGTCCTCCAAACATCTATCAGAAAAGGAATTAAATGCCGGCTTGCTATTCAGTACTCCACACAACACCAGGGCAGTGCTGGGAAGCTGAGTGTCCGTAGATCATTTACTGGGTATTTCTGCCCTTGTCTTTGCGCTTACCACAACGCCATGCCCAGAGTCACACAAAGCATAAAAATGACGGTCATTTCTAGGACACATAATTGAACATTAATACTCAGTGACAGTGTAGAAAGAATGATATGTCAACCTGACAGGGCCTGTGTGCTAACATCTGCTGACTGGCTGAGGACACAGGCCCTTGTGCCAAGATGAGACCCCAGGCCCAGCTGCAGAAGGACAAGGACAACACAGCCATTGATCAGGAGCAGCCATCTTCAGCATAGATGGTTTCTGCAGAATTCACTCTGCCTAGTCGCACGGTTGACTTTTGGTAAAAATAAAACCAAAAATAGCGTCTCAGACTTTGGCTGTTTTCTCAACAGAAGTTTTAGTGGGTAACATGTCCTTCCCATATGTTTCTTTTTCTTTTTTTTTTCTTCTATTCTCTCTATGTTCTGAATAAATGGGGGCATCATGGATGAAAGGGAGGTTCTGAGGTGGTGTGTCCTCTGTTCCTATGGAAATTCATTTTGACAAGTTTCTGGTTTCCTGATTCACTATAGAGAGTTGGTGTAGTGAAGAAATGAAGCAAGAATTAAACTGAAGTTACTAACTGTGATTTATTTTGTCAATTCTCAACAAAATATTAAATGCTGTAGGCAGAATTCTGAACAAAGGGAAAAGAAATCTATGCAATTATTTCCTTATCCTTGAGATCTTATCTTTAGTGAACTAAGTCTGGTGTTCCAGCTTTTCCATAGTTAATGCATCACTGCCCATCCACTGTGAGAAAAGACACCTGGAGCCATTGTTGGGGACCTCAGATACTCACTCCTATCGTTGGGTCTTCTTAAAACAGGGGTGAACTCTC
The DNA here is from genome assembly GCA_907164525.1 of Lophiomys imhausi. Lineage (NCBI taxonomy): Eukaryota > Metazoa > Chordata > Mammalia > Rodentia > Muridae > Lophiomys > Lophiomys imhausi. The sequence goes on along the minus strand of CAJQZJ010032395.1, from coordinate 7,066,327 downwards.
TGTTGGTAGTTACTCAGTGTGGGCTTATGCTGCAAAAAAATGTTTAAGATAGGGCCCCCAAGAGGATCTGTTGTCACATACTGGTTAACAGCATAGATTTTTAAAAATTCCAGTTGCACTGAAGCCATGAAAAAAAAAAAAAAGCTTTCATCTCTAAACTCTAGTTTCTCTTTGTTATTTAAATAAATGAACCCACTAAACAAAATATATGCATGTGGTAGTTGAGCCCATCTTTGGCATCATCAAAATGATAGATTTTCTGTATTTTAGAATAAGGACTATTTTGAGGAGTTTTTGTCTGAGATACAGAATCAAATGGTTTTATGAAACTTTGGCACAATATGTATTTCTCTCCTTAGTTTTATGAATCTCTCTCTCTCCTCCCTCACCCTTTCCTTCTCTCCCTCTCTGATTCCCAAAAGTTGTCCACACACAGTTTTCTCCTTTCACGTGTGTACAGTGGACTAAATTCGGGTCAGCAGGCTTGGCAGCAGACACCTGTACCCATGGAGCCATCTCACTGGCTCATTTTTATTTTTCTTCTTTATATATTTATCTGAACCTTTTTAAAAACAACAATATCATCAACAACAAAATATTGTGCTTAAAAGGACCAAAATGAAAACAAATGACAGTATTTGCTCACATCCAAATGTGTTAATTATAGCTATTGACAAGCTCATATTGTAAAGTACTGGGATTAAAATAATTCCAAACCCTTCATTTCCAAAGGTGTGCTCTTAATTGTGATGGAGTTTGTTTGGCGTTCAAAGATGAGTTCTCACTGGAATCTGGGCCAATGGTTTTTCTGCTTGCTTTTCTTGAGAGCATGGTTTTTTGCCAAATATGGCACGTATCCTTTGCCAAGGAAGGTAGTTGAGTGACCACTTCTGACTTCTAGCCACCAAAAGACAAAGGCTCCCAGTCTCCAAGTCTAGAGAGCCAGAACAGCTTTCCCACTGAATGGTCCTGAGTAATGACTCCTACTTCCCCAGAGACCCAATGGTCTCAGATGGTGATTGAGGGCACTCACAGGAATGTGTGTGTGACTCCTGAAGGCCACTGGAGTGGCCTGACTCACCTGTCTGATCCCTAGTCACATCTATTTGTTGTCTCACTTCTTACACACCTTGACTTTTCAGTGTTTTCTCTTTTACACTTTTTTTTTGTAAGAATACATTAAATATTTATTTACCTCTGTGAGGCTCAAATGCGTTCAAGAGGAGTCAGAGCTCAGTCTGAAGCACTGAATAGAAAAGGATCCTGCTTTCTTTCCTGCAGAACCAGTGGTCATTTGTGGAGACTGTAAATGCTTTTTTTTTTGTTTGTTTGTTTTTTTGTTTTTGGTTGTTACTGTTTTTTTTCTTTTTGGTGTTTTGTTTTGGTTTTGTTCTTGTTTTTTGAGATAGAATCTCATTACGTAGTTCTGTCTGTCCTCTGCTTTCCAAGTGCTGGCGTGTACCCCTATGCCTGCCTGAGATTCTTGTACAAATCATTACATGGTGGTAATAGAGAGTCCTGAAGACAGCTGGCCCTTCTGTGTATGGTTCTGCTCACTAACAGCCTGACCTACCCAAGAGTCTGGAAGTGAGTTTGTTCAGGTAGGAGAATTATAAAAATAATATTAAAACTCAATTTAATGTAGGCAAAAATCTTTTACTGTAATTAACTAGTCAGATCCTTCCCTAGCAAATCAAGAACTATATTTAATGGATTTTTTTCATATATTAGCTTCATTTGATTGGTACCAGATTTGTTTCCTTTGTCTTGTAGATGAGGAAATGAGGCTTGGAGAATGAAATACTTTCATTAAGACCATAGAGCTAGAGACTGGAGCCATGGCGCAGCAGCTAAGAGCTCTTGTTGCTCTTGAAAGACAACAGCATTTTCTCCCCAGCACCCCACATCATGGATCCCAACCATCTGTAACTTTAGTTCCTAGGGATGCCTTTCATATGACACGCACACACACACACACACACACACACACACACACACACACATACACACAGGCAAAACCACTCTCACATAGAATAGACATAAACAAATCTTTAAAGTTTTTTGAAAAGACCATATGGCCAACAAGAGTCCTGTAGACCTCAGTTGTCTAATGTGATCCACCTAATTGGAGCTCTTGAAATCAAGTCTCTTAAGTATTATCCTTTTGACTTACCATTTGTAAGAGTCTAACCACATCGCTGAAGCATCATGGACTTAATGACCATTCTCCTGCCTCCACACCCAGGCCTGAATCTTCTCAAAAAGTGGCTGAGGAAGAGAGGAAATTAGCCCTCCTGGATACATAATTAGCAACTCGTGTCACTAATGAGATAGCAGAGAAAGACGCATTAAACAAATCAAGGCTGTGTCTAGTTGCTTCAAGGAGGAGCACACTAAGCAGTCAAGGTACTGATTTCCCTGGTCCTGTTTTAGAAAGAGCAAATGCTTCCTTGTCGAACTTTGGAGCACCTGTGAGCTGAGTTACAGTTTATTCAGAATGAAGACAGCCCCTCCAAAAGTTGTTCTGCTTTCTTTGTGTCTAATTTACTTCATTCTAAACATAGAGCAATGCATGTTTACACATTAAATCAGAGGCTGTAGCTGGGCAGTGGTGGTGGTGGTACAGGCCTTTAATTCCAGGACTTGGGAGGCAGGGGCAAGCAGATCTCTGAGCTAGAAGCCAGCCTGGTCTACAGAGCATGTTCCAGGACACCCAGGGCTACTCAGAGAAACCTTGTCTCAAACAAACAAACAAACACCAAAACCAACCATTCAACCAAACAAGCAAACCAGGAGCTGGACTCCCTGCCTCACAATTGGTTCTGACAGATGTGGCTACAGCACTTTTACTTTATCATTAACAAGGTAAACTTTGAGCTTCAGTGGAGTGTAAAGAGAGCTAGACTGAGCAAGAAGAGGCCTGGAGTTGAGGACATGCACTCTTAGTCACAGACCCTGCATGCCAGCCCTGTGCCCTTTCAGGGTCTTGTTTTCCCTCTTATACAGTGACTACAACATGACATGACTTTGCATATGTACAATGTAATTGTGTGTTTCAGATTGATAAAATATAAGAAAATGTCACAAGTATAAACTGTTATGTAAACATAGGGATCATTGAAGCGGGCCTTTAAATTAACGTTTTTGCTAATGTTCTTTGATCGTCTGTGGATTACCAGTCCAACACTTTTTCTACCCATTTAAGACATTCCGCAAACCATCTATGATAACCTTGCAGAAATAAGCCAAAAATCTGTGCTAGCATTTCCCAGTCAAGTTAGACTAACTACAAATGCAGAATTTGATAAATAAATACCAGGGATTTCCCCAAATTTAACATATCCTCTCTTCTGTAACCTGTGGAGGCAGACAGTGAATGGCCATCAGTAGGGGCTTTTGAAAGAAAACTCAGAAGGACAAAGGTGATCTTGGCACTAAAACAACATTTTTAGAGAGGTTATCTGCTTGCTTGTTTTTAAGGGGAAATGCTCTTTAGATTGACTGCACAAGGTAAGGTTTTTGCTGTTAAAAAAAAGTCTGGTGGAAAATATCCCCTGAAATAAAAACCTGATATGTATGTTACAGAGAATAAAGATAATTAAAGAGCATAGGCCACAACGGGGAAATGGGGAAAGAGTTTCCCCGAGACTTGGCACAGGAGAGGTAAACTGCATTTGAATCTGAACTTCAGATCTGTATTCGGTCAGGGCTGCCCAGGCTTATTGTTGAGTTGATAATGTCCGGGTGTTAAAGAATTCTGATTGTTTCTTTTGCCTCTCTCACAGCTTATAAAAATGCAAGCAGACCCATCTAATGAATATTAATGGAAACAATGTCTAGATAACTATGAAGCCCCCTGGATCTGTGGAGTTGAGATGTAGCAAGCAGTGAGGAATTTCTGCAGCTTTACTTAATACAAATTTACAGACTTTTAAAGAATCAACACCTTTTAATATTTTAGTATCAGTATTCAAAAGTAGAGATTTCAGTGAAATGAACGGCTTAATTTCCCCCCCTTGAACATTTTATTCACCAAGGTCTTCATTTTAAGAGACAGGAAACTGTTAGCTAAAAAAGAAATTAACTTAATCCCCCCTCATTAAGTTCCAGTCTTTTTTTTTTTTGTTACTTAGAGACAAGTTATAATTATACCACAGCAGTGCAAAGCATGTTGTATACTTTGTTACACAAAAGAACTCCAGTTGTTAAGGGGACAGCAACAGAAAAAGAGATTATTGATAAATACTGATATTTCTTTTTCCCTGTAACTCTTTCCTGACTCTTGAAAGTGTCTTTCCTTTGGGCATTTTAATTCATTAACTTCAAAAATTCTACACATGTGATTTTAGAGCAAGTCAATCCACTGACTAAATGGCATTTTCCCCCTGATGGTAATAAACACAGCCATGTAGGTGGACAGTATCTGAGACTCCATACATTCCAGTTCTACAGTGGGTGAAGGGGAGAAGGGAGATAGGGCTCTTCCTTCTCCCCTTCACCCACCTAAAAGTTACGTCTTTTAGGTGGAACTTTTAGGAAGCACACAACAAATCTCAGCCATGTCTCTCTCCCTCCCTCCCTCCCTTCCCCACTAAGACTCTCATTGTGAACAGACTTTTTTTTTTTTTAATTTTTAGCTTTACAAAGAGGGGGATCATTAAAATGTAGTTTGCACCATTCCCTTCCATTATTTGTCATCTTTATGGATGTTCTCTAGTTTTCATTGCACTTTTAATGGTGAGCCTGGTCAAGAGAGGTGAGAGGAAATGTGCACACACTTGGCTATGGGGCCCCCGCTTCACAGTGTCTGCTAGCTGGGCTTCAATCCACGTCCCTGTAGATTTTAATGTCCCCACAGACTGCTGGCAGCCTGCTTCCAGCTGGGGCAGGCATGATGCAGTGAATTGCTTTTGAATGTTCTTTACTCAAATAGGCAGTAATTACAAGCTTAAAGAGGTTTAGTGGTCCAGTAAACTACATAATCACCCCTGAATTAGCCTGGGCTCATCAGTTGCAGTCCAGCAAGCTCAAGTCTGCTGTTTGTATGCAGCCCTGATCACATAGCAACCTGATCAGCAGGTGTGGAACAGCCAGAGTCCCCCATAAACACAACTGTCTACTGGGGACAATGATCTCTAATGAGATGAGGCTACACCATCACTGTAATTTAAGTGGGAAAATTAGCACTAGAGAATGAGCACCAGTTCCAGGGGTCTTGAGTCATATTGGGAACAGCACGAATTCTCCATTGCTTTCCCCCTCTCTGCCTTTCTCCAGAAACCTCCTTGCCAAATGCACTGTTTTGACCCTACACTTTATTCTTTACACAAGGAGCTGCCCCCCCCCCCAAAATAATCAATGCTGGATGGAAGCACCTGTACAGACCATAATGAGGAGCCATTCCAGAATGATCTGGTAGTACTTCACTCTCCTTGACTTTTCTCTTGCAGTTTCAAAACTCGTTCACTTTGATTTTTAAAGTGGAAAAGTGTACTTCAGGCTGGTGATGGGTCACTCTTAGTCAGCATGCTCTCTGGAATAGCAGAGATCATCCAACATAGTGTGAAAAAAGTTCTTAGCTTACTAGAGTATATCGTATAAATCAGTCACGAACTTTCTTTTGGAAAAATGGTTCCGGTGCATTATGTTGTTGTTTTGTGAGTTTGTTACTGTGCAGTTCTTGGGAAGTGGCTTGGGGCAGAGCGCTTCCACTGTCTTATCTCCTGCCCTGTGCTGTTCTGGGTACTGCTTAGACTGAGAACTTGAATCCCATCACTTTAGAGACAGGGCATACTTCCCAGGTTTGCAATAAACAAGCCCACTGACAACCTAGAGTGGCTCTGAGAGACCAAGGTGGGGGGGGATGATCTAACTATGTATCTACTCCTCGGGTCAAATCCCAGCTGCATTTACTTAGAAACAAATCAGATTCTAAGATCCTAAGTATATTCTTGCATATAACCTATCTGCCTGTATGTCCAGAGTAAAGACTATGGAAGCAGAAGGTAAAGTGGTCAAGAATGTAGTTTGGAAGTGAGAAAGCTGAGCAAGAAAGACAAATACTTGTTGAAATGGGTCAGAAGGTTTCTTGATACTTATCTACAGGAATCTACTAATAAAAATCCAGATATGCACCCAGCATAGTGGTGCATTCCTTTAACCCCAGCATGTGTAAAGCAGAGGCAGGTGGATCCCTGTGAGTTTGAGGCCAGCCTAATCTATACAGTGAGTTCCAGAACAGCCAGAGCTACATAGTGAAACCTGTCCACGAAAACACAAATCAGCAGAAATAAAAAGCCAGTTAAAGGATTTTGGGTGTCTATAACTTCCTTAACTTTCATTCATTCATATGCAAAATATTTATTTGGCATCATGAATGAGAGTAGCATTTATGCACTTTTATCAGTAGCTTATTCATTTGAAATGATTTTGAATGTAGTTTAACTCACATTTGATTAAGAATCATGTAAGAAATCAAAGTAATTGGACACACACACCCATTTATTTCAAAGTGGAGAATTTATTGGAATGTGGTTGGATAGATTAGCAGGCATTTGATTCTAGGATCCTAAAGATGTTCTTGCATGTAACCTATTATCATGCCTGCATGTGTAAGCAATTCCACAAGTACCAATAAAATGATGGATGTAGTAATTTCCATTGAGTTTTTTTTTTTAATCTTATAGTAACATTGACTTTTGGTTCAATTAACAGAACTGAGTTGTAGCAATAAAAGATGCATATGTGTATTAGAATAATAGTTTCATTATATATAAGAAGATACCTCCATATATATATCTGTAGCTAACTCATCAGGGATGAGAAAGATTGCTCCATAAATCATATAAAAGAAAAACAGGGTGGAAGAAAATCTTTCTCACTTGATGTTACCTCCAGGGTTCAAATCCAGGCATTACTACCTACCTGCTTTGTCACTTTGAGAATGATTTATCCTTTGGACTCATTTCCTTATTTATAAACTGAGTATCATCATTGTACCTCCCTGTGCAAATATATATATATATATATATATATATGAATATATGAAATATGTTCAACAATGCCTGGTATATCCTCACCTTCCAATATGTGTTATACTTACTACATATTAATTCTGCAATGCTATAGTTAAGAGTCACTATATCTGGATACTTAAGCCAGAGTGTGGACAAAGTCTTGGAGAGCTAAGTCTCACCCTTCAGCCATGCCCAAAATACTTGCTTCCAGAGAGGAAAGGGAAAAGGATGGGGTGGATATTCGAAAGGGAGTGGTATTGGAAGACTGTGCATCACAATGAATAACTTTCTTCACACTCCCAAGTAATGTATTTTTTGGTCACAGAAGGGAATGGGGAAATGTCAGTGGGAATGTAACCATTTGAGAGAAACTCAGAACAGATCTGTGCACCAGCACTAAGTGACTGGGAGCCTTCAGGCAAGTTCTGTGTCCTAACCAAGCTTCAGCATTCCTACCTGAAGAGCAGCTAATCACACAGCTCCTGCTCATGGAGGTCATGGAGACTACACAAGAAAACACACTGTTAGATGAAGTATACAGTCAAAGGTGAAACATGCATTCTCTTCTTATTCAATCCACCTCCAAGCTCCTCCTATCTGGTCTGTTTGGTTCCCTTCTGTTTCCATGGTTGGATATTGAGATAATCAACATTCAGGAAATGATAATCATAACCATTCAAAATCATATTAGCACTTTTCCTTAATATTAAGACTTTTAGGGGGGTATATAAGTGATTGCTAATTTGGAGTTCTACATTTCATTTATTCTGCATGCACTTAAAAATGCTTCTGCAACATAGCAATTGAAGAATGGATTGAAAACATTATTATACTAGACCATAGTAACTATATAAAAAATAACAAAAATTATGGGGGGCGGTGAGGAGATGGCTCAGTGGTTAAGAGCACTGGCTGTTCCTCTGGAAGACCCGAGTTCAATTCTCAGCACCCATATGGCAGGTCATAACTGTCTGTAACTCTACTTCCAGGGGATCTCACACACAGACAAACATGCAGGCAAAACACCAATGTTCACAAAATAAAAAAAATTATTAGAAAAAAAGAATGGGACAAAGGCTGACATTATCCCACTCCCACAATATATGGCTTCATTCAGTATTTTATTTTACATCTAATTTATATTTAAAAGAAATTAAAAGACCAGTTAAGCAAAACAGGCAGAACATTTAATATTGTCTTCCTAATTGGCAATGAAACTTTTCGTGGCTATGTCTTAAAACTATGGTCACATTAATGCAAGAAATAAAGATTCTACCTTCCTTTCCATGCTTCTGTCATTCTTAAGTGATAAGACCAAGGCTATAGACTATCTTATCTCACTTTGATACCTACACATATCCACTGGCAACTTGTTATAACCCTGCTAGATGGACAAGATGTCAAGAGAGATTGTCCACAGGGTGATTCAACTAACTTTCAGAAAAAAAAAAAAAAAAAAAACCAGTGCCAAACAATAAACAGCACATTTAGTCCTGGATGAGCAGGCAGACTAGAGATGTTGACAGAACATTAAGAAAACAGGTCAAAATTTACAACTTCATTGATGATGCTCCAAATTATTTTTTAGGTTCTTAAGCCATGACCACCGTTGCTTCCTTTCCTTTTGATTCTAGCCTGTGTGAGGATGCAGTACTGCTATGCATTCAGGCTGTGCTCCTCAACTGCACGGAGCACTGCTTTTGTAATGTAAATGCCAGGCACAAAGTGTCTCTTTGATAATGTGCAGTCAGAAAACAAAAAAAGCATTCACTGAAACAGTAAAACTAATTCATAAAGCTGAAACACAATAGGGAAGCATTATGGATTTTTTTTAAAAGAAAAAAAGTATCCTAGATCAATGTAATTGTCACAGTGTAAGCTATTCATAGTCAATGTGTAAGGGGAAAATGACTGCAATTTTATTTAAAGTGAGAGAAATTTTTATAGCCAAAAATTCAGGTTAACCAAATATAGTTCTATTTGGCTACCAAATTTCTGCTTAGCTTCTTAGAGCTCAGACACATAGCTGGACATTTTAATTTAGATCCCTAGTTCTTTAGCAGCAAACAAGGGAAAACTCTGAGATTTTAGAAAGAGTACAGATATTGAATGGTTAAAAGCCATATGGTAGTTTTCCCCCTTTTCTTTAAAGGGAGTATCTCTCCATCACATAGCAGAGTTTAGCTCAAGGTCAACTTATATTAATGCATTAAACTTAGCTGTGGAGGAGGCACAAGGCTGGAGGGAAAAGGATAAAAGAAGTTCTGAAATTGTTCTCCCAACATATTCAGCCAAGCCACAGAACATTTCCTTGATAAGGCTCACATTGGACAGTTGCCATAATTCCTCCTGTTGGATCGGCCCCTCCAGTGCCCATTCCCATACCTTTTAAAGTATAGCGTGTAACATTTTGCTTGAAAATTGCTTTTACCTCTATTGCTTTGTTATAGCTGTTTCGCTGTTTCCGTAGAGAGGCACTTCTGTGTCACAAGAAATTACTAATCTGAGGCTTGAGAAGGGGCAGCATAGACTTCCATTATCTCACCAGAGAGCTCTGTACAGGATTATTTTCAAATTTTCTGCTGCCACTACAATGTGCTGTTTGAGTGGGTAAGGCGGTGAAGGGAGGGGATGTTATTGAAACTTGGTTACCAGGGCAGATAAGATAAAGTTCATCACTGTCTTGGCATCCACATTTGAGGCCATGGGTGGACGTTCTGATGAAAGGAGCCCATTTGGTCCAGGATATCATTACGATATAAGGCTGGACATTTTCCATCTGTGTGTACTGTAGAGTTTTTGTCTTTTCCCATTGATGCTCATCTGAAAAGGATGCTTGATTGTTTAAATAAATAAATTCTCTCCCAAGGTATTGTAAACTCGTAAATACCAGATAGCCACTATCACTATGGGAGGTTCTCCCATGCCAACCTCAATAAATAAAAGAATTGTGCTAAGAAAAAATTTCTTGGCAGAGTTGCCCTTTTCTTTCTGTCATCTTGTATTCCTTGTGGCTAGTCAAAATGACAGTCCAGACTAAACTTTGATATGAGCTATTTTTAGTTTAGTTTTGTTTTGGTTTTGGTCAGATAATCTTCATCACAGTTGCACAGGGTACGTACTCTGGGGAGCATTTTGTGCTTTGATAAAGCTATAAGACAATTGCTGTATACTATGTCATCATTAGAAGCCATTCTGTGTATCTAGAAACACATGAAGAATGGCACATGGTGTGGAAGTCAGGTGGCTGATTTGCAAATGACGATGATCATTTGTGAGTCTTCCTCCACCGCTGGGGTTCCATTCTTCACACGTGACCCTTTTTCCCTGTGAGTCCAGCATCACGTCTCTTCCCAGGGAAAACAGACTGATGCATGTGTGCAGGTTGAATGCTGGAAGGGAGGGTCAAGTTTGCCCATACATAATCACCGTTTTATGGCTTTCACTCATTCCTGAGGTGTTAATGCAGATCAAATGGGAAGCACTCCAGACAGAAGCCTTGCAGCTACTGCACTGCCTAGCTCTCCCTTTGCAATCGTTAATTCTTATTGTAGGATCTAGAGGTAATTTCGTTTGCTCTCTTAATGCTTTGCAGGTCTCCCAGTGGCCCTTGCATATCCTTTCTCAAATTCCCATCTTGATCAATTGTTTGCAAATAATTAAGCTTTTAAGAGATAATGGCACAAGGCTAATGTACACAGCAAAAGCAAGGTCTCCCTCACTGTCTGTTGGATGGTGGTCAAATTTACTTTGATATCCCAAAGTGATTAGGTTGATTGGTATATCAGGCCAGGGCAATAAGTCTTTGCTTCACAAGAACCCACTGATCTTCCTTCAACCAGTGTCCTTGTCATTTTCATGCAATAAAGCATAGTCTCTCAGGGGAATGACTAAAAGAAATATAAGCCTTTAGCTGCAATGATCTGGAATGCATTTCTGATTTTCTCCCTAAAATGGCACCTTTTGGGGATCAGTCTTGATCTCTTACAGAATAGTTTCTGCCCTTGTCTGTTCAGTATCTGCATTCACCCTATGGGTGAACCCAACAGGAGCGTGAGTGATTTTATAGAAGTTTTCCTTGTGGCACATGGCTTTTTTTTTTTTTTGTCAGCCCATTTTTCTATGTCTACAAAGTCATAACTCATATTATCCACAAACAATCTAGGTAAATATTCATAGGATTTAAGTCATTTAAACTACTAGGGTTTATCTTTAGAAATCTAGTTTTCTGTGAATTTTTGACTGAGTGGGTATCAGCTACAAGGAGTCATAGTCTTCATGTGGATTTTTGGCAATTATAGTTTCAAAAAAAAGGAATCGAGAGTTTGTTGGACACCAAGGCCAAGAACCATGAAAAGAAATAAATATATGACTCCTCTACCACAGACAAAGAATTTGCTGATATCCCAGTGTGTACAAGGTCTTGGGTGCCATTCCTTAGAATATTCAATTTAGTCAATATATATATATATATATATATATATACACATATATACATATATACATATATATACACACACATATATAATCTCCTCTTGCTTGGCATGCCATATCTCTTATTAATAATGTCCAAATTATTGTGACATTTAATTTTATTCAGGCTCATTCATATCTACATAAAAAATATATCCCAAAGAGCTGGAAATTACTTAATGGAGACAGAGTGCTGGGTTTCTATAGCTTGGGGCTACCTAGCAATTATGCTGCATGAAATTAGACACACTTTGTTCCAATTACTTAAAATCAGATCACATGAAAAGTGACAGAGGAGAAGAAAAAAATCTAAACCTTTCTCATTTTGTGATATTTAAATTATGAAACCAGAAACTACATGATGTGAAGAAACAACTGAAATTTGCTGTGGAATTCTGAGGGCTGTACCGCAGCTCTTTGGAGCTGTAATGATTCAGGTAATTTTAATGATCCAAGGAGAATTTTTCTGACACCATTTGCATAAATAAAATGTGAATTCCATTTGTCTTAGAAAAATGTATGTAAAGCTCGCTCACAAACAAGCATGCAAAAATACTCTTGAAAAACACAGGACAAAGAAATTGCTGTGACAATTCTGAATTTTCAAAGTAGCTAAAGACAAATGGTACAAATACTAATTTTTCCTTTCAGTTCTGGTTGTAGCATTAAGATCATCAACAAGAGAAGGCAAAAATGTATCTCAGTTCTACTGAAGAGCAAGGATGGCATATTTATTAATTCTAATGAAAAATAATTGAAAGAAACTTCCGTAGGACCTGAAAAACTATAAGTAAATAGTACTGCAAAAAATGTTACAGACCAGAATGTCTATGTGTACATGTTTATAACTTTATATTCAAATAGCATCGACAACTAGGTGCTGCTGAGAATTGAGAACTTGGGGCCATTAGATGGTTAAAGACTCCTACTAACATAAGTTTAATCTCTAGGCCCCACTTGGTAGAAGAAGAGAACCAATTCTTCAAGTTGCTCTCTGACCTCTGTATGTGTGTTTCATCATGCATCTAAACACACACACACACACACACACACACACACACACACACACACACACACACACAATATATATATATATATATATATATATATATATATATATATATATATATAGGTAAGAATTGTTTCCTTTTCTACATAATATTTATATTTGGGATTTTCACATCGTCTACCCTGATCACACTCATTTACCAGTTCTCTCATGTCTGACCCTTGACCCTTATGACATTCCTCCCCTCCCCCCCAAAAAAAAGAAAAGAAAAAAAAAAGAAAAGAAGAAAGAAAAAAAAAAAGAAAAGTCCAATTTGTGTTGACCATATACTCACATGGTCCAATTCCCAGTGGCCCACCCCCTAAAGAAAACTGAGTCCTTCCCCACCTTTACCCCCACCAGAAGCCATCAATTGTGGAGAGCTACACTTCAGCATTCTTATCACACTTTTTAAGGATTCTTTTTGATATCTTTCTGTCTAGGGTGTTACTTTGTGTGCAGGGCATGTTGGGGAGGGTAGGGGTGGTCACAGAAGTCTTTTATGTCCCTCCTTGCCAAGACATTTTTTAAATGAAAATTGTGCATTTCAAAATCTAATTTGTAATTCTTTTTTTTTTTTTTTTGGTTTTTTCGAGACAGAGTTTCTCTGTGTATCCTTGGCTGTCCTGGACTCACTTTGTAGACCAGGCTGGCCTCGAACTCACAAAGATCCGCCTGCCTCTGCCTCCCAAGTGCTGGGATTAAAGGCGTGCGCCACCACCGCCCGGCTAATTTGTAATTCTTATTGGACACTACTGTTTAGAGCTACTAATTGAGAAGCCTAGAACTTCAACGGGTTGTTGGACTCAGCGTGACAAAATTGAGGGTTATAAAAGTTGTTCGTGTTCAAAGTCTTATAATTAGTAAGCGAAGCATCATTTATAAGCTCTAATAGTCATTTATATTATAGACAATTTTTCAACTAGTATAGACATAGAGCTACTATATATAAAATTGTAATTCAGTGTTGTGTTTGGAAGAAAAGAGATTCGTTTGATGAGAATCGTGTGGCATGCTGTTATACAGTAAGAATTGCATTTTAAAGTCAGGATGTTGGGTGGTGTTTAGTTCTGTCCTGTTCCCCATACCTGGTTTTATATTGACTGTGGTCCTAGCTCATTATGGTTTGAATGATCGAACAGCACTTTTAGGACTGTAGCAAAGAAAATATTGATATGGATGCCTGCACGTTCTGCAGGCTCTGAAAAGAGCCTTATCCCTTTTGGTGTTGAATCTGATTAGAAAATATCTATGTAAGAGTCTCTTTATTTAAGCTATAGTTGATAATTTCTTGTTACTTAATTATCTGGACTTTAGGATGACAAATAACGTAGCAAAGGATTTCAAACTAGTACTTGGGTAAGAAGACACCCCAAAAAGAAAACAGAGAGTTAAAAAAAAAAAAAAAGGCTTGCTACCAGGGAATGAGGAAAAGATTGATATGAGATAAGAAGTATATATATGGTGTGTGTCGGTGTCAGTGTATGTGTGTGCATATGTGTGTTTCTTGTGCACTTGACTTTGAGCTGAATGCTGATGGTGACACTGAGCAGTGCAGTGAGTGTAGAGAAGAAGAGAAGGAAGAGCAGGGTGGTCGGAGGGGAGCTAAGCACCAGGTGGAAAATCAATGGCTCTGAGTGGGTGGGGCTTGGTAGCTGGCTCTGCAGTCATGTGAACAGTAAGATGGACTCTGGAAGAGTCCCTTCCTCCGGTTGGCCTCACCTGGAGGATCAAATGGGAATGAATCACCATTCTGTCTGAAGGTGATTCTCTTTAGAGAATCTGTCTGAGTTGAAACTCTTTAGAGAAAGGCATGGCATTCCGTGAAAGCAAAGCCTCATTGCAGCTCTGTATTTATTGATTAAGTGGCAATCAAAGACAATGCCTATGGGGAAAAAATTACTGTATTCCCGCTCTCCACAAGCATACCCGACTGTATGGACCTAGGACATATTTAAAGTTACATTGAAAAGCACTGATGTGATCATTAACAATTTCTTAAGCATCTGACTAGACATCATCAGTGAGATTAAAAGCTCTGTTAATTAGCACCCAGTATACCAGAACTTAGTTTCCGTGGCACACATAGTTAAACTGAGTCTTGAGGGTGCACTTACTCAATCATAACGGGAGTAAGAATAAAAAACTGACTGTCAGGACAATTTTATGTTTGGAGAATTTATAGGGAAGCAACCTTTCAAGGCAGCCAGTGTCTCCATAGGTCCAAAGCACACTCCTAGATGCTCTTTAGACATGTATGTTGCAACTTTGGTGCACCCGTGGCTGAGCAGAAAAGCTTTCCACAAACAAATGTCAATAGAATTCCAGATCATTTCATTATTTAATTATGCAATCAATCCCCTTTGTATTCTCTTCCTCATGAGGAGCAGAGCTGGACTTGTTCTTAATATGTGACACAGGATGACCTTTGGCTTTTCACTAGACTTTACCCAGTACGCCAGTATACATGTTGACCTTTATATGTGGAAACAAACTATATTAGTTGCTTTTCTCATCACTGTCAGAAAAAAAAAAAGAGGAAAGAAAGAAGAAGAAGAAGAGAAAAAAAACAGCAACAACAATTCATGGTAAAAGAAACTTGGGGATAAGGATTTGTTTTGGCTCAGGCTTTGAAGAGCTACAGTCCATCTCAGAGAGGCAGGTACAGAGGAGACTGCACAGCTGTGGGAACCTGCAGCTGGTACTCCACACTCTCATGTTTGCAGAGACAAAAGGCAGAGGCACCCACATGCTGACACTTAGCATCTTTCTCTTTTTCCCCTTTTATTCAGTGTAGGATCCCAGCCCACAGGACAGGGCTGCACACACTCAGGATGGTTATGTCCCTCAACTAATCCTGTCCGGAAATGCCCCCACACCCATGCAGAGGCGTGGCCCATAAATGATCCCAAAGCTTGTCAAGCTGACAATGAAGGTGACACCAGCTTTTGTTGGGCTTTGCTTGCTGGTGCTTTGCTCAAGAGCTGGAACAGGAGACGCTTAACTAAAGTCTACCTACTGGGTGTGGCGGCGCACACTTTAACCCCAGCACTCGGGAGGCAGAGGCAGGCGGATCTCTGTGAGTTCGAGGCCAGCCTGGTGTACAAAGTGAGTTCCAGGGTAGCCAGGGATACACAGAGAAGAAACCCTGTCTCAAAAAAACAAAAACAAAAACAAACCCCCCCCAACCCCCTAAAAATGAATAAATAAAGTATACTAGCTTATTTTTGATATTTTAATCCATCAGTATGACATTATAGAGGAAGAGTGTCACATTTAAATACTGGAGACCTCAGCAGAAAATATAATAAATCAGAAGGATTTTTCTTTTAGATAGCAATATATATATATATATATATATATATTTCAATCTGATAAAACACAGTAAAGATCACCGTAAATTTTTTAGCCTTGCAACAATCAACTTGCTAAAGGGTAAACTCAGTATCAAGGTTCTGCAAGTATCCTAAATAGACATTTATACACTTCACTAATCTTTGTAATTGGCTTGTCTTTTACTGCCATTAATTGGATGATGTAGTATTCCATTAATAAGAGTGACACACCTCAGCATTTTCACCTTTAATTATAGACTTCATTAGACACTTAGGTTATTGACAAAATGGTATAAACATTGCCTGATGTACACATACCTTTTTTGATCTCTTTCAGCACCCTTACCCTTCTGAAGAACAGAAAAAGCAGTTGGCACAAGATACGGGACTCACCATCCTTCAAGTGAACAATTGGTGAGTAATTTGGCTTGAGTTTACACACAATCTGTTTCCCCCTCTGGCAACCTGCAGTTAATGTATTGCATGGAGAAGCCACACCCAGTAGCTGCTGCTTTCCCTAGACACTTGCTGATCCAAAGGTGGAAGCAAACTGGACTGATACAGAGGAATGTTTTCTAACAGGAAATACAGAACATGTTGTCCTCTACCTGCTTTACAAACTGACAGGTTTTACGCAGAGGTTGAGTGTGTATTTGGTGAATATTCACTGACTCTGCAATCATTTCACTTTCTTTGGCTTTTGCTCTCCGGGATGATTGATAGAGTTGGTATCACACTATTTCCTGTGAAAGAAGAAAATCTACCATTATCACATAGCAGTTTTAAATTCACTGAACAACTAATTGAATTAGATTCTGTTAGCGTTATGCATTCACAGATGGCTTCCAGTATTCTCTCATCATTCAAATATTGAAAGGGAAAATTATTTATGTTTTCATTCTCTGAAGGCCTTCAAACCTGATACTGCTGAAGGCTGTTCAATGTTATTTCTAAGAAAAGTGTAAGTTCCTGCTCTGGAATAAAGCTGAGGTTCTGCACCAAGCACTAAGCAAGAGTGTTCTGACTAAACGTCCAGCGATATGGCACTGGAGCTTTGAGAAAGTGTGGTTCATTCCCCTTTGTGACTGCGCTAAAGTCACATTAACAACGATCACCGGGGTCTGTTGTCATTTTCAAAGGGTGTTGAAACCCATTCTCCTCTAAAACTAAGGATATCTAATTAATCGTCCTAATAGTTTCAGTGTTATGATGGGGAAGTCTTATATTCGTTGAAGTACAGTCCAGAAAAGCATCAAAATCTGTTTGGAGAAAAGAGAAAATTGAGAATGACAGTTTGTAGACACAAGTATTTCTTTCTGTTCAATAGGTGTCAAAGATTAATATTACAGAATCTCTGATTACAGAGCCTAATCCATTTTGGTGAATAAATTTGTTCTTAATGTCCATTGTACTTACATTAACAGACCCTTCACTGTTAGAGCGCCGCAAGCCTTTGGGAGATATTTCAGATATATTAAACCCCATTACAGAAAATGTAATTTCTGTCAATATAATCTCATATATTCTTCAACTTAGTATTTTAGAGATAATGAGCTACTTATGATATATTTGCCTTTGGAGGATTAATTTACAAGTGCACTATCTGCAAGACACAGGCAGACTCACATGAGCTTTGCTTGTATGGGTTATCAATTTCTATGACCTTACCACAGCCTTCAGAGATCAAATTTTGCAGCCCTCTTAGTGGATAGGGAACCCACTGAAGTCATACTGTATCTAAATGTGTTGAGTTCTGTTGCTTCTGAGATTTTGCTGTTTGCCTATTTCTATCTGCTACTGTTTTAGAATCTTCAAGACTGTTAATAGTGCATATTTGAAGTTGGTCTTTCAGAGGTTCTGAATGATTCCATAAGAAAGGCATAGGTGTACCTACAATCATGTTTTTGGCTTAAAGTGATGGTAAGGTAGTAGTAATACAATGGAAGCTGCTTAAATATAGCATCTCCCTGGGAAATGTTCTTTGGTAAAAGTAAAGCAGGCTGAGCTCAAATTAAGGAGCACTAAGTGGCTGACTGGCTATCATATGTGCCATCTCCCTTCATTGTCAATGTTGCTAGCAAACTGTTCATAAACATAGTTACCTGAATAAATTCAACACACTCTCCTGTGTATAAACCATCTGATGGGACATTTCTTATGAATACAGGGGAAAAGGGGCCTCCCTGTGCAACCAGGGATTGTATACACACCATCATTTCTCTGGATCCTCTGTACAGGTTCTTCCAGAGACTAGTAGGTCTTCATCAGTCATTGACCACAGTTTGACTTCTTCACTTTTTTATTAGAGGGAAACAAAAAAGAACACTAGGAATTAGAAAGCTATGAAACACTTTCCAAAGTAAATGCAGACTTCAGACCGAAGCTCAATTTTGCAGATAGGTAACTTCAAAATCACCTTTGCTTTTTCATGTGGGATGCAGTGTGTAGTTTTGTCTCCTTTCTTCTTGTCCCTTCTGGAGGTAGAAATGGTCCCTCCCTGTACCTTGCTGCTTTATATTGGTTGATTCTTCTGGCCTCTGTTAACAACTTTCCTGGACAGAATGCCTCTAACACAACCTAAAATATCTGAGATGGGTTGTTTTCTTGAAGTGTGATGAATAATGGCAGTTGTCTGTTTGATTCAAGTTTAAACAAGTTTTTCAAACCTTCTAGCCAAGTATGGTGGTTTTATACCTTTAATTCCAGCACTCAAGAGATAGAGTCAGGTGGATCTCTGAGTTTCAGGCCATCTGGTTTATAGAGTGAGTTCCAGGACAGCCAGGGAATAGCAGAGAAACCCAGTCTAGAAAAAAAAAATCCACCCAAAAAAAATGGGAATAGATACATATTTCTTTGGACTTTAGGTAGGAAATAGCACACAAATAATATAATGATGGTATCTTTTAAAAACTGAGGACGTCATAGAACCCTAAACAATGGCCTGCTTGAAAACTAAAAGGGAGAGAAAGTTGAGCGTTTTCCTTTTACTTTACTGTAATGAAAACACATGGAGCTGTTTTGAGAGCCTGAAAATAAACACTTTCACTGCATAGAGTGGCAGCCCATAAGATTATTTTCTTCTCAAAATACTTATTTTATAAATGATCATTAACGTCTTAAGACTTCCTCTTCACTTCATTTATGTTACAACTTAAAAAAAATTCCCATCCTTCTTGGATTTCTTAAAACTTGTTAACACACATGTAAATTTTTGTATATGCGATGAGTCACTGTTCAAGATGTTTCATAAAATGCTAAAGGGCAGGTTGGGTGTAGATCAGTCATAATTATTGGCAGCAGCATAATGTATTGAAATGCACAATATGGTAAGTG
The DNA here is from genome assembly GCA_907164525.1 of Lophiomys imhausi. NCBI lineage: Eukaryota > Metazoa > Chordata > Mammalia > Rodentia > Muridae > Lophiomys > Lophiomys imhausi. Next base: position 7,047,122 of record CAJQZJ010032395.1, on the reverse strand, counting down.
GAAACTATAAAGTCATGTCTAGTTGCGAGCTTGTCATAGGAACCTTAGCTGGTTCAGCTCTAGTGAAGCATCAACTAGAAATGGAGATGAGAACTTTGGGGCACTGTTCCTTCCCGCCACCACCAAGCCCATTTTATATGTTTTTGTTGACATAAAGGATATACTGCACATGTTAGGTGACTAAGACTATAAAAGATGGGGAAATGGGGAAGTAGGAGAACTATACTGCAAAACAGTAAGACAAATTTGATGAAGAGAAAACAGAGATTAAAATGTAATTGCAAATACTCATATTTATTCTACTGGTCAAAATGAAAATAGAGAGGAGGGACCTTAGAACGGCTGGCATTGAGCCTGGGGTGGAATGGGACACTTACCACTTGAGAGGTTGTAGAGCAGATCTATGCCAACATATCTTGTTGACAACCCACACACATATATTTTAAGTGCGTTATTTGATTTACAGAAGATAGTTCATGGTTTTCCTACAAGTCAACTTCTATGACAAATTTCCTAGCTACTTCAATGTTGTGAGAGGTTTACACTCAAAGTGCGGTCAGCTGTGAGATAATATCTGCACATATGCTGTTTCTCCTTCCTTTTTGGTCATTTATTCCCAAATATAATCTCATTGAGAAATTCTCAAATTAGCATTTGAGAACTTTTTGTCTTTGGTTTTGTCATTATTGTGACAAATGCTTCTGAGAACAATACCACTATGTCGAGTAATTTTTCATTTTTCATTACAAAATTGCAGAAATACTGTAGGTTTTGACAGTAGATGGCTTTTCAGGGCTTTACATGTATAAATATGTAGGCAAAGCTTTTAAAAATAATTTCAGTACTCAACTTTTTAAATCAGAAGTGTTTTTATTTATGGTTTGAGGATTTTATAAGTGTACAAAATGTGTTTTTACCTATCCCCCTACTGCCTCCCCTCCTATGCAGATGTTTAAAGAAAGCATACACATCTATGAACTGTTTAAAGAAAACATACACATACATAAACACATACATGAAAACGTACATATATGTGCAAACTCATAACCATTATTCGGTTCTTTTTTTTTTTCTCTAGTGGACCAACTTTTACACATTGAAAGTGTGGAATGGTTGAATAAAAACTCGCTTGTATATTTGTAGGCCAGTGTTACAGACCAGGCAATTCCCTGTTACAAAAATTGATGTTTTATGATGTACCTCTCTAAATGGACATCTCAGACACATCCTGCCTCAACAGCATTCTAGCTCAGAGTGAATGACATAAATGTTCTAGTGTCTTGGCTTTTTGTTTTTCATGGAGATGCTTTTCTAGAGGGGCCTGATGTTCAACTATTATCCCTTTGTGCTCTGAGAAGGTGACACAGTTTTTAGGTGGAGAACATACGCAAAATATGGCATGTGAATATAGGAAAAAAAAACGTTTTCTATTGGTTGGGTATATGCAACTGTAGGCAGCACCCTGATGTTTGATAAGACATCAGAATCAGTGTCCTTGACAGATTTTAGATTTAGAATCCGTACTGGATCTTCTCAGGCCCCTCATCTATTCCATTTAAAACCACCAAGCATTCAGGCCTCACTTCTTAAGTGTTCCCCACAGGGGAAAAGCTAGATTCATATGCTACAAGCCGATAAAAAACACAGGAGCTTATTTTCAGAAAACCTGATCTTTACTATAATAGATTCAACAGTTAAAGGTCAAGTTTATTTCTGAATTGTAGTAGTAATGTAGCAAATACTTTTATAAGTAATCAACAATTCTATAAATATAGGGACTGTTTAGATGTAAATGTTAAAACATTCACAAATTATCCTTTCAGTGTCTGCGATCTAAAAATCAATAGGGGTCAGTGGGTTCCATACAATCGTTCTGCTTTTCTCCTGATGTAATTTAATAACACATTTTACAGATGTTGTTTAAACATTAGGCACAGATTGTTTTGTCAATAAAGCTAAGCAGAGGCATGACACAAAGGCACAGGGAAAAAAAACCACAGATGCAAAAGGAAAAGAAAAGAAAAGAAAAAACCAAAAAGCATAGCCGTGTTCAGTGCAAGAGGTACTGGGTTATTTGTTTGCTTCTCAAGTGCAAAATGAAAGTGTGGCTGTGTGGTGATTCTTCTCTGGCTGGAAGTCACCTAGAAAGGAGGCAACTTCACACACACAGGGTCATCTGATGGTGCAGTTGCTTCTGCTTTCCCCTTTGAGAGTTGCAGAGTAACCTGCATTTAAAGTAGACTTCCTAATTGATCAGTGGAGTAACAGGTGCAGCATGAAGAAGAAGAAGAAGAAGAAGGAGGAGGAGGAGGAGGAGGAGGAGGAGGAGGAGGAGGAGGAGCACTGGAAACAAACTAACTCTCTGGAATGTTTCAGAATGTGGTGTTCTTTAAGCCTCAGTTAATTGCTATGCTTCTCACCTTGTGTGTCAATTGTAATAGCATTTCCTTCACAGGCACTTGCTCTGAGTTTAGATTATAGCAATCAGTAACACTCACTAGATAAGATGCTGTCTAGTTGCTCATAAGAAAATATTGAAATCAGTCAAAAAATGTTTAGCTTGTATATTGCCAGAGACCGGGCTGGCAAGATGCCAGACGGGCCAGTGTATTTTTGGGAAGGAAAGCTGAGCAACTAGCTCTGAGGGCAAAGGGCTGCGAATGTAGAAATCTCCAGGTATGGTCATATGGGAAAGTTTTAGAATGTCAACAGAGACTCTACTTTAAAAAACAAGACAAGACAAAACAAAACAAAGCAACTTCCTGCAAACAAGTCTCCTAGAAAATGACTTCTGCTCTATTCTGTATAGTTTGCTGAAATTTCACATCATTGTCTTTCTCAGAGCTCTCCCCCACTCCCCACCCTCTGCCATCCTGCCCCCAGCTGTATAAAATCAAATCCTGAACACTGCTGAAGACGACACTCCTTAAGAAGGGCTGGGCATTGCTTCACAGTGGCAGTTGAAAACTTCAACTCCTCCCATCATGGAAGTCCACACACTGCTTCTTTGGAACTGCTGCTTCTCTTCCCAGGCAGCCTGAGAACTATCAGGCTATGACTGTGTAACCACACCAGAAGCTCAGGCTTCCATCTGAGGAAACGTTTTGAGACTTATAAGGTCATCGTCAAGTGAGGCTCAGAGTTGGGCCACACATTCACTGTTAACACAGTGTTTGTGGATGTCTAGGATTCCTTTAAAATAGGGAAGGAATGGCTCGCTATGGACCTTCAACCTCGTGCATGGGCTGTACTTGTGGCAAGACCTCATTTAGCCAGGTTAGCTGTTTTTGTTCTGTGTCAGTACAAGCATCTAGTTAATCAGAGAAGTGCGTGGTGAGGTTCCCCAGAATGAGTGTCCCACACTGACTTCAGTGTGTTTGAGTAGAGCACTGGAAATGAGACATCAGGAACTCATCATGGGAAGTGTGTTCCATAAAGGAGAGTTGCTAAGGTAAAAGAGCTTGTCTCCACAGACAGCAAATGAGTCGTATGAGAATTTTATGCTTAAACAGGGCAAGTCATGGAGTAAGAGGAGGGACTAGAACTGATATTGAATCAAACGATTAATCATGCTCTTCATTCCTGACCAATGAGATGTGTGTCCTTACTTAGGTCATTTTATTCCACAGATACCAGCTTCCTGTATGTAAGTAGACATGTAAGACTGGTTATTCAGAACTCTAGCCCCAGACAGCTCTGTATTCTAGGCTGTGTAAAGTTCATCAGGAAAAAAGGTGAACGTTCTGAGGCTGATGTAATCACAGCCCTACTCTACTACAGGAGTGCAGGGGGAAAGCCCTGTGATAAAGAGACACACCGGGAAATTAATTAAAAAGTTGCTACTTTCTCTCATCCTGAATAAGGAAGCTAACACTGTGAAATAAAAACTAGATGAAATTAAACATTATTGCAAGACGTGGAAAACATGTGTGCTGTCATTTTGATGATTCGTAATAAAGATAAATCAGTTGTTTTTAGCAATGTTCTAGGAGTCTTTGAAGGGGACCACGGATAATAGGTTTGAGATTTCTGAAGTTATTGTACAGCAAAATTTGTTTTTCGCCCCCTCAGGCACTCAATCTTTTTCTCAAGCAATTTTGTACATGACCAACTTTTTAGTGGGTGCATTAATAATCTATAAGTAATGGGTTGTCAGGTGTCAGTTAGAGATTAAAAGATTGTTTAAGACTTACCCATTTGCTTATTCGAATGAGTTTTATAGGTCAGGAGAGATAACTTTTTGAATTGTGGTTGTGTGTGCGCACTGTTCCTCCCCTCCCTTCATTTGGCTCCACTCCAGGCATATGTGGAAACACCATATTACATTACAGAAATCCTGCATGTGGGAGCAGATTTGAAACTCATACTGTGTGAATCAAGGGGATGAATGTCTTGGCTGTCTTCTGTAAATGCATTTGAGTTTTTAAACGCTATTCTTCATCATCCCCAAGAAACTTTGCTAGGGGAAACAGACTCAGCTATGAGGGGTACTGAAGCTCAGCGGTTGGTGGTGGTTCCCCAGCATGTCAGGCTTAGGTCTATTCTTGCCAAATCTGGCTTGAGTGTGTTTACATATAGTTCGTCTTCCTGGTATTTCCTGCTTGCTCCGATTTGATCTCTACCTATTTCGTGTCAACAGTTGCTGAGCCTGGTGTTGGGCGATTAAGCATTAAGCACCAAGCCCTGAGCTGGCTGACACCCTCTCTCCCTCACTGCTTCACTGTCTTGCTTCAGGGCTGTGCCGGCAGAAAACAAATAGCATATTTGAGTGGTTAAAAAGTCAGCCTACAATGTTGAAAAGTAGTTTTTTTTTTTTTTTCTGAAAAGTGAAAGGGGAGCCAGGGGCTCAGAGGAAGGGGTATTGTTAAGGGCAGATGTCTAGAGTGTGGTCTTTGCTACTCCTATATGAGAATGCCATGGCTCTTTGTGTACATGTTTAGGTCTATGCCAGCTACATTTTTTTTTAAAAAGTATTTTTAGAAGGAAAGCACAGCCAGGTGTGGTGGCTCATGACTTTAATCCCAGCACTTGGGAGGCAAAGGCAGGCAGACCTCTGTGAGTTCAAGGCCAGCCTGCTCTAGTCTACAAAGCAAGTCCAGGACAGTCAGGGCTTGTTACACAGAGAAACCCTGTCTTGAAACACTCCCCTCTCCAAAAAAAAAAAAAAAACACATGTAATGAATGTCTGTAATTTTGACAAATATGGGGTTCACCATTCAATGGCATCATGATCATTAAAAATGCTTCTCTCAATTTTGTTTGCATTTTTACAGCTTTTAGGTTGACCTGCAGGTTTGGGAAGTAATTAACTCTTTCATGCTAGTAACACCTCAACACTAACAAACAAACAACAAAACCATGTAATCTGTTTGGTACCCTTAAAGGCATTCCTTGTTTCTTACTCTTTTAAGTAAACAGTGCCTCGAAAGATTAGACCGTATCACTGAAGAAGGGAAAAGCCATTTCTTTCCTCAAACACATTGTCTTGCAGGTTCATGGTGATTATCCATCTTGGGTCTTAAATTTACGTAGCTCAGAAAAATGAGTTTCCTGACATTGGAGAAATCTGGCTTAATGCTGATAAAATCTCTCTCTTTTTTAAGAGTAATATATTGCCTATGGATGAAAGTTATATGCATCCTGATTAAATAGCATATATTGAAGTCTTTAGTACTTTTACTCTAGTGTACTGAGTTTTTTTAAGCAATATTTTTGCGGGCTGTTGTCTGGCTGAAAGGTTTTGTTGGTCTATATTACAAAACCATCTGCTGTGGTTGATTTTGTTTGATCCTTCCTCTGGGTCAGAGTTCATATATACTTGGAAGTGGTTGGGGTTATGAGATGTTGAAAAAGCTAATAGAAAGAACTGTATTGTACAAAAATCTTGAGATCTCAGTCGCGTTGGTGGGATTGTTCTTGGAAAGGAAAGTGGACTTGCTTGTGGCTAGAGTTCTCACCCTCAGGGCTTGGAGGCCTGGGGAACCAAAAGGGACATATGAGAATCATTCTGAGTTAACGTAGTGTTTTTTTTTTTAATAAATTTATTTATTTGTTGCTTCAGGTTACATCTCCATCATATTGTCCTCTTTACCCCCTTCCCAGTCCTGCCCTCCCATCCTCTACCACCTATCCCTTCCATCATACTCCTCTGGAGTGGAGTGTCCCTACATAACAGTCCCTCGCCCCAGTTCAGAAGTCATATGAGGGTCAAGAGCCTCCTCATACACTGGGGGCTCACCCAGACTCAGAAGGATGCACATGGCATCTATTCACTTATCATAGTGTTTTTTTTTTTAAGCATATTGAGAATTACATTTTGTTTTCAGTCATGCTATTTCTTTTGAGATTACAAACAGGACTTTTGAAGTGTTTCACAGGGGATGAGGAATTACAATTTAGAAACCCCAGTGCTTCTAGGCCATGGGGTACAGCTTCTGGGTGGGAATTTCTGCATCATTTGACAAATGAGGTTCTTCATGTGATGATGGGCTGCTAGCTACCAATTAAGAGGCAGGGACAAGTAGGCTCCTCGTCAAGGGCTTCTTCAGACCTCCCGTTAGTTATGAGCTTCCTCTTAGCAGCTTTATTAGGTATGAAGCCCAGATCATGCCACTCATCCATTTGAACTGCACGAGTCAGTGCTGCATCCACAGAGACCTTCAATTTAAGAACTTCCTGCCATCAATTTTAAATATATATATTATATATATAATAAATATATATATTTATATATTTAAATATATAATATATATTATATATATAAATATATATAATATATATATATTGCCACTTTAAAAGAAACCGAGTGCCGCTTAGCTGCTACCTCTCCTCTTGTTTCCTCTTCTCTGCTCAGCAGCTCCCGCAGGCACTTCTCTACTTTCTTTCGTGACACTTGCGCCTGTTCTGGGCATTTCACGTGTACCTGCACATACGATCTGTGGCCTTATAGGATGTGATCCTATGTAACCGGTTTCCTCTACTTATTCCTTTCAAAGTTCATCTACTTCGTAGCGCATATTATCAGCTCCTCATTCAGCCATCCGCTGTGTTAATAGAAACACATTCAGTATTCCTGGGTCAGTTGGTGAGCATTCAGCTTGCTTCCAGCTTATGCCGCTATGAGTATTTATAAAATACGTATTGTTTTGAAGACTTATAATAATGGCAATAATTTAGAGAACTCCTGAATTAGGATTTATAGCTTGTGAAGCATATTTCTTCACAGTTAGCCACTACATAGTTATGGTTATATACCTAAATAAGACTCTCATCTCAGAGCCAGTCAGTGGTATGTTCTCACTCAGCTCCCAGGCTCTTCTGACTAGGCTCTGTTTTGACTTTCTCTACCGGTGGCTCAGTGCTTTAAATGAGATGGTGGATGATGTTTTTTTTGTGTCTAGGGATTGGGGATATATCGAGGTTGGTGGAGTGTTTTCTTAGCATGCAGAAAGGCCTGGGTTCCCTCATACCATAGAGTACCAGGCCTGGAAGGGGACACATGCCATCCCAGCAGCACTTGGAAGGTAGAAGCAAAAGGCACTAGGTCAAGCGCGGCTGCATAGTCAGTTTGAACCCCCGCCAACCTAGGATTCATGGGACTCTTTAGAAGAAGGAAACAGAGAGAGGGAGAGAGAGAGGAGGGAAGGAAGATGTTGTAGTACCTTCCTTTAATTTCAGCATTCACTAGGCAGAGACAAGCAGATCTCTGTGAGTTCAAGCCTGGTCTGCATAGATTTAGGCCAGTTAGGGCAGCATAGTGGGGCCCTGTCTCAAAAATAAACAAACACAAAAGAAAAAAGAAAAATAAAGTTGCACTGACACCCAGCAACCCCACAGTAAACACATTCTCCTAAGTGTAGCTGACAGGGTTTTGCAAGCATGTATCAAATTCTAAGGTGTGTGTGTGTCGGGGGTCCTTTTGTCTCCTTCATTTAGGTTATCTAGCTGGGCCAGGTGGTGGTGGTGGGGAGTTGTCTTTCAGTGTTCATGGCACCGTGTGCATCACCAGGGCACATATTGTGAATTACATTGAGTTTAGATCTTATTTTACTGGTTGAAACAGAGGCTCCACTAACTATTCCAAAAGATAGACACAAACTCCCATTCACAGGTCATGTGGACTATGCTGTTTTGTGGCTAAGTTTTGTAAGCAGGCAAAACTGAGTGACAAGGTAAATTTTGAGCTGTCTTCCCTTGGTATGGGTAAAGATTCCAGGGCTAGAAATTTATGGTTACTGAAAGTGTGGGACAATGGGAAGAAGTGTTCGGAAGAGAGTAACGAGTTCAGAGGCACTCCAAGAAGAGACTTAAATATAGTTGTATCTGGGCTGGAGAGATGGCTCAGCGGTTAAGAGCACTGGCTGCTCTTCCAGAGGTCATGAGTTCAATTCCCAGCAACCACATGGTGGCTCACAACCATCCATAATGAAATCTGGTGCCCTCTTCTGGCCTGCAGATATACCTGCAGACAGAACACTGTATACATAATAAATAAATCTTAAAAAAAAAATATAGTTGTATCTTATGTTGATGAAGGAAGTCATAACTCTAATACAACAAAGTCTCAGCATGATCATTTAAAGCAGCAATTTTCAACCTTTTAATGCTGAAACCCTTAAATACAGTTTCCCATGTTATGCTGACTCCCCAACCATAAAATAATTTTCGTTGCTACTTCATGACTTCAATTTGGCTACTGTTATTAACTGTAATGCAAATATCTGATACACCGGTTATCTGATATGAAACCTCAGTGAAATAGTTGTTCAACCCCCAAGGGCTCTCATCCTACATATTGAGAACCACTGACTTAAGGCAACATTCTTTGGAAAAATATACAGATCTAATCAGTAAAATGGTCATCTATTTGAATTTCCTGGGTGGCTTCATGGTTTATGCCCTATTGCTCAGTGTCTATTCACTCTTAACACTGTCCTACTTTACTGGGTAAACTGCCTGCTCCTATTTGTAATGAAGATTGGCAGAAAACCAGGATTGCCTTGAATACATATATTTATTTAGTAATATGCTAGATATGTTCAGTTATATGCCAATTCTATTGACTTTTGTGAATGAGAAAAATAGTATTTAAATGAAAAAAAAAGGTTCAGCTATAAAATAAAAAGCTGCATCCATTTTGGCTATATTTTTATAGCTTCCGGAAGCTTTTTTCCTTAGTAGAGAAAGTTTAACTATATTTGGCAATCATACCACTCATATGTTGTGCTAATAACTGTTTTAAATGAATGACTTAAGTAAACTACAACTTTTCCCTATATTTATGGTCATACAAACTCAAATTTTCACACTTAGGTAGGTATTTCATATGTATCAATTTTGTTGCCTATATTAAAGAAAAATCAAAGGATACTTAAGTTTGTGTGCATGTTTGTGTGGTGTGTGTGTGTGTATGTATTGTGTGCACTTGTGTGGAAACCTGAGATTAACACTGGGTGTCTTTGTCGATTGTTTTCCTTTCTACTTTATATTTTGAAAGGGTCTCTCCTCACTGAACCTGCAGCTCTCTGATTTGCCTTAGATTGATTGGCCAATAAGCCCCATGGATCCTGTAGGCTCCTCCTTCCCAGTCATAGGATTGCTGATGCAAATTGTCGTACCTGGCTTGTTGTTGTGCTGTTTATGTGCATTTTGGAGATTGAATCCAGGTCCTCATGCTTGTGTAGCAAGGACTGTATTGTCAGAACCACCTCTGTACTCACTCCTTTATATTATTCCCAACCATTCAATCTTCCTTCATTGAGCTTGCAGAATACACTCAACATTTACTCTGCCAAATTTAGCCCCCCAGGGTTCAGTGATCTAGAAGTCAGCAAGTAGGAACTGAGGATAAGAGCACAAGTCAGAATAAAGGACTTAGGAAGCCCACGGTTTTCAGAACCCAAATGTTAATATGAAATTTGTTTACGAGGAAGCTTTTCTGTGATCTGCACCTATCTGGTGATAAATTATCTTAAAATTGCTTCAGTTTTTAAGTCCCAAACAGCACACAGGCTTTGTTATTACTGTGTACTGTCGTTGTCAGTAAAATGATGCCCCCTCCCTCCACTAGCTGCTCTAAAAGAAAACCTATCTATAATTAACTTCTTCACTCAAGCTAGAGCATCCGCTCTTCCTGTATGCCCTGCCTCTGGCTTCTCCTTCTCTGACTGATGGAATTCCTGTGATTTGAGCAATCTGACATTAGGATTCTGGAGTGGGAGTGGAGGAGAGCTTGCCTCCCACTTCCACGTCTGTCCAGCCCTTCTCCCCAGCCATGCTCCGCCCCCACCCCCAGACAGGAGTGATGTAGTGCAGCGGGAAGCTGCCAGACCCTGCCGGATCCTGGAGGAGGTTAAGAAACCAGAAAAGGATGCCAGAAATATGATTTCATAAGGTTTTTGACTTGAGATTGAGTCAAGCATCTTGACTTGAGCATCTTAAAATCATGTTTTGTAAAATTTTATTTCACAAAGAAATGATTTGTAGAAAGGTTGAATTCTGAAGACTACCGGTTTTGGATTATTAAATCCAATAAGCTAATGTAAATCTACAATAATGATTTTCAGTAGAAGATTTTTTCAGCTAAATTCTTTGCTTAAAAGAACAAAGAGTTACTTGTGAGGTGGTGACAATTTCCTGAAGTCTTTGTCTATAAAGTGTGCCTTAAAATTATGAGGATTCTGACTTCTTAAAAAGTATATGATTTTACTTGACTAACCCTGATGGGTTTGAAAGAATGTTGAGTTGAGGAAGCTTATAGTATAGAAAAATAACAAAATTCTGGAATTCTATAATTATCTTCCAATGACATATTTTTATTTATAACTGTGTCATCAGGGTTACTCTTAAAATTAAAAGAAAAACTTTAGAAAATTCCCCAAATAGATTCTCTGTCAATTAGATATTGTATGTACATATTGTTTATTTTTAATAGAATAAAGAATAGTATATACAGAAATCACCAGTAATTAAATTATAGTTAGGAATACCTCTTATTTATTTTTATTAATTATGTATGAATTATTTATAAATATAGCTAATACTAATAAATTAATTTTCACTAATGGTCCTTTCTAGTTAGTGTGGTCATTTCTAGTTTGTGTGTGTGTGTGTGTGTGTGTGTGTGTGTGTGTGTGTGTTTGTATCTGTGTGTGCATGTCCATATGTGTATGCATGTGTGTATATATGTGCAAAAATGTGTATATGCCAGAGGTCAACTGCAAGTGTGATCCACTTACTTTTTTGAGACAGGGTCTCTTATTATTGCCTAGAGCTTAACAATTAGGCCTAGTTGGCTGTCCTTAGCCAACTTAACTGGCCAAACCACCCCACCCCAAAATCATTTCCTAGTTATTGATTATCTTATCTTCTTGAGCATTTGAGGGTGTTGAAAAATGACATTATTCCATACTTATAAGGGTGAATGCTACAATAAACCCATTCTATTTACTTATTTCTAGTTGGTAAACAAGACTGTAGGACTGACCAAGAAGTGGGCCATTATTTGGAAACAAACCCACTATGATTTAGTGTGGATTATTGGCTTGATATAACATGTGGGCTCCTTTTAATTATGAGTTGTAAGCTAATCACTAAACACCATAGAATAGAACTGAGTGAAGGGACTATGGAAAGGTGAATGGGTAGGTTTTCCCTTTAGCTTTCATCATTATTGCAGTGACTTACAGAAGGGAGCTCAAACTGTGCAGTGTTGACTTTAGAACTGGGAAAGCATACCTTGAATTTTGCTCTAACAGGTGCCCACTAAGCTCTCCTCATCCTCCTGCACACCTATATACCACAAAACCATACACATACCATATACAATCATACATACACACCACATACAAATACACACAATCACACACAACTGACATGTATGCACAGACCACACACAGACACACATACACACACATGAACACATATACAAATACACACACAGACCACACATACACAAACACACATCACTCACACAACACCACAAAAACACCACACACACACACACACACACACACACAAATAGGCACACACATACCCATAAACACAAACACACACACCACACAAACACACATACACATATTAAAACTCCCAACATATAACAATCAAGGAATGAAGAGAAGAAATGAAACCAGAACTTCTCTGTTAAAAACAAAACTCAGATACAGTTTGCAATCTCGTCTGATTCTTATAACATACAAAATGTAAAATTCAGTATATAGATGATCTAAAGTTTCAGATGCTGGAAGATTTTTTTCCCTGTCTTAGCTCCCTCTTCTTTTTACAAGGACTCTGAGTCCTAAGCAAACAACTAGGTCAAAAAGAAATACATCTCTGTGTATTTGGACATGGAGGAAAGCTATAAGGTTAGCCCACTATTTTCTTTTCCTTGGTAAAACTGAGCTTCAGAAAGAAGACAATTGGGTCTGAAGCAGAAATTCTACTCCGTGGTGCATGCAGAAAGGGATGTAGGCTTCCTTTCTTAAGTCACTTGTTTACTGCCTGGAGAAAGGGAGTCTGGTTCTCCAGGGCGCTTTATAACTGAGGTGTGGTGTGTGTGTGTGTGTGTGTGTGTGTGTGTGTGTGTGTGTTATGTGTGTGTGTTGTATGTGATATGTTTGTGTGTGTGGTATATGTGTGTGTGGAGTGTGTAAGTTTGTGTGTGATATGTGTGTGTGTATGTGGGTGATGTGTGTGTGTGTGTACAGTAATATACAAAGGCAAATAAAGCATTTACAACCTTTAAAGCTTGCCTACCTCAACAGTTTACTGCTTTTAAAAGCATAAAATGTAGCATATTTTGCTTATGTTCTATTAAGAGAAAGTGTACTGTCCATCTCAGTGACTAAGCCAAGCTCACAGTCACACTCTTTACATCAACATCTGAGTTATATTTGTAGCAATTAGAAAATGTATTTATAATATATATATATGTATATGTATATTAATGTGGGCTTTATCTTTCTTTCAATTCTTTTCAGAAACACAGTTTTTTAACTGCATGGTCCAACTTCAGAATATATACATATATGTATGTATGTATATAAGTATATATATATGTGCATGTACTTAATGTAACCATTTTACTAATTTCTGCTAAAATAACAGTGTTTTAAGAAGGAAAATGAATTCATTCATGCTCACATCCAATCTAAAGGCATTTTGTTGGTTTGTAGGTTTAGAAACTTGATCATTTCACTTCTTTCACAATGAAAAGTAAAGCATTCTGTCACCAAAGCAGGGAGGATGAGAGCAGGTCAAAGGGCACTTGAGAAACAAACAGCCAGGCCAGTTTATTTAAACAGATAGTGGGACAAGGGAGCTGACCTCAGTTTGACTTATAGTGGGAGGAGCAAGAATGCCATTTTATTGCTTTGCCCAGAAGGAAAATGTTTTTGTATCTGAATTCACCCCTGAAGCCTCCTAAATATGAGCTCTGTTGTATGCAACTAATTCCAAGGAGAGAGGTTTGATGTGAAAGACCTGAGGTCCTCTCTGGTGGCGCTAAACTACACCAAGGAGAATCAAGTTATGAAATGATGCACGTAGAAATAAAGTGTTGGCTTAGAAAATGAAATGCTTTGCTGTTTAACTAGTTACTTTCAGGTAAAGATGCTCCTCATGACTTTCACCCATGATACAAGTTGTTGAGAATAGTATAGAGATTATAACTTAGTAATGTTCCAATAACATACTGTGTCCCAAATATATTGATAATATTTTATTATATTGAATATTTTTAAATGATGACTCTCTGAAGAGGAAATTGAATTGAAGTTGTACTTCAGCTGGTAGAGTGCCTGACCAGTGTGTACATGTTCTGGGTTCATTCTGCAAATACTTCATAAATCGGAGAAAGTTAAACATGCCTGCAATCTCAGCATGCAGAAGTTGGGGGCCATCCTCCTGAGCTGTACAGCATGTCTGAGGCTAGCATGAGCTTCAGGCAACCCTATCTCCAAGAGAGCAAGCTAGTTCTATGTAGACCTAGTAATGTATCTGAACAATTCAAAGTGATTGAGTTTTCTTTGATTTCCTGTCTTTCTGTTTGTTATTGTTTTTTAACTACAGGATTCTCATCATGATGTCTATATAAACTGTGAATCTCTTAAATCCACGTATCAATTGAAAAGTTATCACCACTACAAAAAGAAGTAAATAACACATAATACCTGCAGGTGGCGAGCTAAGAGGATGTGGCAATGAATTTGTCCTTTCCAAGGGGACCAGGACAGACCCCAGATAGATTTGACCTGTGTATCTCTGCAAACCTCTGGAGAGATACAAAGAATGTCAACAAGCTGGGTAGTGCAGCCTGAGTGATAGTAGGGGACTTCCCTCTAGGAAAAACCTTTTAAGAACCATGGATACTTAACCTTGAGAAAAGAGAATGAAGCCTAGAGGACAGGATTGCCGTGTTTGAGTGTTGGATGGAGTTGTTTGAATTGTCCCAGAGAGCTATACCATGAAAGGATTTTAGATGGAGGACAGAACCTACCAATAGCTTACTTTGTTTGAAGACAGACTCTCAGGGAAGATGGTTAGTGCTGTGTTGGCTTCCAGTGGAAGCTGTGCATTGATTTGGTGGGATACTATGGAGATCCAAGTCAATAGCCAAGCTGAGTGACAAAGTACTTCCTAAACTTGATTTACAGTTTTTCTCTGGTGCCGTGGGCTGAATGGCCATGAGTGGGTAATTTGAGCTGGTTAACCATGCATTGGTCTTTGAGACTAACATGTTTGAGTGTAGAGGAGGCAAATGTTAGACCATGCAAAGATGGAGTCTTGGAATCTGTACTGATCAGCCTCATCTTTATGTTTATACACAAGCTGGGCAGCCACGGGAGCTCTCCATCTATGAGGCAATCACTGTCATGACTCATTCCTTGTCTGAACATCAGTGCTGCTTCCAGTGGTAACTGGCTCAATAGCAGTTACTTTGCAGATACCTGTTTACTATGGAATATTCTAGAGGATGGTATATATATATATATATATATATATATATATATATCATATATATTATATATCAATAGCTGCTGTAGTCCCAGCATTAGGAAGGCAGTCGGGATCATTCCCCAGTTTTGTGCCATTAACAAACTCTTAACATCTTTGGTAGAACAGGACCTGACATAAGTCATTCAGTTTCTCTGAGCCTTGTTAAAAATTGTCCTCTGTTAAAAATTGCTTTCCTATTAACAAACATGTTGGCACATACCTTTAATACCAGGATTTTGGAGGCAGAGGCAGGCGAATCTCTGAGTTCAAGGCCAGCCTCGTCTACAGAGTGAGTTTCAGGACAGTTAGGGCTACACAGAGAAACTGTGTCTTGAAGGAACAAAACAAAATGACAACAAACATTTGCTCTTCCTTCCCTTAAAATATTTTTAAAAAGACTTGAAATAGAAATTTAACAGAATAAGTTTCTTCTCTGTCAGTGGAGATTATGAACAGTAGCATAAATAAAGAACTCGAGAGCTTTGCTCTCTTACCTGTATTAGTTACTATGAAAATTATTTTCAGTGTATGCAGAATATTAATATTAAATAATTTTCTAATTGGTCATGCAGTGCAGACAGCTAATGAAAAGGCAGATTTTTTTTTCATTTTAATTGGTTATTTCACATGGTGTTTCTGCTACACCTGTGCTTATAATGAGAATGGAGAATTAGTCTAACCTTCTGCTCACATGATTCCAATTTTCATGGCTTATATACGATAATGATAACCTGATTTGCAGCACAATTTGTTGTAGATGTGTATTTTAAATATTTTTATTAGCAGCTCAGGGACTTCATATGTAAAAACTGATACAATACATAGCCTCTAAGTCAGCACCAACAGTGTACCTTTTAGGTAGAATCCAGTCCCATCATTCACTGTAATTACTCCTCAGAAAGAATCCAAACAGATACAGGATATTAAGAATTTTGAAATGCTATGTAGCATGTATTTTTGTTTTAAAGACACACACTTGACTGTTTAATGGTTTGGATTTTTCAGAGTTGCTTCCTTTGCTCAGACAGGTGTACAAACTAAACTTTATATCCGACTATAGACCCTTCGATTATTAATAGGGCAGTATTATCGTATTTTTGATGTCCTGCTCAGACTTGAGCTAGGAACTAAAGGTAACTCAAAACATGCTCTTTATTTTCTGGATTTGGCGAACAATTCTTATAAGCCAGGGCAAAGATCTTAAGAGTTAGAGCTGTATGAAGACAGTTTTGGGAGTTAGAGCTGTATGAAGACAGTTTTGGAGTTAGAGCTGTATGAA